>OZ026507.1:16641430-17091430 GCA_964019985.1 Aurelia sp. 4 Dawson et al 2005 | reverse complement strand
TACAGAGCCCTAACCAGCAAGCTTTCTAAATGATATTGCAAAATTGAAATTATGTAAGTAAAAATATTTTCACTTACAGATCAGTCCCTGAGAATTTATTGAAAGCTTTGGCGGCCATATTCTTCAAAGGAATAGCAGACCCAGTGCTAATAAATCTGAAAAGAGAAAAAATTGTTAGCGACAAGGAGTGTACTAATTTTATTTCAAGATAAAAAGGAATTCTGAATAATAGGTAGCGAGAATCTCTACGTGGTACTTCAAAAGATTAGCAGAACAACATAAAGGGCTTCGTATCCTAAATGCCATCATTGGTGGAGAACAGTTAGTTCACAGTATCTCTGAAATTATGTTTGAACTTGTTAAAATCAATTTACTGAGACCAACCCTAAGTTCTGTAAGATACGATCATGTATCTATAGCCTGATAGCCTACCATTATTCTACAGAAATAGTGACTTATTCCTTTACAATAATAGGCTGGTTATCAGGCAAGTATCCGAAAGACAGATTTTGAAAGGGGAAAAATTTGGAGAGCAGCTTTGCCTTAAAGACAGAATAGTTTTTCCAGCACTGTCACAATTAAGATTAGCGCATAAAAAATCATTCTTGCCATTAACTTTTAAGCAGCTGAAACAAGTATAAAATGGTTACGTGTCATACATACGTATAGGTACACCGAACATTGGAGAATGCATTGGTTTCTATTCTCTCTATATTGTTTGAATACAAATATCTGAAATAAAATAACAATTTGATTAATCCGCGAAAGGACTGGTATCAATAAAGTTTTGTATTCTACTTTAGAATATAACTAGGAGTCAACAATTACTCAGAACAACTACCAGTGAGGAAAGGGGTAACAAAACAGAGGGGTACCAGACTGTAGCCTCAAATACTTTGGATATGCAAATAAAAACTACCAACTTTTCTCGTCTGAGTAATTTTCCATTGAAACAATCATGTAATGTATCAAACACAAAACAGGAAAGACTTTAGCAAAACTATGAATAAACTTACAATCTTTCACAACCTGAAATGTTGACGAACGTGTTTGACTTTATCTTTGTTATTCTGTTATCATGCAAATATCTGAAAAAGATCATGTAAATGATCACAAGCCAAAGGTGAAGCTGTAGTTTTAAGTGCTAAGCAATGGGATAGTTGAAGTAGAGAGGGCCTAAGCGAGTCTGCGGTCCCATGCCCTTATGCTCAAAAGGTGAAGTTTTACATGTGATAGAAGTTTGTCTGTCTGACTGTTCTGACTACAAAGTCAGGCGATTACACCACTGCACCACAACACCTTCAACAACACGTTTAAGAAGTGCTTTAAAAAGTGTGCTACACAACTAACAAAGAATGCAAAATTAAATTCTTACAGTCGATAAACACGAAGGTTGTCGAAATCTCCAACAGGGATGTCATGTAGCTCATTTGTGTGTAAATATCTGTTTGGAATAAAAACAACGGATTGAATTCAGGTCTATCCATATTCGATTCAGGAATCAAGCCTTTATCATATACCTATTCGGCTAAGGTTTGTTTCACCCAGATTAGGTCATGTGACCACATTCTTGGAAATTTTTAGTATTATACTATATATCATATCCACTATATTATACCTATTACATCCAATATTGTATTATGTTATATCTAAACCATGCGATCTAAGAAAGCAAGCCTTCCCGAACAACGAAGACACAAACAAACATGTAAACAAACAAACAAACAAGCAACGGCAAAAGCGAGAGAACAAGGAAGCAAGGAAACTAGCGAACACTTTCATTTCATGTCAGCGTGCGGGACCTTTGCATCTAACATCCGACACAGTTATAGACATGTAGTACTTGCTAGCTATCACTTTAGTTATGAAACAGAACATGGGTTCCAGCAATTAGGAGTCCTTCTTCTCCTTCCAGAAATCTCAAATCGAAGTAAACACAACTGAAAAAGTTTCCAAAGCCACGAATTCAAATAAATAAGAGAAAAGATTGTGTTACTTACAAATCTGTCATGGATGTCAACGTCCTGTTAATTGCAGTAAAAGTGCCTTGTTCGATATATGCCAGCTTGTTACTTTGTAAGTGCCTGTGAGAAAATGTAACGAATCTGTAAGAAGGAGCATTCCAAGCTAAAAGAAATGATTTTGCAGGAAGATTGAACAACATTAATTCTAATTTGTTTAACATTGAAACGATTTAAAAGATTAAGCAGCAAATGTTGGCAAAAATATTGGGTCTTTCTTGACATCTTGCCAGTATATCTGCATATATAAAAAATATGCATAGACAAACTACTGCTTCAAGTAATTTGATATGAAATACAAAACTTGTAAGAGCCAAGTCTCTCATACGCTCTCACAGCCTAGGCATGGACCCATTATCGAAAGAAGGAAGGGTCTACCAAATAAAGCGCAAGAGCAAACCATAACAATTTCCAGATTTCTAGAAATGCAGTTTCTGCTGCCTTTTTTGAAAAGCGTTCCACAAAGTATTTAAATTAGGATTAAAGTCATCAATTGAGCGTCCGAATGAAGCTTTTGCTCTTGATTCGTAGTTAATGTCTGTTTCAGCATTGCCTGAGATGTTTTGTAGTATGTAAAACTGGATGAAATGCTGCACCAATTTCACGACATTGTGAAATCCCACATGTAGTTGCATCTCGAGTTCAACCCTTTTACAACACAGCAATGTTTCTATGATAAAAATATATATCATGTAAACTTACAGATGGGTCAGCCTTTGCAGATCTCTAAGATGTATCTTCAGCAAACGTCCAATTTGATTATTGTTCAGATTTCTGTCAAATGACAAGACTTTACCGTCAATCGTAATAATCCATTATTTGATTAGGAAATATGAATTCAACACAATATTGTCTCTTTCAGAAATAGAAATTAAAATTCAGTGGCAACTAAATCATGAACCAGAATCGAGCACAGAATTATCTCCCCTAAAACCCCTAACCAGCATTTTTCTAACTTCCTAGTCTATAAGAAGAGTGTTTCACCAAGCAACAAAGATCTCCCAACTAAGCTAGTTTTTGACTGATAGATCAACATTTTGGTCGTGGATATCGGCCACACACTTGTTATTCCATAGCCCAGCGGATGTTTTAACGTTTTATCTTTAAAGACATTGAATCCGTATAAATTACGGGGGGATGGGTCCTTCCTTAGAGAAGGTAGCTGGGGATGTGCCGCCTTGAAGGGTATACTTTTTTGTCTTCTATCCTGGCTAAGGGTATATTTTTGGCAATCTTAGTCTAGGGAAACGTATGCTTTTTTGGAAATTTTGGTCAAAGAAAAATCAAATTTTGGTAATTCCTGTACGTCGTCGTCAGCAGTTTGTCAGCAAAAATTCAGGATAGCGTTAACGCTTAACTATTGATATGGACTCAATTTTTCCTTTAACTTGATGATTTCAACACGTGTGTAGATATTGTTTAGAAAACGAACAATACTATTCATAGATCACCTCCACTTAGGTCAGTTCATTCAATTAAAATTTAAAGAAATTGCCTATCAGGTTTGGGCCTTAATTTCCTTATCAAGAATGAATGAAATCATACTAACAATCTTGAAAGTTGCGACAGTCCATGAAATGCGACATCTGGAATCTTATCGATGAGATTGTATGATAAATATCTGGAAAAGATAAAACGGGCAAATCAAAAGGCAGCATTAGATAACCCAAGTTATTATCAAGTTAAGTTTTTATCAAAGATTGTTGAAGAGAGAGTTATGTTTACGTAACTGTATGTGTACGTCAAATGACACAATTAATTGCATCCATAATCAAAAGAAGGACACACCTCGAATGAATATCGTCCAAGGTCCCGGACAATAATGATATAATAATACAGTGTTTGTACAGATAGGTAGAAGAATAGCTCTAGAACTAACAAAGGTACCTCTATTCTTTTTACAATGTTTGAAATTAAGCTGTATACAACAAATACTGCAATTACATCCGGATGCCCCCCTCCCAAGTTGTAAATTTCGTTTGGAACTCATTATCGCCTTTTGCAGCTTTATTTTGGTCCGGAAGCCGCTTCAAACCTATGTCACTCCAAACTGAAAATTCGTTTCCACATCTGTTGGTCCTCGCATATTAAGAAATTGGAGGAGGACATTCATCCTTAAGTGATATGGAAGAACTCTTCGATTGAAGAGCTCTCACAAAATGGCAGGGCTTCTAGAATACATTTGTATACCTCTAACATAAGTTTTGCAAATTCCTTATATGAGTAATAACTAAACGCAAGGAAATAATACTTACAAATTGTTGAGACTTGATAAGTATTGGAACTGCTTCTCGTTTTTGAATGAAAATTTATTGGTGTCGAGATTTCTATGATACAGATAAGATCTATTAATATTCAAACCTTTCAGTACAGCTGTATTTAAGTTCAAAGGGAAGGGTAGTGCGAAGCGAGAAGCTTGAACAACAACAACAACAACCTATTTCAATATGGCACTTTGCAAATGAAGTCGATTTGGGAAAGCTGCTTTCAGAACATCCAAATCAGGACAACAGAAGATATTATCGACAGACAGATGATGCACAAAGGCAGGCCTAATGCGTCTGATGCTTTACATAGCCCCATATAACACTTTCCATGTTTCCCCATACCCATGTTCTTAGCTTCCGTTGATATTAAAGGCAGTCTGTCACGTATCTGATTGGCCGCTACAATCAGAGATCAACACAACGGATTTCTCTGTGAATCTGTGTATTTGAAACAAAGGAGGGTTAATCTTCTTGAATTTTTATGGCCGTAGAAAGTCAGAGGATCATCAGCCATTCAAATTTTCTATTCTTTGTATTGTCATTATCACCCAATCAAATGCGTGACAGACTGCCTTTAACTACTTACATGGTTCGGATGCCACTAGGGAATGATCCATCTTCAACTGCCAATATCCTATTATGTGACAGATCCCTGAAACAATAGAATAACAAAGTGGTGAAAGATGAAAGCATAAACATTATGAAATAGTCTAAACGTGAGTGTTTTAAAACAAATGGAAAACAAACACGAAATAGTCTAACATCTAACACTGGGGATCGAATTGAATCCCTAGGACCTGTTTATTTGAGAAGAGCACCTCACCTGCCAGACCCGGGGCTGACAGGCGAGATAAATTGTCACCCCAGAGTTGAGAGACGACAAGTCTCCCTCTCGTGACATGAGAGAGAATCAACCGATAATTTCAACTGACCTCGCCATATCGGTGGAGTTTCGTTTCTATAGAACAATTTCGACTCCAAATGCAAAGGATTCTATGGAAAAATGAAATCTCGCCTGTCAGCCCCGGATCTTTCCTTATATAAAAAATCCCTAGGCCTTTTCTGTGGAAGAAGGTCTGCTATCTTCAATGCCGTTAAAAATAAAATGTATGCAATGACTTACAAATTTGTTAGGGTTGTCAAATTACTGAATGATCCATTCAGAATATATGTAATTCTGTTTCCTTGAAGACCTCTGTAAAAGAAAAGATGGTAATCTATATTCAAAAGAGACATCCATCATTCTTAAATCATGAAGACCAACGTACTAAGTACCGAAAATGTTCGATTAAGCCCCCAACGTGGAATAAGCCTCCCTTCGAACATGCCCCCTCCTCACAACTAATTTTGAAAAATAAGGACTCTGCTAATAAGCCACGATTGGGGGTATTTCACTTCCACTTAAGGGTGAATTTCATAAAACAAATTTGTTAATTCTTTGTTTCTTGGTATCATGTTTATTGTCAATATATTTCAATTTCACATTCTTAATATATCATTTCCTACTTAATATATCATTTCCTACGAATTCTAGTTCACAATTGATATGTTTCTCACTTTTCTCCATATCTTTATGAGCTAGAGTCGGAGTATGCATTCAAAATATGTACTTTATTATTTGTTGATAGGTCCCCCTTTGCGAATAAGTTCCCCATAGAGAACGCCCTCATCCAAATATTCATGTTTACAAGTAAGCCCTTGCTGGCTAATCCGAGGATTTGCAGTGGTGTAGAACATTACACTGCAAATAACCACGCATAAAACGTATCATTGGGATAAATATATCATTGGTTTGTTCGTGCGGGCTCTGATACCTTGTTGGGGAGACGAGATCATTTTGTCCGAGGAAACTAAAGTTTCCCCCCGTGCAGTGGAATAAAGCTCATGCGCCCATCAGAGCTTCAACTCCAAAACGCAACTGCGCATGAGCTATAACCTACTACACGGGGGGAAACACAAGTTTGCTCGGACAAAGCATATCTCGTCTCCCCAACAATACCTTGATGATTAAACGAAAATTTAAGCAAAGGGAACGCAAACGGCCTTGAATGTTACAATGTTACTTTGAAAGTTGTAACTTGATAACCTTAACATTCATGGAAATTTGCGCTCCTTGTCATTAAATCTTCGTGGAATTATTGTGAGCAATTGCGTAATTAATTGTATAGAAAGATATTTTTAGGGACTCATTGTTAGGAGACATGCTTATCTTGGCATATGATCTGCATGGCCCTAACTGAGTTACACGCTTACTCATTATTCTGAAACCGAACTCGAATTGAAAGAACGTAAATTTTGAGCACACCTTTGAACTTGAATTAGAACCTCGAATTTGAAGTATTACGAATCGAATATTATTGCATTTACGAAGAATATACAGTCCTAGAATTAGAGCCTTCACGATAAAGAATTGTGTTTATGTTTATGTCGAACTGTCGAAGTCTATTCAACACGGTACAAGCAATGAGATGAGCCTAACCAGCGCGAAGAGAAGATGGTGGATAACTTCACAACAGCCTCCCTTTTTTATAATTATTAACTGGTATATTTATTTGAACTCACAATGTTGCGATCGCTGGTAAATAGGAACCATTCTTTACTGCATCAGGTACATATTGAATACCATTATATGGTGCAGAAGTTGATTGCCACCCAAGGTATCTAAAATTAAAGTAATACTTTTAAACTCATTTTGCATTACTTATAGCGGTAAATGTTTGAGGAAATTTCAAAAGAGGTATACCATTGCATTAACGAGACTGGAAGTAAAACATATGATGGAACAGGGTTTCGTAATAAATCAATAAGGTCAGGGCAAGAGAAATGATGAGGACGTCATCAAGTTTCGTTCATTTTATACCCTGACCATCTCCAGGGCATTCCAGGGGTAACAAATGCCTGAGGGTTTGTGGAAGCTCTCTTGGCGAATGCTCGGGCGCAATGAGATCATACCATATTCACAATGACTGCATAAGCGAAAGCTCCTGGTATCGTCAAATTCCATTGAAATGCCTCGAAGGCAAAGAAAAACTCAAAGTGAAATGCCCTGGGGCCGGGAATACTTTTGAGCAACTACTCGGGAGCGTTCCGAATGAATGGTCATGGGTCCCCATGGACTTGGTTCAAGTCTCGCTCTTTCAGACTTGAATCAAGTCCAGGGTCCCTACAGAAAACGATCTGACGGATTTTATTTACATTAAATTTATGTTTTGCAAAGGAAAGCTGAATTAAAAAAAACTTTTACGACAAATATAAAAAAATTGCATAACAAGTACACATGTAAATACATACAACTGGCTTAATACTGTGTTCACTTTGAATGCTTCTTTGTGAATCGTCTTGTCTTCCAGTCGATTGTAACTCAATTCTCTATAAAAAAAATCATGAAATTCAGTTTGATGAATTTGCTTAGTAATCCTTCCCTCATCGTGGTGACTAATTTTCACTAACTAAGAAGTTAAAGAAAGGGGAAAATAAATCTGTCATATACTCACAAGATATTTAAATTTGGAAGCAAAACCAAATCATCCACGGCCACTTCTGTGAGAAAATTGTTTTGAACATACCTGAAAGCAAACAAATATAATGAGCAAATGAATTTGTTCATCTCAAGAAGTCATTTCTAGTACCAATTGACAACATGTAAATAACCTTGATTAACTAATTTCCTTTGAATTTCGTTAAGGGTAAAGAAGGTAGAGCGAACTGGTCTTTTGTCTCTGTTCTCGGACAATTTAACAAACGCTCCATGGAACTAGATGCCATGTGCTTCGCTGGTTCAGCATGGGCTCGAATCTTTACAAAATTTTGAAGTTGAATGTGTCAAATGCTGTTGCCTAATTCTTTCAACTGAAACGATCGACGGAATCCTTAAGTCGTTTGCCATAATTCCAGAGAGCAGTTACGATATCATTTTTATATCTGGAATTTCAGCGTTTTTAAGCTTCATGACAGGCTGTACGAGATTGCGTATCAAAAGCCTTGACAAAGATTAACAGCACCATTAAGAGACACAGCACCATTGAAGATCTACAAGATAGCAAGCAAAAGTCTGCAGCTTTCATGGCTTAAGATTTAGCATTTTGATGACGTCAAACTTTCAAAACTGGCAGAAATTTTTAAAATCTGTAGCTCTGAAAATAATGATGATATAACAGACTCTCTTTCTGCAACTACGGCAAACGCCCTTATGCTCCCTTCACTCTTTTTGGTTGAAAAAATTTGGCAATAACATTTTACACATTAATTGTCAAAGCTTTCCAAAGACTTAAGCCGAATGTTGGCTGGTTCCACGAAATCCCACGAAATGTTACCTAGAGATAATCAAAGAACTTGTCTTGAAATCAAAGAAATTAACTTGTGGAAAACATAGTTTAACTACGGCAAATAAAACTGAGAAAACAGAATACTCACAATTTTCTCAAAGCCGGCGTTGTATCAAACGGCTTAAACGTTGGTTTGCGAATCCTGCAAGAAAAAGATTCAAAAGTAATTCCAATGATATTAGCTAATTTACTGGTTTTCACAAAACGAGATGGCACAAAAGTTAGAGATGGCACAAAAGTTAGAGATGGCACAAAAGTTAGAGATGGCACAAAAGTTAGAGATGGCACAAAAGTTAGAGATGGCACAAAAGTTAGAGATGGCACAAAAGTTATTTCCAGCCATTGAAGCAACTGAAAATGTATCAACCTTGACTTATGACTAGGAGTCCCTTGTTTCCCTGTGCTCCTTTGACTTGATGATGGCGCTTCGGTCAGCAGAGACTCATGATAGTACTCTGAAAAACCTGACCCTATTTAGGCCTAAACTCTGAGCTTCATAGAGTACCAATCAGATTGCAAAATTTGTGAATTACTATGGTTACGGCACGTGTGATAGAATTCTCGATTCGATTGAAGAACTGATAAAATTTCCACGGGACTCGCGAATCGAAGCAGTGATTCCATTATAATTCCATTGATGATTGCAGAAAATAGGTCAGTTTTTTTACTGTTTCATTACGAGTCCCTGTAGAGCAAGGTTTACCACAGGGATACCAGGGACTCATCATCATAAGTCTAGTTTCAACCAATCGTACAATGATCTGCGAAAGATTCTATTTCTACGCTAGTAGATTCCGTGTATTGTCACTGCTTTTGGTTCTTGCTACGCATACAACTGACCATTGCGCACCATTCTGATAGGAGAGGGGGGGAGACAAAGTTGAAATGATGAGTTTGCAAAAAATTCAGTTAATATTTGCTAAAGACTTGCATTTGATTCCAAAATAAAATGAACGAGTTGCTCAAATCTGAACCTTCCATACATACGTGTAATACTCCTGAGCTGTCGGCGGGAATTCTGTATTGGAATATGTTTTGAGATTTGGAATCTGGTTATGATCAATATACCTGAAATTAGACCAAAAAAATCAATTTTAACTTAAACAGAGAAAGGCTATAGCATAACGCCAAAGGGAAAAATGGTTTAAAACAATTGACAGTTAAGTGAAAATTCAAATAAAGTTCACCGGTTTTCGCTAACTTGACTCTTTTCAGTTACTAAATGTGAGTCGTGGTACTATAAATAACTTACCATTAAATGAAAAACTTGAAAAAAAGTTTGAAAAAGAATCCTTGAAAAAAAATGTACAACAAAGCTTACAGTTCCTCCAATTTGCTCCAAGTTTCTTCATGTAACATTGGGAAGGGAAACAGAGTCAACTGATTGTTGCTAAGCCACCTGATAAAAAACGAGGGATCATGAGCATGTGACAATGATAAGATTGCTGGCTTAGCTGCTCGACAATTTGAAACTGTCTTGAACAATATACGTTGGAATATTTTTCACATTTTTCACGAGTCGATGGCATCAGAACGCAGTCAACTTCAGCGAAATGAAATGTTGAGAATGACGTACGGCAATAGTTTCAGTAAATAAATATAACCTTACGTGTCATGTAAACAAAAATGCCAGGAATGAAATGCACTAAACGTATCAGGCGTAACCCTTCCCTAGACTGATGACTTTCGGCTAAGTTTTGGTCCATTGAATTGAATTGTTATTTACTGTTATAATCATTCCGCTAAACTTCGTTGAAGCGGAATGGGTATAGTGGGGTATCGTTGGGGTAAATGGAGCGAAAACAAGGACGAATGTAATAAGTCTAACCCTTCCCAGGGAAATGAAGTATGGATAAAGAAACACCAGAAATGTCATATTGTATCAAGAAGTCATAACTTATTCAAGAAAGACAACTCGTACTTACAGATTATGCAAAGACGGTAAATTTCTGATCGAATTGTAATAAACTTTTGTCATCCTGAACGATGTCTTCTGGCTATGGAGTAGTCTGGAAAGAAATATTTCATATCAATTTACCTATAAACGTAATCGACAAGTTCGTACGTGTGCAAAACAAAACAGTGTCACTCACCACTGAATGTGCAAAATAGCTTCTTTTTGGTTTTTAGTCTAGTATGGCAAGTTTAGACTTATAGCAGTCGTCTGGGAAGTATTTTTTGAAGGACTAAAGAACTGGCATGAGGCATGAAATGATTTTGTCACCTGTCGGTACACAAAAAGCCGTCCCCTCGTTAATCACTGCTCAACCAAGACATGACCTTTATTATAAAATAACTGACCTAGTCATGATTTAAGAGCGAAAAAACAAAGGTAAAGGCAGATATAAAAGGTATCTACTTACAATGATTTCAATTTTGGTAGGTCTTTGAATGAATCTGCAGTGAGCTGCTTGATTTTGTTATTGTTCATATCTCTAAAAATACATGATATCTATTTTCAAAACTATCAATCAAATGAAAATTCTCTATATATCACGTGCAACTCCCACCTTTCACGTGACATCATATCTCTACCATGAAAAGTATAAGTGACGCGTGCTCAGTACCTTCACTGGAAGCTCACAGCTGCTAGATCCAGCTGTCTCTATCAAATGTTGACGAGACCTGTCCCAAGTGTATTTCCTTAATCCGTCTGACCGTGGATCCTCCATTCCAGCATTCCTTCAAGGGCATTACGGAAAGTTGGAATAGCGGGTATAGGAAATATGGGAAAGGGACTGAAAAGACGAAGTTAAGGAGCGAGACTTGGGTAAGTCTGAATGTAAACCAGCCCAACAAATGTTTGGCAATAGATTTTACAATGTTTCTCTCTGAAAGGTGCTTGAAAAACAGACTAAGTAAATGCTCTTGGGCAGTACGTTGAAAAGTTCCCAAACAATTCCAATTTTTCTTCTAGGGCACTGCGCCAAGGAAAGGCAATACCACCATGAAAGTATCCTGGACAATGGAACAGAAAAGTCTACGGAAGAAAAGGTCACGACGATTGATTATGGAACGCTAAGGCTGCTGGGTTAATGCGAATTTGACAGATAGTGCCAGGAAGAGGCTCTAGGAACGAATGAGTTCCAATACGAGATAACATGGGCTTTTAATTTGAATGTGTTGGGGTGTAGTGATGTAATCGTCTTGACTTAATATATCATTTTACCCAAAAAAAACATTTGGTCGTTGAAGAACCACTACAAATTGATAACTATAATGACCTTAAAATCTATTTTTGTTCCATCGTCAATTGATTTTAATATCTTTTCGAAATTCTTGCTAACATTTATATAATTTATCGAAAGGAACTTGTGATCTATCGTTTGTTCCTTAGTCTTTCAGATTAGAAAGACTGTGTCAGGCGATGTTATCATAGTCTTTCTTCTGCAGGGATTAAAAAAGTAACTTTTTCAAAAGCACCTGTGGACATTGATAAAAAAGAAGGTTAACGATAACTTAAAACAAATTAACGCCTAACCATGATTTTAGGCCACCCGCCTGGTACAATAATTCTCTTACTTTAAGTACCAACAGGTGAGGGATAAAATCCTTGTTTGAAAGCCTACTGTCCCAAATTCAAATTAAAACGAACTACTTTAGAGCACTTCAGGTACTACGTACGGACTTTACTACTGGACTTATGATGGAGAGTCCCTCGTATCCCTGCGGTAAAATTGACTCTATTTTCCACAATCATCAATGGAATTACGATGGAATCATGGCTTCAAATCTCGAATCCCATGGGAACTCGAATCCCACAGTTCTTCAGTCGAATCGAAAATTCTGTCTTTACAATAGTAATTCATGAATCTCGCAATCTGATTGATACTCTAGGAAGCTTAGAGTTTGGGCCTCAATAGGGTCAGGTTTTCCAGAGTTATGTTACGAGTCTCTGTTGACCGAGGCGCCATCATCAATTCAAAGGAGCACAGGGAAAAAATGACTGCGGGTGATAAGACTACAACTTCAAAATACTACAAGTACAATACCACAGATGCGACAGGGACGAAGACATCATGGCTGCGCCACGAACATTCAATGGAGAAAATAAAACTAAAATAAAAGCCAAATATAGAACTGCAAAAGGCTTTTCCGGGTGACTCAAATATGTCCCCCTGTTGGAAAAAAACTGCAGCAAAAATAGTTGAGCATCAATTACAGGGATTGGTTTTCAAATAGCATTGAAGTGTTTTTCATATTTTGGCCCTTTACACTGAGAAAATGCAACTAACCTTACAACTTAAAAATGATAAAAATACAAAAGGTTATACACAAAAGGACTTTTACTGATAAATATTGGTGCGAGTTTCCATACTTACACATGTAATAATTCTGGAACATTTTCAAAAATACCAGGCTCAATCTTCTCAAATGTGTTATTATGAAGCTCCCTGAAAAATAATTTTCATTTTAAAAATGATTAACAATAATCTTCTGGCAAAAAAACTGGTGTAGCTATTCGGGATCTTTTCCATTAGTGGCTTTAGCAACTTGCAATCATATTCTAGCCTACTAGATGTCAGTATCTTTGGTTGATCGACGTCAGTTGGAGCAGCACGTGTCACTGCCTATTGTCTTTGCATTGCTATCCTAATCAGATGTTTATGAATGTTAAGGTTCCCTTTAAAGGGTCTCCTTCATCCAGCATTCCTTGCACGTGTCGTCTCTTGGTTTGCCTTAGTTTACCGCCATTTTCATGGCCCATGAAAATGGCCACAACAAAGATAATCCACGAGACGACATGTGCAAAGCATGCTGGATGAAACAGACCCGTTAACACACAATGCATCGCAGGATAAAAAGATAATAATTTCTAGGTTGGTACAATAAATGTCAAAATTCACACAAGAATAATGATAAGGATCTATTTTTCTGCTACAATTTAACTGTAATCATGAGTTGACTTACAAAATTTTCAAATGGATCATCTGTGATAAAGCTCCTTGTTCAATGTAGTTGATCTCATTATTGCTCAAATTCCTGAAAAAAACGTCCAATAAACATGAAACGCAAACAAAACCAGAAAAAATTGTTTGGCCCTAGACAGGAGTAGATAACAGCACAAACAAAACCAAAAAGGTCCTGCAAAAAAGTATCCGATGTAGCGATATTTCGATTTATTTATACTCTAAAAGTTTTGGGTAAACAGCGTTAGAGCTTTTATCACTATTGTACACATTCGAAGCTTGATCTGATATTTTGCATAATTTATCAAAAATGCCGTCTGATCCAGTAGCCTCTGCACAGTAGTTACAAGGTCTACCATGAATTCACTTCCAGTGCTACTTTTCGAAGCTTTTTCAAGAAAACAAACTTTCACATCGTACGAGAGACTGATTATAACTTAGATCATCTGGTAAAAGAAGAAAGGTTCTAAAGTCAGAGCTCAACAGTCAACTTTCAAAAAGCAAAGATCAAGCAAAGCTGAAAGAACAAAGGCCATACTTACAAATGCAGCAAGTTCGAATTATTTAATGAAAGTGGGGTCAAATCACTCTTTGAAATCGCTTTGATGTGATTTGCATCTACTGATCTGTGAAGAGCAAGAAAAATATCACAGAATCTCTATCAAGCCCCCGGGGGACTTAGCCGATGTAAGAGAGTCCAGAGGAGGGCTTTTAACCGGGGACTTACTCACAAAGTCAAAGGAGAAGGATATAAATGACAGCTTTTTGTTTTCTCAGCCCATGTGGAATGACATACAATTTCGTGAATCAAAGACACATTCGACAAAAATATTGGATTGTCAACAGTGACTTTAAAAGATTAAAATGCAAAATGATAAAAACCAGATTTTGAAGTTATACATGCATAATTTACTTACATGAATTTTAATTTTGTGTTGTTGAAGAAGGCATTCTTTGGGAATACGGTCATCTGATTGAAACTCAAGCCACTAAAGAAATGATTGAATGTTCATTAAGGGAAATGATCGAAAAGATGTAAGCACAAATCGTTACAAAATTATTGACATGAACAGAGTATGGCAGAAGCAAGGCTGAATTTCTGAGTCCATTCGATCAAATCAAAATAAACACAGATAGCAAAATATTATTTTACACCTAATGTAGAGCAAACAGTCGTATTTTCAAAGAATGTACTATTTTCTTAGCAAACTATTTGGCCGACTTTCGATAACCGGAATTACAGTAAATCACCATGGAAGTGATGGATTGGTAATGGGAGATTCCAATATGACAAGCCAATAGGAAGTCCAGATGATATATTCCATAAACCAATAGATTTCACGTATAGTTTTACGTTATCCACGTAAAAACACCATAATCCACAAGAAAGCGTTGTCGTTTAATTTGAAATTTGATGATTTGATCAGCTACAAAACATTGCAGGTGCTCAAAGTAAAACGATGTAATATAGAAACAATAAAGCTAGAACTAACAGCAGAACGAGTCTTACGATTGCAAAAATTAGCCGGAAATTAAAAACATCACACGAAAAGAGACTTACATATGTTCAAGGTTTGGAAGATCAAACAATTTTTCAGGTATCTTGTATATTTTGTTGCTGATGAGGTTGCTGAAAATGAACAACTCAAGTAAGAATATTTAAGAAGCTTGGATGGAAAGACAATATCTCATGCTTCTGACAGGTAGGTATATCGAACGTACTTTTTGTAAGAAACAGAAAAAAGATTTCATCAATGAATAACAGACAGCAGATTAAATAACAAGAATACGATAAAAGTTTCACTAACATTCTTTTCAAGGACTTTGGCAGCTTTGAGACATTATGAGCGAATATTTCAATTTGATTGCTGTACAGATCGCTGAAAGAAGAGAAAATCAGACTATCAAAAATAAATGCCAATTTGAATTCAAGGCTGCAGGCCTGAAGAGAAAGTGATCAACCGGGAAGAGACTTTGTTACCCGGCAACTCTGGCGAGGCTCCAGAATGTTCTCCCTCAAACAGATAGCTGACTCTACCGATGTCGGTCAAGAGAACACTCAAAAACATAGAAAATGGATCAAGCGTCGATGTGACCTAATAGAATATCCCCTTTCGGAATGTTTTGAAAACAGCCTCTGGCAAAATTGCCTTTTTATGATACTTGGTGCAAGGGGAAATGTAAAACGATAACGTGAAAACGGCTCATCCCCGTCGGACAAAAGTACCTCCAGGGGTTAGGAGATGGATACTAGAAATGGAGTATTTCGGCAAAACAAAAAATAAACTTTGATGTCTTTCTCTATTGAAAATAAGGATTCAGAACGCATAGGCCATATTTTTCCAAATGTTTTGTTTTTGTTTTCAATTTATTTTGAGTGGGCTTGTCAGGATTTCTAGCTACTGAGAGCTAATTTAGGCCCACTGTGCATGCCGCATCCAGGCACGGGACCCCTAGTTTAACGTCCCTTCCGAAGGACGGCGAGGTGAGTTGCGAGGTCATGCCTCAGTGGTCACCCATCCGAAATCTGACCTCACTCGGCCAAACTTAACTTCAGTCACCTGACGAAGATTGTATAAGCCACTCGGCCACTCACCCTGCAATATGCGAACAAATTTAGACAAAACCAATGATCTGCATAATAGCCAAAAATAATCAATGGAAGGGGAAAATATAAACAACTCACAGGTGTTCAAGTTTATCACAACCACTTAAATTAGGTAACTCTTTCAACTTATTCATTATAAGTGATCTATAAAAAGAAGATAAGAACATTGAATAATGAATAGCAATCAATCCATCAATCAATCAATAAATTAATCAATGCATTAACATTGATCAACACAATTAACATTTGATTAATGCAACAATCAGTGACTGATCAATGCAGATCTAAATCATTTTAATCAGATCATTTGTCAACAATTCAATACAGCAAGAAATCAAGCAATCCATCAAGCAATCAATCATCAATGATTAATCACTGCAAATCATAAAAATCAAAATCAAAAATCATAAAATGACCATCAATAAGCGACATCATGGTGTCACCTACTGTGCCCATGGTGTAAAAGAAACGTTACAAATTTACTCTCAATGATTTTCAAATCAAGGGAAAAGTTGATCTGGTCCAAAATAGACCATTTGGACATTCAGCAAATGGTCTGGATAGGAAGGCAGCTTGCAGATGGAAGCATCTGATTAAAAAGATAAATTCTTTTCACATTCAACTGCACATCTTGTTGAGATGAGTCTCCCTATCATGACAGGGTGGTTATCCCCCCTCGTTGTCCTTCAAAGTCTGTCACTGAATGAAGAAAGCATTTTTATGATACATACAGACTTGTAAGGCTTGTCAAGTTCATAAATGCATTGGGATGAATCGTTTTCAATCCAGTGTTTCGTATTGTCCTAAAACCAAAGATAGACACTTCATCATAACTTCAATTTCAGAAAGATCAAACCCGGATGAAACTGGAGGATTTGCATTCTGTCTACTTCTAAAAAATTTGCTCCAAATACTCTAGTCATGGGAATTTTGCACAAGTTGACTCCTGAGCATTTAAAAGGATATATCTAAGCTCTTGGTTGTCAGGGGACCTCTTGACTGACATTTAAATCAAAAGTCTAATTGAAGGTGGTCAAGAAGGAGCAGGTATCAGGAGTAAGGTAAAATTGGCATATATTAAAAGATAGACCAATTTTCAATCCTCTAATTTGCTATAATCATCTGTCAAATTGAAATCAACTTCTTGGCATTGTTGAAGTAACAATTTCACTCACAATGAAACCAGTGTCTCTGGCAACCCAAATTCTTTAATCTCTGTAATTGATGGTTGACCAAATATGTTCCTATCAGAAAAAGAAAAAAGTTCATGAGATGCTTTCAATGATGGACAACATCAGTAGGCAATGGGGGAAGGATGGTGCTTTAGAGTACTTTTTTGCATGAATAGATTTTGATTAATCTATCTGGGCTAGGCTTTTTCTGTCCAGCATAGCTTTTCATTCATCCACCTAGGATGGATTTTCATTCATCTGTTCATGAAAGTTCTTTATTCATCAATCCAGGATTGATTTTGATCCATTTATCTGGGATATACCTTCATCCATCCATTCAAAAAAGATCTTTATTCAGCTATACTGGAAAGATGTTCATTCCTGGTTCATTCATCTATCCAGGATTGATTTTTTTCATCTATGAAGGATGGATTTTAAAGACAAATGATGGATATATAGCGTCCAGTTTTAAAATAGAACAAAAGATGGGTACCTGCTATCATTAGTCCAATTGTTTTTGTAATCCGTCCAGATCATCAAATACAATGGAATACAATAGACTATATTTGGATTGTCGAGGCCCCTGATTTAAGTTGCCTTATGTCTCTGTCATTTGACTAAAATCCATCTGCCTAAGATAGATGTATATTCTTCTACCTGGAAATGACTTGTTCTGTCCAAGATAGACTTTTATTGCCCTATCTTGAATGGATCTTTCTCTGTCAAGGATAGCTTTTTGTTCCTCTATCCAGGATAGACATATTTTCTGTCCAGGACAGAATTTCAGTCATCTATCCAGGATAGATTTTATTGATCTATCTGGGATAGCATTTTTTCCATCCAGGATAGACAACCTAGAATCAGATGTTTCACATCTAACCACCCATTTGTATTTTTCCAGGATCTACGGTATCTTCATTTCAATAACTTACAAATTACTGCCTGATGCTGGAGAACAATCAAGAATTCCTGTAACACACGTGCATGATGAACAGGTGGATCCATCTTGATTGGTGCGCCCATATGCTCTTCTCCCATTTGTGGAGTCACTCCAATAAACATTTTGATCAGTATAACTAATTCCATCGCTGGAGTATCGGCTTGTCCAGTACGTTGACCCAATCCATGTCTGAGCATTCACTTGCACAGCTACAGAAACCACTTCTAACAAAATTAGTAAAACAGCCCTTTTTAAAGTTGATGTTTCTAAAGACCAAGATCTCATTATCGCTGTTCTAGCCATTGATAACCTCAAGTTATTTCAGCTTGGGATGAAACGGAGAAGGCAAATACAAACCAAGGTTTTGTACAGCACTTGTGTAGGCGTTATGCAAAGTGCAGACCACAACTTCCCATAACAAGGTTCGCAGTACAAAAGGCAGATTTTCTACGTAATCCCACTAAATTTAGCGGATGGAACCTAAATAATAGTTCACCATGAACAAGCAGCATCTAATCATCTCACAAACATATCGCAGAATATTTTGATGGGCTGTTGATGAACTTTTCTTCCAGGAACAACAAACGAAACCATTACAAGCACCCTCCACTCCAATTTAGGCCACTCGCATAAAAACACTCCCTCCTGCTCAAAAACAGCAACTAAAGTCTCTCAATCAATTCCTCCGTTTAAGTACATCCTTTTTCAAGATCTCTGCTGCTCTTTCTAATCCTTCTCTCTCCTTGTGTGCTAATCGAAGCTTTTTATTTGCTCAGGTCACAGCAGCTCGTTGAAGAAACCCGCCATAACAAATAATTTGAGTCCCAGTGGTTGCTATATCAACAGAACAATCGAATTACTAAATGACAATGCCTATTGTTCTACTTGCCTTTATGTAGTAATTAAAAAGTAACGATTGTTAATTGACATTCAACTTTCTACACGGATTCTATTTCGAGGTGTTAAATATTTATGAAGTGTTATTCCCTGCTTTCCGCATAAATACGTGTATAATGTTGTATAGCGCATGAAATATTAAAGCCTCTTTTATTGTTTCAAAAAAAACAAGATTTGAAGACTTCCATAAAACTAAAGGACGTATTCTTTTGGGCATCTCTGAAAACGGTTCAGTTGGTAGAGCCTGAAGACCCGAAGATAGGAATCAAATGTTGCAGCCGAATTTTGCTCGTGGCTCATGGCCAGAGACCTTCAAAGCCTCATTTTCACCATATGTTTTCACGGACCAATCAGACGGCGAATAAGCGAAGAAGACAGAGACACGTGTGACGATTTTTCTAAATTTTACCTATCTTCAAAAGCGAAACCAGGACAAAGAACTGCTAGAATTTCCCGATTTTTTTGAGGATATCTGCTCGCCAGATGTTTGGGCATCCAGGTTTTTGGACATTTCATTTAGCCCTTCAACGAGTCAGTGGCACCGCCAGGATTTTTTATTGGAGGGGCAAAACAGGACGGGGTCTGGGGCGGAGCCCAGAAAATTTTTCTTGGACCACGCCCTCTACCTTGGCCTTAGATGCGACCAACGCCCTTTTCATAACTGAAATAAAGATTAAATGAGTTTTGATATTTGATATTTGAATCATTTTAGGAGGGTAGCCCTTCGGCAGAAGCCGTTTTTCAAGGGGCCCTCCATTAAAAACTTACATACTATAAATAATTAAAATAAATCACAACTGAAATCAGAAACCATAATCTAAAAGCCTATTTACAATTATACAATATATACAATAAACAAAGAAATTAACCCTTTACAGTTTTCTTAAAACCATCCAGGGAGGATGCTGTCTTTGACTTAGCAGGGAGGCTATTCCATATTTTAGCTCCTCGGTACGAAAAACATTTTTGCCCATTCGCTGACTTTTTCTTTGGCAACCTTAAATCAGTCTCGGTGTTCCGGAGGTTGTGGGAGGAGCATGCTGAGTTTTTCGTAAAGAGATTACACAGGTATTGTGGAGCCAAATCGTTGAGCGACTTGAAGACCATTATTTTAGACTCATTATCAATGAGTTCTTCAATGGTCTGCCAGCCCAACTCTGCAATAAGTGGTCTGCTTGAGGTATCAAAGCTGCTATTTGTGATGATCCTAGCAGCACGATTTTGGAGCTTTTGAGTCTGTTAAAACAACACGAGTAGGGTTCCACACTGTCCACAATTAGAAAATAACGCCCAATAGGCGACCGACCATCCAACCTTTGGATCCCCAAATATTTCAGCGACCAATTTACCACACGCCACTCTGTCATGAAATTTGTCACACAGCTGTCGTGTACTTTCAGATTCAGCAATATGAAGTAGCTATTATACATGGTTTGTGAAAAAGAGGGGATTGGGTTAGGCAGAAACTTCAAAGCTCCGTAAACACTGAGGGGTCTGGGGGCAAAGCCCCCAGCAAAATTTTTGTAGATATAAACTCTTTACTTTGGCCTAGAACACTTCTACCGATCACATTTCAGCCTGTGCTGCATTGGAGTTGTTGATCACTTTGCAACAGTTATTTGAATTAGCATCTCATGAAAATTTTTAGACATGATATTCTTTGGCTTATAATGCCTATCCTACATGCAATCTTTACGAAGACCAAATGGGAAACCTTCACAATTTTGTGACCATTTTCAATGGATCACCTCCACAGGAAAAGTTTTGCGCACACACTCTTCTTTCTCCTAGAATGGTCCCTAACGGTCCTCACAACCCAACTTCCAAGGCCTCCAAAAATGTAAGTCTTGGACAATGCTATAATAGTTTGTCTAGAAAAGTTCTCTAGGAGTCAACTTATGGTATGGCCTTAGAAGAAGTCTCCGGGTCACTTTCCAGTATTTCGGCGAAAGATTCTTACCATGCACCATCTATGCAACTACCAAACTTCTTTCTCCTCTTTCTTGAAGAGATCTTGACTTACGCCCTCCATAAGCTATGCTGATAAGATATGCAAACTTGGAACGTACGTAGAACGGGAGCCTGCGGGCTTCGCCACGAGAAAAAAATTCGAGTCAATGCCGTACAGATCGTAGGAAAATGCAATTGAGGTGGCAAGATTGTAGAATCCTGTGCTCGTACACATTATAATTGCCAAGATCGGCCGTACCCCCCCCCCCCGCAATTTTTACGCCAGAAATAGAAGAATCAGAAAAATTGTCCTGGAGAACATTTGAGGGGCGGCCGCCCCCTTGCCCCCTTGCACCCCTTGCCCCCCTTCCCGGCGCTTCTGCAACGAGTTGATTTTCAAGGGGCCCTTCGTAAAAGCATTTAATTACAATTTAGAAAAACAACCTTAAAAGCTATTCAATAAATTAAATGTAAAGCCTTATTTACAATGTTTAAAACCTATTTGTGATGGAGTTATAAAATTCAAACCTAAAATCAGTGTGAAAGGAAACAGTTTTTAAATACTTATCTTGAAGCTATTTCTTTCTATGGTAGATTGCTTTTCCTCCACCGGTAGATTCCAATTTCTCGTCGTGCTATATTTAAACTCTTTCCCTCATAGATTCAATTTCCCAATCTACCTACTCTCGAGTACCAAATAAACGGGGGTGGGAATAATCGGGGGGTTAGAAGTGGTTCGATATAACAATAATCGGGGGATTGGAATAATCGGGGGGGGCTGCTTGGAGAAATAGAAAACAGCCCTTTTCTTAGGTAAACACATATCAGTCATATATTTACGAGAACAGTGATGTTACTGATACATTTACTTTTGAACTCTGGTTCTGTTGAATGCACTTCTTGAGACTTTTCTTGCGTTTATTCAGAAATTATGTCTAGTATCATTTCATTTTTCCAAAAATTAATAAAGGGAGGGGGGTTGGAATAAGAGCGGTGGGGGTTGGAAAATTTTTCAAAAATTGATAAGCGGGGGGACGATTATACGGTACTCAAGAGTACATTACAAAACGTATGAAAAATGTACAGTGTTCAGACTTAACTGCATTTGACCAAGCATACAATAGAAACACCATATTCTGTGATGAATTCTCACATCTATACACCACTTTAATGAACAGCCTCGTTATCGAAATTATTCAAAATTCTATTGCAAGTGTCACGACGAACAGCTTCATGCTTTCGTTTTATTAAATCTCAGGATACTCAGGATGACAAGATAAAAAAGACAAATCCAGTACCAAAAAATCGACAATCCAGTAGTTACGACATATCCAGTAGACAATCTAGTAGTTAAGAAATATTAAATAAATTCAGGATGGCCTCCTGAACCTATTCAATCGATGTTTTTCGATCCATGAAATATTCCATCGATTCAACAGATAACAGTAGTAGATGTTTTTTGGCATCCCAGATTCTGTGATGAATTTTCACATCTATTCAATTGACTTATTTTCGATATCTGTGATATTCTGATTGCTTCCTAGACCTACTCAATCGATGTTTTTCGATTTATGAAATATTCCATCAATAAAACAGATCACAGTAGTAGATGTTTTTTGGCATCCCAGATTCTGTGATGAATTCTCACATCTATTCAATTGACTTATTTTCGATATCTGTGATATTCTGATTGCTTCCTAGACCTACTCAATCGATGTTTTTCGATTCATGAAATATTCCATCAATAAAACAGATCACTGTAGTAGATGTTTTTGGCATCCCAGATTCTGTGAGGAATTCTCACATCTATTCAATTGACTTATTTTCGATATCTGTGATATTCTGATTGCTTCCTAGACCTATTCAATCGATGTTTTTCGATTCATGAAATGTTCCATCCATTCAACAGATCACAGTAGTAGATGTTTTTTGGCATCCCAGATTCTGTGATGAATTCTCACATCTATTCAATTGACTTATTTTCGATATCTGTGATATTCTCATTGCTTCCTAGACCTATTCAATCGATGTTTTTCGATTCATGAAATGTTCCATCCATTCAACAGATCACAGTAGTAGATGTTTTTTGGCATCCCAGATTCTGTGATGAATTCTCACATCGATTCAATTGACTTATTTTCGATATCTGTGATATTTTCATTGCTTCATAGACCTATTCAGTCGATGTTTTTCGATTCATGAAATATTCCATCGATTCAACAGATCACAGTAGTAGATGTTTTTTGGCATCCCAGATTCTGTGATGAATTTTCACATCTATTCAATTGACATACTTTCGATATCTGTGATATTCTGATTGCTTCCTAGACCTACTCAATCGATGTTTTTCGATTCATGAAATATTCCATCAATTCAACAGATCACAGTAGTAGATGTTTTTTGGCATCCCAGATTCTGTGATGAATTCTCACATCTATTTAATTGACTTATTTTCGATATCTGTGATATTCTGATTGCTTCCTAGACCTATTCAATCGATGTTTTTCGATTCATGAAATATTCCATCAATAAAACAGATCACAGTAGTAGATGTTTTTTGGCATCCCAGATTCTGTGATGAATTCTCACATCTATTCAATTGACTTATTTTCGATATCTGTGATATTCTGATTGCTTCCTAGACCTACTCAATCGATGTTTTTCGATTCATGAAATATTCCATCAATAAAACAGATCACAGTAGTAGATGTTTTTGGCATCCCAGATTCTGTGATGAATTCTCACATCTATTCAATTGACTTATTTTCGATATCTGTGATATTCTGATTGCTTCCTAGACATATTTAATCGATGTTTTTCGATTCATGAAATGTTCCATCCATTCAACAGATCACAGTAGTAGATGTTTTCTGGCATCCCAGATTCTGTGATGAATTCTCACATCTATTCAATTGACTTATTTTCGATATCTGTGATATTCTGATTGCTTCCTAGACCTATTCAATCGATGTTTTTCGATTCATGAAATATTCCATCAATTCAACAGATCACAGTAGTAGATGTTTTTGGCATCCCAGATTCTGTGATGAATTCTCACATCTATTCAATTGACTTATTTTCGATATCTGTGATATACTGATTGCTTCCTAGACCTATTCAATCTATGTTTTTCGAGTCATGAAATATTCCATCAATTATACAGATCGCAGTAGTAGATGTTTTTTGGCATCCCAGATTCTGTGATGAATTCTCACATCTATTCAATTGACTTATTTTCGATATCTGTGATATTCTCATTGCTTCATAGACCTATTCAATCGATGTTTTTCGATTCATGAAATATTCCATCAATTCAACAGATCACAGTAGTAGATGTTTTTTGGCATCCCAGATTCTGTGATGAATTCTCACATCTATTCAATTGACTTATTTTCGATATCTGTGATATTCTGATTGCTTCCTAGACCTATTCAATCGATGTTTTTCGATTCATGAAATATTCCATCAATTCAACAGATCACAGTAGTAGATGTTTTTGGCATCCCAGATTCTGTGATGAATTCTCACATCTATTCAATTGACTTATTTTCGATATCTGTGATATACTGATTGCTTCCTAGACCTATTCAATCAATGTTTTTCGAGTCATGAAATATTCCATCAATTATACAGATGGCAGTAGTAGATGTTTTTTGGCATCCCAGATTCTGTGATGAATTCTCACATCTATTCAATTGACTTTTTTTCGATATCTGTGATATTCTCATTGCTTCATAGACCTATTCAATCGATGTTTTTCGATTCATGAACTATTCCATCAATTCAACAGATCACAGGAGTAGATGTTTTTGGCAACCCAGATTCTGTGATGAATTCTCACATCTATTCAATTGACTTATTTTCGATATCTGTGATATACTGATTGCTTCCTAGACCTATTCAATCTATGTTTTTCGAGTCATGAAATATTCCATCAATTATACAGATCGCAGTAGTAGATGTTTTTTGGCATCCCAGATTCTGTGATGAATTCTCACATCTATTCAATTGACTTATTTTCGATATCTGTGATATTCTCATTGCTTCATAGACCTATTCAATCGATGTTTTTCGATTCATGAAATATTCCATCAATTCAACAGATCACAGTAGTAGATGTTTTTTGGCATCCCAGATTCTGTGATGAATTCTCACATCTATTCAATTGACTTATTTTCGATATCTGTGATATTCTGATTGCTTCCTAGACCTATTCAATCGATGTTTTTCGATTCATGAAATATTCCATCAATTCAACAGATCACAGTAGTAGATGTTTTTGGCATCCCAGATTCTGTGATGAATTCTCACATCTATTCAATTGACTTATTTTCGATATCTGTGATATACTGATTGCTTCCTAGACCTATTCAATCAATGTTTTTCGAGTCATGAAATATTCCATCAATTATACAGATGGCAGTAGTAGATGTTTTTTGGCATCCCAGATTCTGTGATGAATTCTCACATCTATTCAATTGACTTTTTTTCGATATCTGTGATATTCTCATTGCTTCATAGACCTATTCAATCGATGTTTTTCGATTCATGAACTATTCCATCAATTCAACAGATCACAGGAGTAGATGTTTTTGGCAACCCAGATTCTGTGATGAATTCTCACATCTATTCAATTGACTTATTTTCGATATCTGTGATATTCTCATTGCTTCCTAGACCTATTCAATCGATGTTTTTCGATTCATGAAATATTCCATCAATTATACAGATCGCAGTAGTAGATGTTTTTTGGCATCCCAGATTCTGTGATGAATTATCACATCTATTCAATTGACTTATTTTCGATATCTGTGATATTCTCATTGCTTCCTAAACCTATTCAATCGATGTTTTTCGATTCATGAAATATTCCATCAATTCAACAGATCACAGTAGTAGATGTTTTTTGGCATCCCAGATTCTGTGATGAATTCTCACATCTATTCAATTGACTTATTTTCGATATCTGTGATATTCTCATTGCTTCATAGACCTATTCAATCGATGTTTTTCGATTCATGAACTATTCCATCAATTCAACAGATCACAGGAGTAGATGTTTTTGGCAACCCAGATTCTGTGATGAATTCTCACATCTATTCAATTGACTTATTTTCGATATCTGTGATATTCTCATTGCTTCCTAGACCTATTCAATCGATGTTTTTCGATTCATGAAATATTCCATCAATTATACAGATTGCAGTAGTAGATGTTTTTTGGCATCCCAGATTCTGTGATGAATTCTCACATCTATTCAATTGACTTATTTTCGATATCTGTGATATTCTCATTGCTTCCTAAACCTATTCAATCGATGTTTTTCGATTCATGAAATATTCCATCAATTCAACAGATCACAGTAGTAGATGTTTTTGGCATCCCAGATTCTGTGATGAATTCTCACATCTATTCAATTGACTTATTTTCGATATCTGTGATATACTGTTTGCTTCCTAGACCTATTCAATCGATGTTTTTCTAGTCATGAAATATTCCATCAATTCAACAGATCGCAGTAGTAGATGTTTTTTGGCATCCCAGATTCTGTGATGAATTCTCACATCTATTCAATTGACTTATTTTCGATATCTGTGATATACTGTTTGCTTCTTAGACCTATTCAATCGATGTTTTTCGAGTCATGAAATATTCCATCAATTCAACAGATCGCAGTAGTAGACGTTTTTTGGCATCCCAGATTCTGTGATGAATTCTCACATCTATTCAATTGACTTATTTTCGATATCTGTGATATTCTCATTGCTTTATAGACCTATTCAATCGATGTTTTTCGATTCATGAACTATTCCATCAATTCAACAGATCACAGGAGTAGATGTTTTTGGCAACCCAGATTCTGTGATGAATTCTCACATCTATTCAATTGACTTATTTTCGATATCTGTGATATTCTCATTGCTTCCTAGACCTATTCAATCGATGTTTTTCGAGTCATGAAATATTCCATCAATTATACAGATCGCAGTAGTAGATGTTTTTTGGCATCCCAGATTCTGTGATGAATTCTCACATCTATTCAATTGACTTATTTTCGATATCTGTGATATTCTCATTGCTTCCTAAACCTATTCAATCGATGTTTTTCGATTCATGAAATATTCCATCAATTCAACAGATCACAGTAGTAGATGTTTTTGGCATCCCAGATTCTGTGATGAATTCTCACATCTATTCAATCGACGTATTTTCGATATCTGTGATATTCTCATTGCTTCCTAGACTTATTCAATCGATGTTTTTCGATTCATGAAATATTCCATCAATTCAACAGATCACAGTAGTAGATGTTTTTTGGCATCCCAGATTCTGTGATGAATTCTCACATCTATTCAATTGACTTATTTTCGATATCGGTGATATTCTGATTGCTTCTAAACCTATTCAATTGATGTTTTTCGATTCATGAAATATTCTATCAATTCAACAGATCACAGTAGTAGATGTTTTTTGGCATCCCAGATTCTGTGATGAATTCTCACATCTATTCAATTGACTTATTTTCGATATCTGTGATATTGTCATTGCTTCCTAAACCTATTCAATCGATGTTTTTCGATTCATGAAATATTCCATCAATTCAACAGATCACAGTAGTAGATGTTTTTTGGCATCCCAGATTCTGTGATGAATTCTCACATCTATTCAATTGACTTATTTTCGATATCTGTGATATTCTCATTGCTTCATACACCTATTCAATCGATGTTTTTCGATTCATGAAATATTCCATCAATTCAACAGATCACAGTAGTAGATGTTTTTTGGCATCCCAGATTCTGTGATGAATTCTCACATCTATTCAATTGACTTATTTTCGATATCTGTGATATTCTCATTGCTTCATAGACCTATTCAATCGATGTTTTTCGAGTCATGAACTATTCCATCAATTCAACAGATCACAGTAGTAGATGTTTTTGGCATCCCAGATTCTGTGATGAATTCTCACATCTATCCAATTGACTTATTTTCGATATCTCTGATATTCTCATTGCTTCATAGACCTATTCAATCGATGTTTTTCGATTCATGAAATATTCCATCAATTCAACAGATCACAGTAGTAGATGTTTTTGGCATCCCAGATTCTGTGATGAATTTTCACATCTATTCAATTGACTTATTTTCGATATCTGTGATATTCACATTGCTTCATACACCTATTCAATCGATGTTTTTCGATTCATGAAATATTCCATCAATTCAACAGATCACAGTAGTAGATGTTTTTTGGCATCCCAGATTCTGTGATGAATTCTCACATCTATTCAATTGACTTATTTTCGATATCTGTGATATTCTCATTGCTTCATAGACCTATTCAATCGATGTTTTTCGAGTCATGAACTATTCCATCAATTCAACAGATCACAGTAGTAGATGTTTTTGGCATCCCAGATTCTGTGATGAATTCTCACATCTATCCAATTGACTTATTTTCGATATCTGTGATATTCTCATTGCTTCATAGACCTATTCAATCGATGTTTTTCGATTCATGAAATATTCCATCAATTCAACAGATCACAGTAGTAGATGTTTTTGGCATCCCAGATTCTGTGATGAATTCTCACATCTATTCAATTGACTTATTTTCGATATCTGTGATATACTGATTGCTTCCTAGACCTATTCAATCTATGTTTTTCGAGTCATGAAATATTCCATCAATTATACAGATCGCAGTAGTAGATGTTTTTTGGCATCCCAGATTCTGTGATGAATTCTCACATCTATTCAATTGACTTATTTTCGATATCTGTGATATTCTGATTGCTTCCTAGACCTACTCAATCGATGTTTTTCGATTCATGAAATATTCCATCAATAAAACAGATCACAGTAGTAGATGTTTTTGGCATCCCAGATTCTGTGATGAATTCTCACATCTATTCAATTGACTTATTTTCGATATCTGTGATATTCTCATTGCTTCATAGACCGATTCAATCGATGTTTTTCGATTCATGAAATATTCCATCAATTCAACAGATCACAGCAGTAGATGTTTTTTGGCATCCCAGATTCTGTGATGAATTCTCACATCTATTCAATTGACTTATTTTCGATATCTGTGATATTCTGATTGCTTCCTAGACCTATTCAATCGATGTTTTTCGATTCATGAAATATT
Organism: Aurelia sp. 4 Dawson et al 2005; assembly: GCA_964019985.1. Lineage (NCBI taxonomy): Eukaryota > Metazoa > Cnidaria > Scyphozoa > Semaeostomeae > Ulmaridae > Aurelia > Aurelia sp. 4 Dawson et al 2005. The sequence goes on along the minus strand of OZ026507.1, from coordinate 17,062,182 downwards.
CCATCAATTCAACAGATCACAGTAGTAGATGTTTTTGGCATCCCAGATTCTGTGATGAATTCTCACATCTATTCAATTGACTTATTTTCGATATCTGTGATATACTGATTGCTTCCTAGACCTATTCAATCTATGTTTTTCGAGTCATGAAATATTCCATCAATTATACAGATCGCAGTAGTAGATGTTTTTTGGCATCCCAGATTCTGTGATGAATTCTCACATCTATTCAATTGACTTATTTTCGATATCTGTGATATTCTCATTGCTTCATAGACCTATTCAATCGATGTTTTTCGATTCATGAAATATTCCATCAATTCAACAGATCACAGTAGTAGATGTTTTTTGGCATCCCAGATTCTGTGATGAATTCTCACATCTATTCAATTGACTTATTTTCGATATCTGTGATATTCTGATTGCTTCCTAGACCTATTCAATCGATGTTTTTCGATTCATGAAATATTCCATCAATTCAACAGATCACAGTAGTAGATGTTTTTGGCATCCCAGATTCTGTGATGAATTCTCACATCTATTGAATTGACTCATTTTCGATATCTGTGATATACTGATTGCTTCCTATACCTATTCAATCAATGTTTTTCGAGTCATGAAATATTCCATCAATTATACAGATGGCAGTAGTAGATGTTTTTTGGCATCCCAGATTCTGTGATGAATTCTCACACCTATTCAATTGACTTTTTTTCGATATCTGTGATATTCTCATTGCTTCATAGACCTATTCAATCGATGTTTTCGATTCATGAACTATTCCATCAATTCAACAGATCACAGGAGTAGATGTTTTTGGCAACCCAGATTCTGTGATGAATTCTCACATCTATTCAATTGACTTATTTTCGATATCTGTGATATTCTCATTGCTTCCTAGACCTATTCAATCGATGTTTTTCGATTCATGAAATATTCCATCAATTATACAGATTGCAGTAGTAGATGTTTTTTGGCATCCCAGATTCGTTGATGAATTCTCACATCTATTCAATTGACTTATTTTCGATATCTGTGATATACTGATTGCTTCCTAGACCTATTCAATCGATGTTTTTCGAGTCATGAAATATTCCATCAATTATACAGATCGCAGTAGTAGATGTTTTTTGGCATCCCAGATTCTGTGATGAATTCTCACGTCTATTCAATTGACTTATTTTCGATATCTGTGATATTCTCATTGCTTCATAGACCTATTCAATCGATGTTTTTCGATTCATGAAATATTCCATCAATTCAACAGATCACAGTAGTAGATGTTTTTGGCATCCCAGATTCTGTGATGAATTCTCACATCTATTCAATTGACTTATTTTCGATATCTGTGATATACTGATTGCTTCCTAGACCTATTCAATCGATGTTTTTCGAGTCATGAAATATTCCATCAATTATACAGATCGCAGTAGTAGATGTTTTTTGGCATCCCAGATTCTGTGATGAATTCTCACGTCTATTCAATTGACTTATTTTCGATATCTGTGATATTCTCATTGCTTCATAGACCTATTCAATCGATGTTTTTCGATTCATGAAATATTCCATCAATTCAACAGATCACAGTAGTAGATGTTTTTTGGCATCCCAGATTCTGTGATGAATTCTCACATCTATTCAATTGACTTATTTTCGATATCTGTGATATTCTCATTGCTTCCTAGACATATTCAATCGATGTTTTTCGATTCATGAACTATTCCATCAATTCAACAGATCACAGGAGTAGATGTTTTTTGGCATCCCAGATTCTGTGATGAATTCTCACATCTATTCAATTGACTTATTTTCGATATCTGTGATATTCTCATTGCTTCATAGACCTATTCAATCGATGTTTTTCGACTCATGAACTATTCCATCATTTCAACAGATCACAGGAGTAGATGTTTTTGGCATCCCAGATTTTGTGATGAATTCTCACATCTATTCAATCGACTTATTTTCGATATCTGTGATATACTGACTGCTTCCTAGACCTATTCAATCGATTTTTTTTTGAGTCATGAAATATTCCATCAATTATACAGATCGCAGTAGTAGATGTTTTTTGGCATCCCAGATTCTGTGATGAATTCTCACGTCTATTCAATTGACTTATTTTCGATATCTGTGATATTCTCATTGCTTCATAGACCTATTCAATCGATGTTTTTCGATTCATGAAATATTCCATCAATTCAACAGATCACAGTAGTAGATGTTTTTTGGCATCCCAGATTCTGTGATGAATTCTCACATCTATTCAATTGACTTATTTTCGTTATCTGTGATATTCTCATTGCTTCCTAGACATATTCAATCGATGTTTTTCGATTCATGAACTATTCCATCAATTCAACAGATCACAGGAGTAGATGTTTTTTGGCATCCCAGATTCTGTGATGAATTCTCACATCTATTCAATTGACTTATTTTCGATATCTGTGATATTCTCATTGCTTCATAGACCTATTCAATCGATGTTTTTCGATTCATGAAATATTCCATCAATTCAACAGATCACAGTAGTAGATGTTTTTTCGCATCCCAGATTCTGTGATGAATTCTCACATCTATTCAATTGACTTATTTTCGATATCTGTGATATTCTCATTGCTTCCTAGACCTATTCAATCGATGTTTTTCGATTCATGAACTATTCCATCAATTCAACAGATCACAGGAGTAGATGTTTTTGGCATCCCAGATTCTGTGATGAATTCTCACATCTATTCAATCGACTTATTTTCGATATCGGTGATATTCTGATTGCTTCCTAAACCTATTCAATCGATGTTTTTCGATTCATGAAATATTCCATCAATTCAACAGATCACAGTAGTAGATGTTTTTGGCATCCCAGATTCTGTGATGAATTATCACATCTATTCAATTGACTTATTTTCGATATCTGTGATATTCTCATTGCTTCCTAAACCTATTCAATCGATGTTTTTCGATTCATGAAATATTCCATCAATTCAACAGATCACAGTAGTAGATGTTTTTTGGCATCCCAGATTCTGTGATGAATTCTCACATCTATTCAATTGACTTATTTTCGATATCTGTGATATTCTCATTGCTTCATAGACCTATTCAGTCGATGTTTTTCGATTCATGAAATATTCCATCAATTCAACAGATCACAGGAGTAGATGTTTTTGGCAACCCAGATTCTGTGATGAATTCTCACATCTATTCAATTGACTTATTTTCGATATCTGTGATATTCTCATTGCTTCCTAGACCTATTCAATCGATGTTTTTCGATTCATGAAATATTCCATCAATTATACAGATCACAGTAGTAGATGTTTTTGGCATCCCAGATTCTGTGATGAATTCTCACATCTATTCAATTGACTTATTTTCGATATCTGTGATATACTGTTTGCTTCCTAGACCTATTCAATCGATGTTTTTCTAGTCATGAAATATTCCATCAATTCAACAGATCGCAGTAGTAGATGTTTTTTGGCATCCCAGATTCTGTGATGAATTCTCACATCTATTCAATTGACTTATTTTCGATATCTGTGATATACTGTTTGCTTCTTAGACCTATTCAATCGATGTTTTTCGAGTCATGAAATATTCCATCAATTCAACAGATCGCAGTAGTAGACGTTTTTTGGCATCCCAGATTCTGTGATGAATTCTCACATCTATTCAATTGACTTATTTTCGATATCTGTGATATTCTCATTGCTTTATAGACCTATTCAATCGATGTTTTTCGATTCATGAACTATTCCATCAATTCAACAGATCACAGGAGTAGATGTTTTTGGCAACCCAGATTCTGTGATGAATTCTCACATCTATTCAATTGACTTATTTTCGATATCTGTGATATTCTCATTGCTTCCTAGACCTATTCAATCGATGTTTTTCGAGTCATGAAATATTCCATCAATTATACAGATCGCAGTAGTAGATGTTTTTTGGCATCCCAGATTCTGTGATGAATTCTCACATCTATTCAATTGACTTATTTTCGATATCTGTGATATTCTCATTGCTTCCTAAACCTATTCAATCGATGTTTTTCGATTCATGAAATATTCCATCAATTCAACAGATCACAGTAGTAGATGTTTTTGGCATCCCAGATTCTGTGATGAATTCTCACATCTATTCAATCGACGTATTTTCGATATCTGTGATATTCTCATTGCTTCCTAGACTTATTCAATCGATGTTTTTCGATTCATGAAATATTCCATCAATTCAACAGATCACAGTAGTAGATGTTTTTTGGCATCCCAGATTCTGTGATGAATTCTCACATCTATTCAATTGACTTATTTTTGATATCGGTGATATTCTGATTGCTTCTAAACCTATTCAATTGATGTTTTTCGATTCATGAAATATTCCATCAATTCAACAGATCACAGTAGTAGATGTTTTTTGGCATCCCAGATTCTGTGATGAATTCTCACATCTATTCAATTGACTTATTTTCGATATCTGTGATATTGTCATTGCTTCCTAAACCTATTCAATCGATGTTTTTCGATTCATGAAATATTCCATCAATTCAACAGATCACAGTAGTAGATGTTTTTTGGCATCCCAGATTCTGTGATGAATTCTCACATCTATTCAATTGACTTATTTTCGATATCTGTGATATTCTCATTGCTTCATACACCTATTCAATCGATGTTTTTCGATTCATGAAATATTCCATCAATTCAACAGATCACAGTAGTAGATGTTTTTTGGCATCCCAGATTCTGTGATGAATTCTCACATCTATTCAATTGACTTATTTTCGATATCTGTGATATTCTCATTGCTTCATAGACCTATTCAATCGATGTTTTTCGAGTCATGAACTATTCCATCAATTCAACAGATCACAGTAGTAGATGTTTTTGGCATCCCAGATTCTGTGATGAATTCTCACATCTATCCAATTGACTTATTTTCGATATCTGTGATATTCTCATTGCTTCATAGACCTATTCAATCGATGTTTTTCGATTCATGAAATATTCCATCAATTCAACAGATCACAGTAGTAGATGTTTTTGGCATCCCAGATTCTGTGATGAATTCTCACATCTATTCAATTGACTTATTTTCGATATCTGTGATATTCGCATTGCTTCATACACCTATTCAATCGATGTTTTTCGATTCATGAAATATTCCATCAATTCAACAGATCACAGTAGTAGATGTTTTTTGGCATCCCAGATTCTTTGATGAATTCTCACATCTATTCAATTGACTTATTTTCGATATCTGTGATATTCTCATTGCTTCATAGACCTATTCAATCGATGTTTTTCGAGTCATGAACTATTCCATCAATTCAACAGATCACAGTAGTAGATGTTTTTGGCATCCCAGATTCTGTGATGAATTCTCACATCTATCCAATTGACTTATTTTCGATATCTGTGATATTCTCATTGCTTCATAGACCTATTCAATCGATGTTTTTCAATTCATGAAATATTCCATCAATTCAACAGATCACAGTAGTAGATGTTTTTGGCATCCCAGATTCTGTGATGAATTCTCACATCTATTCAATTGACTTATTTTCGATATCTGTGATATACTGATTGCTTCCTAGACCTATTCAATCTATGTTTTTCGAGTCATGAAATATTCCATCAATTATACAGATCGCAGTAGTAGATGTTTTTTGGCATCCCAGATTCTGTGATGAATTGTCACATCTATTCAATTGACTTATTTTCGATATCTGTGATATTCTCATTGCTTCCTAAACCTATTCAATCGATGTTTTTCGATTCATGAAATATTCCATCAATTCAACAGATCACAGCAGTAGATGTTTTTTGGCATCCCAGATTCTGTGATGAATTCTCACATCTATTCAATTGACTTATTTTCGATATCTGTGATATTCTGATTGCTTCCTAGACCTATTCAATCGATGTTTTTCGATTCATGAAATATTCCATCAATTCAACAGATCACAGTAGTAGATGTTTTTGGCATCCCAGATTCTGTGATGAATTCTCACATCTATTCAATTGACTTATTTTCGATATCTGTGATATACTGATTGCTTCCTAGACCTATTCAATCTATGTTTTTCGAGTCATGAAATATTCCATCAATTATACAGATCGCAGTAGTAGATGTTTTTTGGCATCCCAGATTCTGTGATGAATTCTCACATCTATTCAATTGACTTATTTTCGATATCTGTGATATTCTCATTGCTTCATAGACCTATTCAATCGATGTTTTTCGATTCATGAAATATTCCATCAATTCAACAGATCACAGTAGTAGATGTTTTTTGGCATCCCAGATTCTGTGATGAATTCTCACATCTATTCAATTGACTTATTTTCGATATCTGTGATATTCTGATTGCTTCCTAGACCTATTCAATCGATGTTTTTCGATTCATGAAATATTCCATCAATTCAACAGATCACAGTAGTAGATGTTTTTGGCATCCCAGATTCTGTGATGAATTCTCACATCTATTGAATTGACTCATTTTCGATATCTGTGATATACTGATTGCTTCCTATACCTATTCAATCAATGTTTTTCGAGTCATGAAATATTCCATCAATTATACAGATGGCAGTAGTAGATGTTTTTTGGCATCCCAGATTCTGTGATGAATTCTCACACCTATTCAATTGACTTTTTTTCGATATCTGTGATATTCTCATTGCTTCATAGACCTATTCAATCGATGTTTTCGATTCATGAACTATTCCATCAATTCAACAGATCACAGGAGTAGATGTTTTTGGCAACCCAGATTCTGTGATGAATTCTCACATCTATTCAATTGACTTATTTTCGATATCTGTGATATTCTCATTGCTTCCTAGACCTATTCAATCGATGTTTTTCGATTCATGAAATATTCCATCAATTATACAGATTGCAGTAGTAGATGTTTTTTGGCATCCCAGATTCTGTGATGAATTCTCACATCTATTCAATTGACTTATTTTCGATATCTGTGATATTCTCATTGCTTCCTAAACCTATTCAATCGATGTTTTTCGATTCATGAAATATTCCATCAACTCAACAGATCACAGTAGTAGATGTTTTTGGCATCCCAGATTCTGTGATGAATTCTCACATCTATTCAATTGACTTATTTTCGATATCTGTGATATACTGTTTGCTTCCTAGACCTATTCAATCGATGTTTTTCGATTCATGAACTATTCCATCAATTCAACAGATCACAGGAGTAGATGTTTTTGGTATCTCAGATTCTGTGATGAATTCTCACATCTATTCAATCGACTTATTTTCGATATCTGTGATATTCTCATTGCTTCCTAGACCTATTCAATCGATGTTTTTCGATTAAAGAATTAATCCATCAATTCAACAGATCACAGTAGTAGATGTTTCTTGGCATCCCAGATTCTGTGATGAATTCTCACATCTATTCCATTGACTTATTTTCGATATCTGTGATATAATGATTCCTTCCTAGACCTATTCAATCGATGTTTTTCGAGTCATGAAATATTCCATCAATTATACAGATCGCAGTAGTAGATGTTTTTTGGCATCCCAGGTTCTGTGATGAATTCTCACATCTATTCAATTGACTTATTTTCGATATCTGTGATATTCTCATTGCTTCCTAAACCTATTCAATCGATGTTTTTCGATTCATGAAATATTCCATCAATTCAACAGATCACAGTAGTAGATGTTTTTGGCATCCCAGATTCTGTGATGAATTCTCACATCTATTCAATTGACTTATTTTCGATAACTGTGATATACTGTTTGCTTCCTAGACCTATTCAATCGATGTTTTTCGAGTCATGAAATATTCCATCAATTCAACAGATCACAGTAGTAGATGTTTTTTGGCATCACAGATTCTGTGATGAATTCTCACATCTATTCAATTGACTTATTTTCGATATCTGTCATATTCTCATTGCTTCATAGACCTATTCAATCGATGTTTTTCGATTCATGAAATATTCCATCAATTCAACAGATCACAGTAGTAGATGTTTTTTGGCATCCCAGATTCTGTGATGAATTCTCACATCGATTCAATTGACTTATTTTCGATATCTGTGATATTCTCATTGCGTCCTAAACCTATTCAATCGATGTTTTTCGATTCATGAAATATTCCATCAATTCAACAGATCACAGTAGTAGATGTTTTTGGCATCCCAGATTCTGTGATGAATTCTCACATCTATTCAATTGACTTATTTTCGATATCTGTGATATACTGATTGCTTCCTAGACCTATTCAATCGATGTTTTTCGAGTCATGAAATATTCCATCAATTATACAGATCGCAGTAGTAGATGTTTTTTGGCATCCCAGATTCTGTGATGAATTCTCACGTCTATTCAATTGACTTATTTTCGATATCTGTGATATTCTCATTGCTTCATAGACCTATTCAATCGATGTTTTTCGATTCATGAAATATTCCATCAATTCAACAGATCACAGTAGTAGATGTTTTTGGCATCCCAGATTCTGTGATGAATTCTCACATCTATTCAATTGACTTATTTTCGATATCTGTGATATACTGATTGCTTCCTAGACCTATTCAATCGATGTTTTTCGAGTCATGAAATATTCCATCAATTATACAGATCGCAGTAGTAGATGTTTTTTGGCATCCCAGATTCTGTGATGAATTCTCACGTCTATTCAATTGACTTATTTTCGATATCTGTGATATTCTCATTGCTTCATAGACCTATTCAATCGATGTTTTTCGATTCATGAAATATTCCATCAATTCAACAGATCACAGTAGTAGATGTTTTTTGGCATCCCAGATTCTGTGATGAATTCTCACATCTATTCAATTGACTTATTTTCGATATCTGTGATATTCTCATTGCTTCCTAGACATATTCAATCGATGTTTTTCGATTCATGAACTATTCCATCAATTCAACAGATCACAGGAGTAGATGTTTTTTGGCATCCCAGATTCTGTGATGAATTCTCACATCTATTCAATTGACTTATTTTCGATATCTGTGATATTCTCATTGCTTCATAGACCTATTCAATCGATGTTTTTCGACTCATGAACTATTCCATCAATTCAACAGATCACAGGAGTAGATGTTTTTGGCATCCCAGATTTTGTGATGAATTCTCACATCTATTCAATTGACTTATTTTCGATATCTGTGATATTCTCATTTCTTCCTAGACCTATTCAATCGATGTTTTTCGATTCATGAACTATTCCATCAATTCAACAGATCACAGGAGTAGATGTTTTTGGCATCCCAGATTCTGTGATGAATTCTCACATCTATTCAATCGACTTATTTTCGATATCGGTGATATTCTGATTGCTTCCTAAACCTATTCAATCGATGTTTTTCGATTCATGAACTATTCCATCAATTCAACAGATCACAGGAGTAGATGTTTTTGGCATCCCAGATTCTGTGATGAATTCTCACATCTATTGAATTGACTCATTTTCGATATCTGTGATATACTTTTTGCTTCCTATACCTATTCAATCAATGTTTTTCGAGTCATGAAATATTCCATCAATTATACAGATGGCAGTAGTAGATGTTTTTTGGCATCCCAGATTCTGTGATGAATTCTCACACCTATTCAATTGACTTTTTTTCGATATCTGTGATATTCTCATTGCTTCATAGACCTATTCAATCGATGTTTTCGATTCATGAACTATTCCATCAATTCAACAGATCACAGGAGTAGATGTTTTTGGCAACCCAGATTCTGTGATGAATTCTCACATCTATTCAATTGACTTATTTTCGATATCTGTGATATTCTCATTGCTTCCTAGACCTATTCAATCGATGTTTTTCGATTCATGAAATATTCCATCAATTATACAGATTGCAGTAGTAGATGTTTTTTGGCATCCCAGATTCTGTGATGAATTCTCACATCTATTCAATTGACTTATTTTCGATATCTGTGATATTCTCATTGCTTCCTAAACCTATTCAATCGATGTTTTTCGATTCATGAAATATTCCATCAACTCAACAGATCACAGTAGTAGATGTTTTTGGCATCCCAGATTCTGTGATGAATTCTCACATCTATTCAATTGACTTATTTTCGATATCTGTGATATACTGTTTGCTTCCTAGACCTATTCAATCGATGTTTTTCGATTCATGAACTATTCCATCAATTCAACAGATCACAGGAGTAGATGTTTTTGGTATCTCAGATTCTGTGATGAATTCTCACATCTATTCAATCGACTTATTTTCGATATCTGTGATATTCTCATTGCTTCCTAGACCTATTCAATCGATGTTTTTCGATTAAAGAATTAATCCATCAATTCAACAGATCACAGTAGTAGATGTTTCTTGGCATCCCAGATTCTGTGATGAATTCTCACATCTATTCCATTGACTTATTTTCGATATCTGTGATATAATGATTCCTTCCTAGACCTATTCAATCGATGTTTTTCGAGTCATGAAATATTCCATCAATTATACAGATCGCAGTAGTAGATGTTTTTTGGCATCCCAGGTTCTGTGATGAATTCTCACATCTATTCAATTGACTTATTTTCGATATCTGTGATATTCTCATTGCTTCCTAAACCTATTCAATCGATGTTTTTCGATTCATGAAATATTCCATCAATTCAACAGATCACAGTAGTAGATGTTTTTGGCATCCCAGATTCTGTGATGAATTCTCACATCTATTCAATTGACTTATTTTCGATAACTGTGATATACTGTTTGCTTCCTAGACCTATTCAATCGATGTTTTTCGAGTCATGAAATATTCCATCAATTCAACAGATCACAGTAGTAGATGTTTTTTGGCATCACAGATTCTGTGATGAATTCTCACATCTATTCAATTGACTTATTTTCGATATCTGTCATATTCTCATTGCTTCATAGACCTATTCAATCGATGTTTTTCGATTCATGAAATATTCCATCAATTCAACAGATCACAGTAGTAGATGTTTTTTGGCATCCCAGATTCTGTGATGAATTCTCACATCGATTCAATTGACTTATTTTCGATATCTGTGATATTCTCATTGCGTCCTAAACCTATTCAATCGATGTTTTTCGATTCATGAAATATTCCATCAATTCAACAGATCACAGTAGTAGATGTTTTTGGCATCCCAGATTCTGTGATGAATTCTCACATCTATTCAATTGACTTATTTTCGATATCTGTGATATACTGATTGCTTCCTAGACCTATTCAATCGATGTTTTTCGAGTCATGAAATATTCCATCAATTATACAGATCGCAGTAGTAGATGTTTTTTGGCATCCCAGATTCTGTGATGAATTCTCACGTCTATTCAATTGACTTATTTTCGATATCTGTGATATTCTCATTGCTTCATAGACCTATTCAATCGATGTTTTTCGATTCATGAAATATTCCATCAATTCAACAGATCACAGTAGTAGATGTTTTTGGCATCCCAGATTCTGTGATGAATTCTCACATCTATTCAATTGACTTATTTTCGATATCTGTGATATACTGATTGCTTCCTAGACCTATTCAATCGATGTTTTTCGAGTCATGAAATATTCCATCAATTATACAGATCGCAGTAGTAGATGTTTTTTGGCATCCCAGATTCTGTGATGAATTCTCACGTCTATTCAATTGACTTATTTTCGATATCTGTGATATTCTCATTGCTTCATAGACCTATTCAATCGATGTTTTTCGATTCATGAAATATTCCATCAATTCAACAGATCACAGTAGTAGATGTTTTTTGGCATCCCAGATTCTGTGATGAATTCTCACATCTATTCAATTGACTTATTTTCGATATCTGTGATATTCTCATTGCTTCCTAGACATATTCAATCGATGTTTTTCGATTCATGAACTATTCCATCAATTCAACAGATCACAGGAGTAGATGTTTTTTGGCATCCCAGATTCTGTGATGAATTCTCACATCTATTCAATTGACTTATTTTCGATATCTGTGATATTCTCATTGCTTCATAGACCTATTCAATCGATGTTTTTCGACTCATGAACTATTCCATCAATTCAACAGATCACAGGAGTAGATGTTTTTGGCATCCCAGATTTTGTGATGAATTCTCACATCTATTCAATTGACTTATTTTCGATATCTGTGATATTCTCATTTCTTCCTAGACCTATTCAATCGATGTTTTTCGATTCATGAACTATTCCATCAATTCAACAGATCACAGGAGTAGATGTTTTTGGCATCCCAGATTCTGTGATGAATTCTCACATCTATTCAATCGACTTATTTTCGATATCGGTGATATTCTGATTGCTTCCTAAACCTATTCAATCGATGTTTTTCGATTCATGAAATATTCCATCAATTCAACAGATCACAGTAGTAGATGTTTTTGGCATCCCAGATTCTGTGATGAATTCTGACATCTATTCAATTGACTTATTTTCGATATCTGTGATATACTGTTTGCCTCCTAGACCTATTCAATCGATGTTTTTCGAGTCATGAAATATTCCATCAATTCAACAGATCACAGTAGTAGATGTTTTTTTTCATCCCAGATTCTGTGATGAATTCTCACATCGATTCAATTGACTTATTTTCGATATCTGTGATATTTTCATTGCTTCATAGACCTATTCAGTCGATGTTTTTCGATTCATGAAATATTCCATCAATTCAACAGATCACAGTAGTAGATGTTTTTTGGCATCCCAGATTCTGTGATGAATTCTCACATCTTTTCAATTGACTTATTTTCGATATCTGTGATATTCTCATTGCTTCCTAGACCTATTCAATCGATGTTTTTCGATTCATGAACTATTCCATCAATTCAACAGATCACAGGAGTAGATGTTTTTGGTATCCCAGATTCTGTGATGAATTCTCACATCTATTCAATCGACTTATTTTCGATATCTGTGATATTCTCTTTGCTTCCTAGACCTATTCAATCGATGTTTTTCGATTCATGAATTATTCCATCAATTCAACAGATCACAGTAGTAGATGTTTTTTGGCATCCCAGATTCTGTGATGAATTCTCACATCTATTCAATTGACTTATTTTCAATATCTGTGATATACTGATTCCTTCCTAGACCTATTCAATCGATGTTTTTCGAGTCATGAAATATTCCATCAATTATACAGATCGCAGTAGTAGATGTTTTTTGGCATCCCAGATTCTGTGATGAATTGTCACATCTATTCAATTGACTTATTTTCGATATCTGTGATATTCTCATTGCTTCCTAAACCTATTCAATCGATGTTTTTCGATTCATGAAATATTCCATCAATTCAACAGATCACAGTAGTAGATGTTTTTGGCATCCCAGATTCTGTGATGAATTCTCACATCTATTCAATTGACTTATTTTCGATATCTGTGATATACTGTTTGCTTCCTAGACCTATTCAATCGATGTTTTTCAAGTCATGAAATATTCCATCAATTCAACCGATCGCAGTAGTAGATGTTTTTTCGCATCCCAGATTCTGTGATGAATTCTCACATCTATTCAATTGACTTATTTTCGATATCTGTCATATTCTCATTGCTTCATAGACCTATTCAATCGATGTTTTTCGATTCATGAAATATTCCATCAATTCAACAGATCACAGTAGTAGATGTTTTTGCATCCCAGATTCTGTGATGAATTCTCACATCTATTCAATTGACTTATTTTCGATATCTGTGATATTCTCATTGCGTCTTAAACCTGTTCAATCGATGTTTTTCGATTCATGAAATATTCCATCAATTATACAGATCGCAGTAGTAGATGTTTTTTGGCATCCCAGATTCTGTGATGAATTCTCAAATCTATTCAATTGACTTATTTTTGATATCTGTGATATTCTCATTGCTTCCTAAACCTATTCAATCGATGTTTTTCGATTCATGAAATATTCCATCAATTCAACAGATCACAGTAGTAGATGTTTTTGGCATCCCAGATTCTGTGATGAATTCTCACATCTATTCAATTGACTTATTTTCGATATCTGTGATATACTGTTTGCTTCCTAGACCTATTCAATCGATGTTTTCGAGTCATGAAATATTACATCAATTCAACAGATCACAGTAGTAGATGTTTTTTGGCATCCCAGATTCTGTGATGAATTCTCACATCTATTCAATTGACTTATTTTCGATATCTGTGATATTCTCTTTGCTTCATAGACCTATTCAATCGATGTTTTTCGATTCATGAAATATTCCATCAATTCAACAGATCACAGTAGTAGATGTTTTTGGCATCCCAGATTCTGTGATGAATTCTGACATCTATTCAATTGACTTATTTTCGATATCTGTGATATACTGTTTGCCTCCTAGACCTATTCAATCGATGTTTTTCGAGTCATGAAATATTCCATCAATTCAACAGATCACAGTAGTAGATGTTTTTTTTCATCCCAGATTCTGTGATGAATTCTCACATCGATTCAATTGACTTATTTTCGATATCTGTGATATTTTCATTGCTTCATAGACCTATTCAGTCGATGTTTTTCGATTCATGAAATATTCCATCAATTCAACAGATCACAGTAGTAGATGTTTTTTGGCATCCCAGATTCTGTGATGAATTCTCACATCTTTTCAATTGACTTATTTTCGATATCTGTGATATTCTCATTGCTTCCTAGACCTATTCAATCGATGTTTTTCGATTCATGAACTATTCCATCAATTCAACAGATCACAGGAGTAGATGTTTTTGGTATCCCAGATTCTGTGATGAATTCTCACATCTATTCAATCGACTTATTTTCGATATCTGTGATATTCTCTTTGCTTCCTAGACCTATTCAATCGATGTTTTTCGATTCATGAATTATTCCATCAATTCAACAGATCACAGTAGTAGATGTTTTTTGGCATCCCAGATTCTGTGATGAATTCTCACATCTATTCAATTGACTTATTTTCAATATCTGTGATATACTGATTCCTTCCTAGACCTATTCAATCGATGTTTTTCGAGTCATGAAATATTCCATCAATTATACAGATCGCAGTAGTAGATGTTTTTTGGCATCCCAGATTCTGTGATGAATTGTCACATCTATTCAATTGACTTATTTTCGATATCTGTGATATTCTCATTGCTTCCTAAACCTATTCAATCGATGTTTTTCGATTCATGAAATATTCCATCAATTCAACAGATCACAGTAGTAGATGTTTTTGGCATCCCAGATTCTGTGATGAATTCTCACATCTATTCAATTGACTTATTTTCGATATCTGTGATATACTGTTTGCTTCCTAGAGCTATTCAATCGATGTTTTTCAAGTCATGAAATATTCCATCAATTCAACTGATCGCAGTAGTAGATGTTTTTTCGCATCCCAGATTCTGTGATGAATTCTCACATCTATTCAATTGACTTATTTTCGATATCTGTCATATTCTCATTGCTTCATAGACCTATTCAATCGATGTTTTTCGATTCATGAAATATTCCATCAATTCAACAGATCACAGTAGTAGATGTTTTTGCATCCCAGATTCTGTGATGAATTCTCACATCTATTCAATTGACTTATTTTCGATATCTGTGATATTCTCATTGCGTCTTAAACCTGTTCAATCGATGTTTTTCGATTCATGAAATATTCCATCAATTATACAGATCGCAGTAGTAGATGTTTTTTGGCATCCCAGATTCTGTGATGAATTCTCAAATCTATTCAATTGACTTATTTTCGATATCTGTGATATTCTCATTGCTTCCTAAACCTATTCAATCGATGTTTTTCGATTCATGAAATATTCCATCAATTCAACAGATCACAGTAGTAGATGTTTTTGGCATCCCAGATTCTGTGATGAATTCTCACATCTATTCAATTGACTTATTTTCGATATCTGTGATATACTGTTTGCTTCCTAGACCTATTCAATCGATGTTTTCGAGTCATGAAATATTACATCAATTCAACAGATCACAGTAGTAGATGTTTTTTGGCATCCCAGATTCTGTGATGAATTCTCACATCTATTCAATTGACTTATTTTCGATATCTGTGATATTCTCATTGCTTCATAGACCTATTCAATCGATGTTTTTCGATTCATGAAATATTCCATCAATTCAACAGATCACAGTAGTAGATTGTTCTTGGCATCTCAGATTCTGTGATGAATTCTCGCATCTATTAAATTGACTTATTTTCGATATCTGTGATATTCTCTTTGCTTCATAGACCTATTCAATCGATGTTTTTCGATTCATGAACTATTCCATCAATTCAACAGATCACAGGAGTAGATGTTTTTGGCATCCCAGATTCTGTGATGAATTCTCACATCGATTCAATTGACTTATTTTCGATATCTGTGATATTCTCATTGCTTCCTAGACCTATTCAATCGATGTTTTTCGATTCATGAACTATTCCATCAATTCAACAGATCACAGGAGTAGATGTTTTTGGCATCCCAGATTCTGTGATGAATTCTCACATCTATTCAATTGACTTATTTTCGATATCTGTGACATTCTCATTGCTTCATAGACCTATTCAATCGATGTTTTTCGATTCATGAACTATTCCATCAATTCAACAGATCACAGGAGTAGATGTTTTTGGCAACCCAGATTCTGTGATGAATTCTCACATCTATTCAATTGACATATTTTCGATATGTGTGATATTCTCATTGCTTCCTAGACCTATTCAATCGATGTTTTTCGATTCATGAAATATTCCATCAATTCAACAGATCACAGTAGTAGATGTTTTTGGCATCCCAGATTCTGTGATGAATTCTCACATCTATTCAATTGACTTATTTTCGATATCTGTGATATACTGTTTGCTTCCTAGACCTATTCAATCGATGTTTTTCGATTCATGAAATATTCCATCAATTCAACAGATCGCAGTAGTAGATGTTTTTTGGCATCCCAGATTCTGTGATGAATTCTCACATCTATTCAATTGACTTATTTTCGATATCTGTCATATTCTCATTGCTTCATAGACCTATTCAATCGATTTTTTTCGATTCATGAAATATTCCATCAATTCAACAGATCACAGTAGTAGATGTTTTTTGGCATCCCAGATTCTGTGATGAATTCTCACATCTATTCAATTGACTTATTTTCGACATCTGTGATATTCTCATTGCTTCCTAAACCTATTCAATCGATGTTTTTCCATTCATGAAATATTCCATCAATTCAACAGATCACAGTAGTAGATGTTTTTTGGCATCCCAGATTCTGTGATGAATTCTCACATCTATTCAATTGACTCATTTTCGATATCTGTGATATTCTCATTGCTTCCTAAAACTATTCAATCGATGTTTTTCGATTCATGAAATATTCCATCAATTTCAACAGATCACAGTAGTAGATGTTTTTGGCATCCCAGATTCTGTGATGAATTCTCACATCTATTCAATTGACTTATTTTCGATATCTGTGATATTCTCATTGCTTCATAGACCTATTCAATCGATGTTTTTCGATTCATGAACTATTCCATCAATTCAACAGATCACAGGAGTAGATGTTTTTGGCAACCCAGATTCTGTGATGAATTCTCACATCTATTCAATTGACATATATTCGATATCTGTGATATTCTCATTGCTTCCTAGACCTATTCAATCGATGTTTTTCGATTCATGAAATATTCCATCAATTCAACAGATCACAGTAGTAGATGTTTTTTGGCATCCCAGATTCTGTGATGAATTCTCACATCTATTCAATTGACTCATTTTCGATATTGGTGATATTCTGATTGCTTCCTAAACCTATTCAATCGATGTTTTTCGATTCATGAAATATTCCATCAATTCAACAGATCAAAGTAGTAGATGTTTTTGGCATCCCAGATTCTGTGATGAATTCTCACATCTATTCAATTGACTTATTTTCGATATCTGTGATATACTGTTTGCTTCATAGACCTATTCAATCGATGTTTTTCGATTCATGAAATATTCCATCAATTCAACAGATCACAGTAGTAGATGTTTTTTGGCATCCCAGATTCTGTGATGAATTCTCACATCTATTCAATTGACTCATTTTCGATATCTGTGATATTCTCATTGCTTCCTAAACCTATTCAATCGATGTTTTTCGATTCATGAAATATTCCATCAATTTCAACAGATCACAGTAGTAGATGTTTTTGGCATCCCAGATTCTGTGATGAATTCTCACATCTATTCAATTGACTTATTTTCGATATCTGTGATATACTGATTGCTTCCTAGACCTATTCAATCAATATTTTTCGAGTCAAGAAATATTCCATCAATTATACAGATGGAAGTAGTAGATGTTTTTTGGCATCCCAGATTCTGTGATGAATTCTCACATCTATTCAATTGACTTATTTTTGATATCTGTGATATTCTCATTGCTTCATAGACCTATTCAATCGATGTTTTTCGATTCATGAACTATTCCATCAATTCAACAGATCACAGGAGTAGATGTTTTTGGCAACCCAGATTCTGTGATGAATTCTCACATCTATTCAATTGACATATTTTCGATATCTGTGATATTCTCATTGCTTCCTAGACCTATTCAATCGATGTTTTTTGATTCATGAAATATTCCATCAATTCAACAGATCACAGTAGTAGATGTTTTTTGGCATCTTAGATTCTCTGATGAATTCTCACATCTATTCAATTGACTCATTTTCGATATCGGTGATATTCTGATTGCTTCCTAAACCTATTCAATCGATGTTTTTCGATTCATGAAATATTCCATCAATTCAACAGATCAAAGTAGTAGATGTTTTTGGCATCCCAGATTCTGTGATGAATTCTCACATCTATTCAATTGACTTATTTTCGATATCTGTGATATACTGTTTGCTTCCTAGACCTATTCAATCGATGTTTTTCGAGTCATGAAATATTCCATCAAGTCAACAGATCACAGTAGTAGATGTTTTTTAGCATCCCAGATTCTGTGATGAATTCTCACATCTATTCAATTGACTTATTTTCGATATCTGTGATATTCTCATTGCTTCATAGACCTATTCAATCGATGTTTTTCGACTCATGAACTATTCCATCAATTCAACAGATAACAGGAGTAGATGTTTTTGGCATCCCAGATTCTGTGATGAATTCTCACATCTATTCAATTGACTTATTTTCGATATCTGTGATATTCTCATTGCTTCGTAGACCTATTCAATCGATGTTTATCGATTCATGAAATATTCCATCAATTCAACAGATCACAGTAGTAGATGTTTTTGGCATCCCAGATTCTGTGATGAATTCTCACATCTATTCAATTGACTTATTTTCGATATCTGTGATATACTGATTGCTTTCTAGACCTATTCAATCGATGTTTTTCGTGTCATGAAATATTCCATCAATTATACAGATCGCAGTAGTAGATGTTTTTTGGCATCCCAGATTCTATGATGAATTCTCACATCTATTCAATTGACTTATTTTTGATATCTGTGATATTCTCATTGCTTCATAGACCTATTCAGTCGATGTTTCTCGATTCATGAAATATTTCATCAATTCAACAGATCACAGTAGTAGATGTTTTTTGGCATCCCAGATTCTGTGATGAATTCTCACATCTATTCAATTGACTTATTTTCGATATCTGTGATATTCTCATTGCTTCCTAAACCTATTCAATCGATGTTTTTCTATTCATGAAATATTCCATCAATTCAACAGATCACAGTAGTAGATGTTTTTGGCATCCCAGATTCTGTGATGAATTCTCACATCTATTCAATTGACTTATTTTCGATATCTGTGATATACTGATTGCTTCCTAGACCTATTCAATCGGTGTTTTTCGAGTCATGAAATATTCCATCAATTATACAGATCGCAGTAGTAGATGTTTTTTGGCATCCCAGATTCTGTGATGAATTCTCACATCTATTCAATTGACTTATTTTCGATATCTGTCATATTCTCATTGCTTCATAGACCTATTCAATCGATGTTTTTCGATTCATGAAATATTCCATCAATTCAACAGATCACAGTAGTAGATGTTTTTTGGCATCCCAGATTCTGTGATGAATTCTCACATCTATTCAATTGACTTATTTTCGATATCTGTGATATTCTCATTGCTTCGTAGACCTATTCAATCGATGTTTTTCGATTCATGAACTATTCCATCAATTCAACAGATCACAGGAGTAGATGTTTTTGGCATCCCAGATTCTGTGATGAATTCTCACATCTATTCAATTGACTTATTTTTGATATCTGTGATATACTGTTTGCTTCCTAGACCTATTCAATCGATGTTTTTCAAGTCATGAAATATTCCATCAATTCAACAGATCGCAGTAGTAGATGTTTTTTCGCATCCCAGATTCTGTGATGAATTCTCACATCTATTCAATTGACTTATTTTCGATATCTGTCATATTCTCATTGCTTCATAGACCTATTCAATCGATGTTTTTCGATTCATGAAATATTCCATCAATTCAACAGATCACAGTAGTAGATGTTTTTTGGCATCCCAGATTCTGTGATGAATTCTCACATCTATTCAATTGACTTATTTTCGATATCTGTGATATTCTCATTGCGTCTTAAACCTGTTCAATCGATGTTTTTCGATTCATGAAATATTCCATCAATTATACAGATCGCAGTAGTAGATGTTTTTTGGCATCCCAGATTCTGTGATGAATTCTCAAATCTATTCAATTGACTTATTTTCGATATCTGTGATATTCTCATTGCTTCCTAAACCTATTCAATCGATGTTTTTCGATTCATGAAATATTCCATCAATTCAACAGATCACAGTAGTAGATGTTTTTGGCATCCCAGATTCTGTGATGAATTCTCACATCTATTCAATTGACTTATTTTCGATATCTGTGATATACTGTTTGCTTCCTAGACCTATTCAATCGATGTTTTCGAGTCATGAAATATTACATCAATTCAACAGATCACAGTAGTAGATGTTTTTTGGCATCCCAGATTCTGTGATGAATTCTCACATCTATTCAATTGACTTATTTTCGATATCTGTGATATTCTCATTGCTTCATAGACCTATTCAATCGATGTTTTTCGATTCATGAAATATTCCATCAATTCAACAGATCACAGTAGTAGATTGTTCTTGGCATCTCAGATTCTGTGATGAATTCTCGCATCTATTAAATTGACTTATTTTCGATATCTGTGATATTCTCTTTGCTTCATAGACCTATTCAATCGATGTTTTTCGATTCATGAACTATTCCATCAATGCAACAGATCACAGGAGTAGATGTTTTTGGCATCCCAGATTCTGTGATGAATTCTCACATCGATTCAATTGACTTATTTTCGATATCTGTGATATTCTCATTGCTTCCTAGACCTATTCAATCGATGTTTTTCGATTCATGAAATATTCCATCAATTCAACAGATCACAGTAGTAGATGTTTTTGGCATCCCAGATTCTGTGATGAATTCTCACATCTATTCAATTGACTTATTTTCGATATCTGTGACATTCTCATTGCTTCATAGACCTATTCAATCGATGTTTTTCGATTCATGAACTATTCCATCAATTCAACAGATCACAGGAGTAGATGTTTTTGGCAACCCAGATTCTGTGATGAATTCTCACATCTATTCAATTGACTTATTTTCGATATCTGTCATATTCTCATTGCTTCATAGACCTATTCAATCGATTTTTTTCGATTCATGAAATATTCCATCAATTCAACAGATCACAGTAGTAGATGTTTTTTGGCATCCCAGATTCTGTGATGAATTCTCACATCTATTCAATTGACTTATTTTCGACATCTGTGATATTCTCATTGCTTCCTAAACCTATTCAATCGATGTTTTTCCATTCATGAAATATTCCATCAATTCAACAGATCACAGTAGTAGATGTTTTTTCGCATCCCAGATTCTGTGATGAATTCTCACATCTATTCAATTGACTCATTTTCGATATCTGTGATATTCTCATTGCTTCCTAAAACTATTCAATCGATGTTTTTCGATTCATGAAATATTCCATCAATTTCAACAGATCACAGTAGTAGATGTTTTTGGCATCCCAGATTCTGTGATGAATTCTCACATCTATTCAATTGACTCATTTTCGATATTGGTGATATTCTGATTGCTTCCTAAACCTATTCAATCGATGTTTTTCGATTCATGAAATATTCCATCAATTCAACAGATCAAAGTAGTAGATGTTTTTGGCATCCCAGATTCTGTGATGAATTCTCACATCTATTCAATTGACTTATTTTCGATATCTGTGATATACTGTTTGCTTCATAGACCTATTCAATCGATGTTTTTCCATTCATGAAATATTCCATCAATTCAACAGATCACAGTAGTAGATGTTTTTTGGCATCCCAGATTCTGTGATGAATTCTCACATCTATTCAATTGACTCATTTTCGATATCTGTGATATTCTCATTGCTTCCTAAACCTATTCAATCGATGTTTTTCGATTCATGAAATATTCCATCAATTTCAACAGATCACAGTAGTAGATGTTTTTGGCATCCCAGATTCTGTGATGAATTCTCACATCTATTCAATTGACTTATTTTCGATATCTGTGATATACTGATTGCTTCCTAGACCTATTCAATCAATATTTTTCGAGTCAAGAAATATTCCATCAATTATACAGATGGAAGTAGTAGATGTTTTTTGGCATCCCAGATTCTGTGATGAATTCTCACATCTATTCAATTGACTTATTTTCGATATCTGTGATATTCTCATTGCTTCATAGACCTATTCAATCAATGTTTTTCGATTCATGAACTATTCCATCAATTCAACAGATCACAGGAGTAGATGTTTTTGGCAACCCAGATTCTGTGATGAATTCTCACATCTATTCAATTGACATATTTTCGATATCTGTGATATTCTCATTGCTTCCTAGACCTATTCAATCGATGTTTTTCGATTCATGAAATATTCCATCAATTCAACAGATCACAGTAGTAGATGTTTTTTGGCATCTTAGATTCTGTGATGAATTCTCACATCTATTCAATTGACTCATTTTCGATATCGGTGATATTCTGATTGCTTCCTAAACCTATTCAATCGATGTTTTTCGATTCATGAAATATTCCATCAATTCAACAGATCAAAGTAGTAGATGTTTTTGGCATCCCAGATTCTGTGATGAATTCTCACATCTATTCAATTGACTTATTTTCGATATCTGTGATATACTGATTGCTTCCTAGACCTATTCAATCGATGTTTTTCGTGTCATGAAATATTCCATCAATTATACAGATCGCAGTAGTAGATGTTTTTTGGCATCCCAGATTCTATGATGAATTCTCACATCTATTCAATTGACTTATTTTCGATATCTGTGATATTCTCATTGCTTCATAGACCTATTCAGTCGATGTTTCTCGATTCATGAAATATTTCATCAATTCAACAGATCACAGTAGTAGATGTTTTTTGGCATCCCAGATTCTGTGATGAATTCTCACATCTATTCAATTGACTTATTTTCGATATCTGTGATATTCTCATTGCTTCCTAAACCTATTCAATCGATGTTTTTCTATTCATGAAATATTCCATCAATTCAACAGATCACAGTAGTAGATGTTTTTGGCATCCCAGATTCTGTGATGAATTCTCACATCTATTCAATTGACTTATTTTCGATATCTGTGATATACTGATTGCTTCCTAGACCTATTCAATCGGTGTTTTTCGAGTCATGAAATATTCCATCAATTATACAGATCGCAGTAGTAGATGTTTTTTGGCATCCCAGATTCTGTGATGAATTCTCACATCTATTCAATTGACTTATTTTCGATATCTGTCATATTCTCATTGCTTCATAGACCTATTCAATCGATGTTTTTCAATTCATGAACTATTCCATCAATTCAACAGATCACAGGAGTAGATGTTTTTGGCAACCAAGATTCTGTGATGAATTCTCACATCTATTCAATTGACATATTTTCGATATCTGTGATATTCTCATTGCTTCCTAGACCTATTCAATCGATGTTTTTCGATTCATGAACTATTCCATCAATTCAACAGATCACAGGAGTAGATGTTTTTGGCATCCCAGATTCTGTGATGAATTCTCACATCTATCCAATTGACTTATTTTCGATATCTGTGATATTCTCATTGCTTCCTAGACCTATTCAATCGATGTTTTTCGATTCATGAAATATTCCATCAATTCAACAGATCACAGTATTAGATTGTTTTTAGCATCTCAGATTCTGTGATGAATTCTCACATCTATTAAATTGACTTATTTTCGATATCTGTGATATTCTGATTGCTTCCTAGACCTATTCAATCGATGTTTTTCGATTCATGAAATATTCCATCAATTCAACAGATCACAGGAGTAGATGTTTTGGGCATCCCAGATTCTGTGATGAATTCTCACATCTATTCAATTGACTTATTTTCGATATCTGTGATATCCTTATAGCTTCCTAGACCTATTCAATTGATGCTTTTCGATTCATGAAATATTCCATCAATTCAACAGATCAAAGTAGTAGATGTTTTTTGGCATCCCAGATTCTGTGATGAATTCTCACATCTATTCAATTGACTTATTTTCGATATCTGTGATATTCTGTAGGCTTCCCGAGCTTATTCAAGCGATGTTTTTCGATTCATGAAATATTCCATCAATTCAACAGATCATAGTAGCAGATGTTTTTTGGCATCCCAGATTCTGTGATGAATTCTCACATCTATTCAAATGACTTATTTTCGATATCTGTGATATTCTGATTGCTTCCTGCACCTATTCAATTGCTTTATTTTGTTTCATAGAATATTAGATCGAGGTAACAAATCATAGTATCAGATGTTTTTGGCATCCTAATCCATTGTCATTAAGATACATTTCTTGTTATTCTAAAAATATATTAGATTTTCTTACTTGCATCCAACTATCATTGAAATTCAATATATTGACATTAAATTGATGAAATTTCAAATAAAAACAGCCAAATAAAATGTTCTGGCTTGATTGGATTAGAGCAAGTTTATATCACTTCATTTGTTAGTAAAATCTTGACATTTGAGGTGATATTAAACATACGATATCGGCAGACTTAATGGCGGCAACCCAAGATTGAAATCCAACGAATCCTCATCAAAAAGACCCATTTCAGTTGCAAAAACGATCTTTGGAATCGATTGCATCAATCAATGTTTATTATCACCTCCATGGTCAGTAAAATTGTGACATTTCAGGTGATATTGAATATAAGCCATCCGCAGACTTAATGGATGCAAACCAAGATAGAAATCCAAGCAATAATCATCAAAATGACCCATTTCAGTTGCAAAAATGATCTTTTCAATCGATTGCATCAATTAAAGTTTATTATCACCTCCATTGTCAGTAAAATCCTGACATTTGAGGTGATATTGAATATACGCCATCCGCAAACTTAATGGCAGCAAACCAAGATTGAAATCCAACCAATCCTCATCAAAATGACCCATTTCAGTTGCAAAAATGATCTTTTCAATCGATTGCATCAATTAAAGTTTATTATCATCTCCATTGTCAGTAATATCCTGATATTTCAGGTGATATTGAATATAAGCCATCCGCAAACTTAATGGAAGCAAACCAAGAATGAAATCCAACCAATCCTCATCAAAATGACCCATTTCAGTTGCAAAAATGATCTTTTCAATCGATTGCATCAATTAAAGTTTATTATCACCTCCATTGTCAGTAAAAGCCTGACATTTCAAGTGATATTGAAGATACGCCATCCGCAAACTTAATGGCAGCAAACCCAAATTGAAGTCCAACAAATCCTCATCAGAAAGACCCATTCCACTTGCAAAAACGATCTTTTCAATCGATTGCATCAATTAAAGTTTATTATCACCTCTACTGTTAGTAAAATCTTGACATTTCAGGAGATATTGAATATACGCCATCCGCAAACTTAATAGCAGCAAACCAAGATTGAAATCCAACCAATCCTCATCAAAATGACCCATTTCAGCTGCAAAAACGATCTTTGGAATCGATTGCATCAATCAAAGTTTATTATCACCTCCATTGTCAGTAAAATGCTGACATTTCGGGTGATATTGAATCTACGCCATCCGCAGAATTAATAGCAGCAAACCAAGATTGAAATCCAACCAATCCTCATCAAAATGACCCATTTCAGTTGCATAAATGATCTTTGGAATCGATTGCATCAATCAAAATTTATTATCACCTCCATTGTCAGTAAAATCCTGACATTTGAGGTGATATTGAATTTACGCCATTCGCAGACTTAATAGCAGCAAACCAAGATTGAAATCAAACGAATCCTCATCAAAATGACCCATTTCAGCTGCAAAAACGATCTTTGGAATCGATTGCATCAATCAAAGTTTATTATCACCTCTATTGTCAGTAAAATCCTGACATTTCAGGTGATATTGAATCTACGCCATCCGCAGACTTAATGGCAGCAAACCAAGATTGAAATCAACCCAATCCTCATCAAAATGACCCATTTCAGCTGCATATATGATCTTTGGAATCGATTGCATCAATCAAAGTTTATTATCACCTCTATTGTCAGTAAAATCCTGACATTTCAGGTGATATTGAATATACGCCATCCGCAGACTTAATGGCAGCAAACATAGATTTAAATCCAACCAATCCTCATCAAAATGACCCATTTCAGTTGCAAAAACGATCTTTGGAATCGATTGCATGAAGCAAAGTTTATTATCACCTCCATTGTAAGGAAAATCCTGACATTTCAGGTGATATTGAATATACGCCATCCGCAAACTTCATGGCAGCAAACCAAGATTGTAATCCAACCAATCCTCATCAAAATGACCCATTTCAGTTGCATATATGATCTTTGGAATCGATTGCATCAATCAAAGTTTATTATCACCTCCATTGTCAGTAAAATCCTGACATTTAAGGTGATATTGAATATACGCCATCCGCAAACTTCATGGCAGCAAACCAAGATTGAAATCCAACCAATCCTCATCAAAATGACCCATTTCAGTTGCATATATGATCTTTGGAATCGATTACATGAAGCAAAGTTTATTATCACCTCCATTGTCAGTAAAATCCTGACATTTAAGGTGATATTGAATATACGCCATCCGCAAACTTAATGGCAGCAAACCAAGATTGAAATCCAACCAATCCTCATCAAAATGACCCATTTCAGCTACAAAAACGATCTTTGCAATCGATTGTATCAATCAAAGTTTATTATCACCTCTATTGTCAGTAAAATCCTGACATTTAAGGTGATATTGAATATACGCCATCAGCAGACTTAATGGCAGCAAACCAAGATTGAAATCCAACGAATCCTCATCAAAATGACCCATATCAGCTGCAAAACGATCTTTGGAATCGATTGCATCAATCAAAGTTTATTATCACCTCCATTGTCACTAAAATCCTGACATTTAAGGCGATATTGAATATACGCCATCTGCAAACTTCATGGCAGCAAACCAAGATAGAAATACAACGAATCCTCATGAAAATGACCCATTTCAGCTGAAAAAACGATCTTTGGAATCGATTGCATGAAGCAAAGTTTATTATCACATCCATTGTCAGTAAAATCCTGATATTTCAGGTGATATTAAATATATGCCATCTGCAGACTTAATGGCAGAAAACAATGATTGAAATCCAACCAATCCTCATGAAAATGACCCATTTCAGTTGCAAAAAGGATCTTTTCAATCGATTGAATCAGTCAAACTTTATTATCACCTCCATTGTGAGAAAAATTCTGACATTCCAGTTGATATTGAATATACGCCATCCGCAAACTTAATGGCAGCAAACCAAGATTGAAATCAACCCAATCCTCATCAAAATGACCCATTTCAGCTGCAAAAACGATCTTTGGAATCGATTGCATCAATCAAAGTTTATTATCACCTCTATTGTCAGAAAAATTCTGATATTTCAGGTGATATTGAATATACGCCATCCGCAGACTTAATGGCAGGAAGCCAAAATTGAAATCCAATTAATCCTCATCAAAATGACCCATTTCAGCTGCAAAAAGGATCTTTTCAATCGATTGAATCAGTCAAAGTTTATTATCACCTCCATGGTCAGAAAAATTCTGACATTTCAGGTGATATTGAATATACGCCATCCGCAAACTTCATGGCAGCAAACCAAGATTGAAATCCAACCAATCCTCATCAAAATGACCCATTTCAGCTGCAAAAACGATCTTTGGAATCGATTGCATCAATCAAAGTTTATTATCACCTCCATTGTCAGTAAAATCCTGACATTTCAGGTGATATTGAATATACGCCATCCGCAGAATTAATAGCAGCAAACCAAGATTGAAATCCAACCAATCCTCATCAAAATGACCCATTTCAGCTGCAAAAACGATCTTTGGAATCGATTGAATCAGTCAAAGTTTATTATCACCTCCATGGTCAGAAAAATTCTGACATTTCAGGTGGTATTGAATATATCCAATCCGCAAACTTAATGGCAGCAAACCAAGAATGAAATCCAACCAATCGTCATCAAAATGCCCCATTTCAGTTGCAAAAACGATCTTTGGAATCGATTGCATCAATCAAAGTTTATTATCACCTCCATTGTCAGTAAAATCCCCACACTTCAGGTGATATTGAATATACGCCATCCGCAGACTTAATAGCAGCAAACCAAGATTGAAATCCAACGAATCCTCATCTAAATGACCCATTTCAGTTGCATAAATGATCTTTGGAATCGATTGCATCAATCAAAGTTTATTATCACCTCCATTGTCAGTAAAATCCTGACATTTCGGGTGATATTGAATCTACGCCATCCGCAGAATTAATAGCAGCAAACCAAGATTGAAATCCAACCAATCCTCATCAAAATGACCCATCTCAGCTGCAAAAACGATCTTTGGAATCGATTGCATGAAGCAACGTTTATTATCACCTCTATTGTCAGTAAAATCCTGACATTTCAGGTGATATTGAATATACGCCATCCGCAAACTTCATGGCAGCAAACCAAGATTGAAATCCAACGAATGTTAATCAAAATGACCCATTTCAGCTGCAAAACGATCTTTGGAATCGATTGCATGAATCAAAGTTCATTATCACCTCCATTCTCAGTAAAAATCCTGACATTTCAGGTGATATTGAATATACGCCATCTGCAGAGTTAATGGCAGCAAACCAAGATTGAAATCCAACAAATCCTTATCAAAATGACCCATTTCAGTTGCAAAAACGATCTTTGGAATCGATTGCATCAATCAAAGTTTATTATCACCTCCATTGTCAGTAAAATCCTGATATTTCGGGTGATATTTAATCTACGCCATCCACAGACTTAATAGCAGCAAACCAAGATTGAAATCCAACCAATCTTCATCAAAATGACCCATTTCAGCTGGAAAAACGATCTTTGGAATCGATTGCATCAATCAAAGTTTATTATCACCTCTATTGTCAGTGAAATCCTGACATTTCAGGTGATATTGAATATACGCCATCCGCAGACTTAAATGGCAGCAAACATAGATTTCAATCCAACTAATCCTCATCAAAATGACCCATTTCAGTTGCAAAAACGATCTTTTGAATCGATTGCTACAATCAAAGTTTATTATCACCTCCATTGTCAGTAAAATCCTGACATTTCAGGTGATATTGAATATACGTCATCCGCAAACTTAATGGCAGCAAACATAGATTTAAATCCAACCAATTCTCATCAAAATGACCCATTTCAGTTGCAAAAACGATCTTTTGAATCGAATTCTACAATCAAAGTTTATTATCACCTCCATTGTCAGTAAAATCCTGACATTTCAGGTGATATTGAATATACGCCATCCGCAAACTTCATGACAGGAAACCAAGATTGAAATCCCACCAATCCTCATCAAAATGACCAATTTCAGCTGCAAAAACGATCTTTGGAATCGATTGCATCAATGAAAGTTTATTATCACCTCCATTGTCAGTAAAATCCTGACATTTCAGGTGATATTGAATATACGTCATCCGCAAACTTAATGGAAGCAAACCAAGATTGAAATCAACCTAATCCTCATTAAAATGACCCATTTCAGCTGCAAAAACGATCTTTGGAATCGATTGCATCAATCAAAGTTTATTATCACCTCCATTGTCAGTAAAATCCTGACATTTCAGGTGATATTGAATATACGTCATCCGCAAACTTCATGACAGGAAACCAAGATTGAAATCCCACCAATCCTCATCAAAATGACCAATTTCAGCTGCAAAAACGATCTTTGGAATCGATTGCATCAATGAAAGTTTATTATCACCTCCATTGTCAGTAAAATCCTGACATTTCAGGTGATATTGAATATACGTCATCCGCAAACTTAATGGAAGCAAACCAAGATTGAAATCAACCCAATCCTCATCAAAATGACCCATTTCAGCTGCAAAAACGATCTTTGGAATCGATTCCATGAAGCAAAGTTTATTATCACCTCCATTGTCAGTAAAATCCTGACATTTTAGGTCATATTGAATATACGTCATCCGCAAACTTAATGGAAGCAAACCAAGATTGAAATCAACCTAATCCTCATTAAAATGACCCATTTCAGCTGCAAATACGATCTTTGGATTGGATTGCTACAATCAAAGTTTATTATCACCTCCATTGTCAGTAAAATTCTGACATTTCAGGTGATATTGAATATACGCCATCTGCAAACGTAATGGCAGCAAACCAAGTTTGAAATCCAACGAATCCTCATCAAAGTGACCCATTTCAGCTGCAAAAACGATCTTTGGAATCGATTGCATGAAGCAAAGTTTATTATCACCTCCATTGTCTCTAAAATCCTGATATTTCTGGTGATATTGAATTTACGCCATCCGCAAACTTAATGGCAGCAAACCAAGATTGAAATCAACCCAATCCTTATCAAAATGACCCATTTCAGCTGCAAAAACGATCTTTGGAATCGATTGCATGAAGCAAGGTTTATTATCACCTCCAATGTCACTAAAATCCTGACATTTCTGGTGATATTGAATCTACGCCATCCGCAAACTTAATGGCAGAAAACCAAGATTGAAATCAACCCAATCCTCATCAAAATGACCCATTTCAGCTGCAAAAACGATCTCCGGAATCGATTACATCAATCAAAGTTTATTATCACCTCCATTGTCAGTAAAATTCTGACATTTCAGGTGATATTGAATATACGCCATCCGCAAACTTAATGGCAGCAAACCAAGATTGAAATCCAACCAATCCTCATCAAAATGACCCATTTCAGTTGCACAAATGATCTTTGGAATCGATTGCATCAATCAAAGTTTATTATCACCTCCATTGACAGTAAAATCCTGACATTTAAGGTGATATTGAATATACGCCATCCGCAAATTCATGGCAGCAAACCAAGATTGAAATCCCACCATTCCTCATCAAAATGACCCATTTCAGCTACAAAAACGATCTTTGGAATCGATTGCATCAATGAAAGTTTATTATCACCTCCATTGTCAGTAAATTCCTGACATTTCAAGTGATATTTAATATACGCCATCTGCAAACGTAATGGCAGCAAACCAAGTTTGAAATCCAACGAATCCTCATCAAAATGACCCATTTCAGCTGCAAAAACGATCTTTGGAATCGATTGCATGAAGCAGAGTTTATTATCACCTCCATTGTCAGTAAAATCCTGACATTTCAAGTGCTATTGAATATATGCCATCCGAAGACTTGATGGCAGCAAACCAAGATTGAAATCCAACCAATCCTCATCAAAATGACCTATTTCAGTTGCATAAATGATCTTTGGAATCGATTGCATCAATCAAAGTTTATTATCACCTCCATTGTCAGTAAAATCCTGCCATTTCAGGCGATATTGAATATACGCCATCCGCAAACTTAATGGCAGCAAACCAAGATTGAAATCCAACCAATCCTCATCAAAATGACCCATTTCAGCTGCAAAAACGATCTTTGGAATCGATTCCATGAAGCAAAGTTTATTATCACCTCCATTGTCAGTAAAATCCTGACATTTCTGGTGATATTGAATATATGCCATCCGAAGACTTAATGGCAGCAAACCAAGATTGCAATCCAACCAATCCTCATCAAAACGACCTATTTCAGTTGCATAAATGATCTTTGGAATCGATTGCATCAATCAAAGTTTATTATCACCTCCATTGACAGTAAAATCCTGACATTTAAGGTGATATTGAATATACGCCATCCGCAAACTTAATGGCAGCAAACCAAGATTGAAATCCAACGAATCCTCATCAAAATGACCCATTTCAGCTGCAAAAACGATCTTTGGAATCGATTGCATGAAGCAAAGTTTATTATCACCTCCATTGTCACTAAAATCCTGACATTTCTGGTTATATTGAATATACGCCATCCGCAAACTAAATGGCAGCAAACCAAGATTGAAATCCAACGAATCCTCATCAAAGTGACCCATTTCAGCTGCAAAAACGATCTTTGGAATCGATTGCATGAAGCAAAGTTTATTATCACCTCCATTGTCAGTAAAATCCTGACATTTTAGGTCATATTGAATATACGTCATCCGCAAACTTAATGGAAGCAAACCAAGATTGAAATCAACCTAATCCTCATTAAAATGACCCATTTCAGCTGCAAATACGATCTTTGGATTGGATTGCTACAATCAAAGTTTATTATCACCTCCATTGTCAGTAAAATTCTGACATTTCAGGTGATATTGAATATACGCCATCTGCAAACGTAATGGCAGCAAACCAAGTTTGAAATCCAACGAATCCTCATCAAAGTGACCCATTTCAGCTGCAAAAACGATCTTTGGAATCGATTGCATGAAGCAAAGTTTATTATCACCTCCATTGTCTCTAAAATCCTGATATTTCTGGTGATATTGAATTTACGCCATCCGCAAACTTAATGGCAGCAAACCAAGATTGAAATCAACCCAATCCTTATCAAAATGACCCATTTCAGCTGCAAAAACGATCTTTGGAATCGATTGCATGAAGCAAGGTTTATTATCACCTCCAATGTCACTAAAATCCTGACATTTCTGGTGATATTGAATCTACGCCATCCGCAAACTTAATGGCAGAAAACCAAGATTGAAATCAACCCAATCCTCATCAAAATGACCCATTTCAGCTGCAAAAACGATCTCCGGAATCGATTACATCAATCAAAGTTTATTATCACCTCCATTGTCAGTAAAATTCTGACATTTCAGGTGATATTGAATATACGCCATCCGCAAACTTAATGGCAGCAAACCAAGATTGAAATCCAACCAATCCTCATCAAAATGACCCATTTCAGTTGCACAAATGAT
Source organism: Aurelia sp. 4 Dawson et al 2005 (assembly GCA_964019985.1). Taxonomy (NCBI): domain Eukaryota; kingdom Metazoa; phylum Cnidaria; class Scyphozoa; order Semaeostomeae; family Ulmaridae; genus Aurelia; species Aurelia sp. 4 Dawson et al 2005. The sequence continues at coordinate 17,028,736 of OZ026507.1, read as the reverse complement.
CTTTGGAATCGATTGCATCAATCAAAGTTTATTATCACCTCCATTGACAGTAAAATCCTGACATTTAAGGTGATATTGAATATACGCCATCCGCAAATTCATGGCAGCAAACCAAGATTGAAATCCCACCATTCCTCATCAAAATGACCCATTTCAGCTACAAAAACGATCTTTGGAATCGATTGCATCAATGAAAGTTTATTATCACCTCCATTGTCAGTAAATTCCTGACATTTCAAGTGATATTTAATATACGCCATCTGCAAACGTAATGGCAGCAAACCAAGTTTGAAATCCAACGAATCCTCATCAAAATGACCCATTTCAGCTGCAAAAACGATCTTTGGAATCGATTGCATGAAGCAGAGTTTATTATCACCTCCATTGTCAGTAAAATCCTGACATTTCAAGTGCTATTGAATATATGCCATCCGAAGACTTGATGGCAGCAAACCAAGATTGAAATCCAACCAATCCTCATCAAAATGACCTATTTCAGTTGCATAAATGATCTTTGGAATCGATTGCATCAATCAAAGTTTATTATCACCTCCATTGTCAGTAAAATCCTGCCATTTCAGGCGATATTGAATATACGCCATCCGCAAACTTAATGGCAGCAAACCAAGATTGAAATCCAACCAATCCTCATCAAAATGACCCATTTCAGCTGCAAAAACGATCTTTGGAATCGATTCCATGAAGCAAAGTTTATTATCACCTCCATTGTCAGTAAAATCCTGACATTTCTGGTGATATTGAATATATGCCATCCGAAGACTTAATGGCAGCAAACCAAGATTGCAATCCAACCAATCCTCATCAAAACGACCTATTTCAGTTGCATAAATGATCTTTGGAATCGATTGCATCAATCAAAGTTTATTATCACCTCCATTGACAGTAAAATCCTGACATTTAAGGTGATATTGAATATACGCCATCCGCAAACTTAATGGCAGCAAACCAAGATTGAAATCCAACGAATCCTCATCAAAATGACCCATTTCAGCTGCAAAAACGATCTTTGGAATCGATTGCATGAAGCAAAGTTTATTATCACCTCCATTGTCACTAAAATCCTGACATTTCTGGTTATATTGAATATACGCCATCCGCAAACTAAATGGCAGCAAACCAAGATTGAAATCCAACGAATCCTCATCAAAGTGACCCATTTCAGCTGCAAAAACGATCTTTGGAATCGATTGCATGAAGCAAAGTTTATTATCACCTCCATTGTCACTAAAATCCTGATATTTCTGGTGATATTGAATTTACGCCATCCGCAAACTTAATGGCAGCAAACCAAGATTGAAATCAACCCAATCCTTATCAAAATGACCCATTTCAGCTGCAAAAACGATCTTTGGAATCGATTGCATGAAGCAAGGTTTATTATCACCTCCAATGTCACTAAAATCCTGACATTTCTGGTGATATTGAATCTACGCCATCCGCAAACTTAATGGCAGAAAACCAAGATTGAAATCAACCCAATCCTCATCAAAATGACCCATTTCAGCTGCAAAAACGATCTCCGGAATCGATTACATCAATCAAAGTTTATTATCACCTCCATTGTCAGTAAAATTCTGACATTTCAGGTGATATTGAATATACGCCATCCGCAAACTTAATGGCAGCAAACCAAGATTGAAATCCAACCAATCCTCATCAAAATGACCCATTTCAGTTGCACAAATGATCTTTGGAATCGATTGCATCAATCAAAGTTTATTATCACCTCCATTGACAGTAAAATCCTGACATTTAAGGTGATATTGAATATACGCCATCCCCAAATTCATGGCAGCAAACCAAGATTGAAATCCCACCATTCCTCATCAAAATGACCCATTTCAGCTACAAAAACGATCTTTGGAATCGATTGCATCAATGAAAGTTTATTATCACCTCCATTGTCAGTAAATTCCTGACATTTCAAGTGATATTGAATATACGCCATCTGCAAACGTAATGGCAGAAAACCAAGTTTGAAATCCAACGAATCCTCATCAAAGTGACCCATTTCAGCTGCAAAAACGATCTTTGGAATCGATTGCATGAAGCAAAGTTTATTATCACCTCCATTGTCTCTAAAATCCTGATATTTCTGGTGATATTGAATTTACGCCATCCGCAAACTTAATGGCAGCAAACCAAGATTGAAATCAACCCAATCCTTATCAAAATGACCCATTTCAGCTGCAAAAACGATCTTTGGAATCGATTGCATGAAGCAAGGTTTATTATCACCTCCAATGTCACTAAAATCCTGACATTTCTGGTGATATTGAATCTACGCCATCCGCAAACTTAATGGCAGAAAACCAAGATTGAAATCAACCCAATCCTCATCAAAATGACCCATTTCAGCTGCAAAAACGATCTCCGGAATCGATTACATCAATCAAAGTTTATTATCACCTCCATTGTCAGTAAAATTCTGACATTTCAGGTGATATTGAATATACGCCATCCGCAAACTTAATGGCAGCAAACCAAGATTGAAATCCAACCAATCCTCATCAAAATGACCCATTTCAGTTGCACAAATGATCTTTGGAATCGATTGCATCAATCAAAGTTTATTATCACCTCCATTGACAGTAAAATCCTGACATTTAAGGTGATATTGAATATACGCCATCCGCAAATTCATGGCAGCAAACCAAGATTGAAATCCCACCATTCCTCATCAAAATGACCCATTTCAGCTACAAAAACGATCTTTGGAATCGATTGCATCAATGAAAGTTTATTATCACCTCCATTGTCAGTAAATTCCTGACATTTCAAGTGATATTTAATATACGCCATCTGCAAACGTAATGGCAGCAAACCAAGTTTGAAATCCAACGAATCCTCATCAAAATGACCCATTTCAGCTGCAAAAACGATCTTTGGAATCGATTGCATGAAGCAGAGTTTATTATCACCTCCATTGTCAGTAAAATCCTGACATTTCAGGTGCTATTGAATATATGCCATCCGAAGACTTGATGGCAGCAAACCAAGATTGAAATCCAACCAATCCTCATCAAAATGACCTATTTCAGTTGCATAAATGATCTTTGGAATCGATTGCATCAATCAAAGTTTATTATCACCTCCATTGACAGTAAAATCAGGACATTTAAGGTGATATTGAATATACCCCATCCGCAAACTTAATGGCAGCAAACCAAGATTGAAATCCAACGAATCCTCATCAAAATGACCCATTTCAGCTGCAAAAACGATCTTTGGAATCGATTGCATGAAGCAAAGTTTATTATCACCTCCATTGTCACTAAAATCCTGACATTTCTGGTGATATTGAATATACGCCATCCGCAAACTTAATGGCAGCAAACCAAGATTGAAATCCAACGAATCCTCATCAAAATGACCCATTTCAGCAGCAAAAACGATCTTTGGAATCGATTGCATGAAGCAAAGTTTATTATCACCTCCATTGTCACTAAAATCCTGACATTTCTGGTGATATTGAATCTACGCCATCCGCAAACTTAATGGCAGCAAACCAAGATAGAAATCAACCCAATCCTCATCAAAATGACCCATTTCAGCTGCAAAAACGATCTTTGGAATCGATTGCATCAATCAAAGTTTATTATCACCTCCATTGACAGTAAAATCCTGACATTTAAGGTGATATTGAATCTACGCCATCCGCAGACTTAATGGCAGCAAACCAAGATTGAAATCCAATCAATCCTCATCAAAATGACCCATTTCAGTTGCATAAATGATCTTTGGAATCGATTGCTACAATCAAAGTTTATTATCACCTCCATTGTCAGTAAAATCCTGACATTTCAGGTGATATTGAATATACGCCATCCGCAAACTTAATGGCAGCAAACCATGATTGAAATCCAACCAATCCTCATCAAAATGACCCATTTCAGTTGCACAAATGATCATTGGAATCGATTGCAGCAATCAAAGTTTATTATCACCTCCATTGACAGTAAAATCCTGACATTTAAGGTGATATTGAATATACGCCATCTGCAAATTCATGGCAGCAAACCAAGATTGAAATCCCACCATTCCTCATCAAAATGACCCATTTCAGCTACAAAAACGATCTTTGGAATCGATTGCATCAATGAAAGTTTATTATCACCTCCATTGTCAGTAAATTCCTGACATTTCAAGTGATATTTAATATACGCCATCTGCAAACGTAATGGCAGCAAACCAAGTTTGAAATCCAACGAATCCTCATCAAAATGACCCATTTCAGCTGCAAAAACGATCTTTGGAATCGATTGCATGAAGCAGAGTTTATTATCACCTCCATTGTCAGTAAAATCCTGACATTTCAGGTGCTATTGAATATATGCCATCCGAAGACTTGATGGCAGCAAACCAAGATTGAAATCCAACCAATCCTCATCAAAATGACCTATTTCAGTTGCATAAATGATCTTTGGAATCGATTGCATCAATCAAAGTTTATTATCACCTCCATTGACAGTAAAATCAGGACATTTAAGGTGATATTGAATATACGCCATCCGCAAACTTAATGGCAGCAAACCAAGATTGAAATCCAACGAATCCTCATCAAAATGACCCATTTCAGCTGCAAAAACGATCTTTGGAATCGATTGCATGAAGCAAAGTTTATTATCACCTCCATTGTCACTAAAATCCTGACATTTCTGGTGATATTGAATATACGCCATCCGCAAACTTAATGGCAGCAAACCAAGATTGAAATCCAACGAATCCTCATCAAAATGACCCATTTCAGCTGCAAAAACGATCTTTGGAATCGATTGCATGAAGCAAAGTTTATTATCACCTCCATTGTCACTAAAATCCTGACATTTCTGGTGATATTGAATCTACGCCATCCGCAAACTTAATGGCAGCAAACCAAGATAGAAATCAACCCAATCCTCATCAAAATGACCCATTTCAGCTGCAAAAACGATCTTTGGATGCGATTGCATGAAGCAAAGTTTATTATCACCTCCATTGTCACTAAAATCCTGACATTTCTGGTGATATTGAATCTACGCCATCCGCAAACTTAATGGCAGAAAACCAAGATTGAAATCAACCCAATCCTCATCAAAATGACCCATTTCAGCTGCAAAAACGATCTCCGGAATCGTTTACATCAATCAAAGTTTATTATCACCTCCATTGTCAGTAAAATTCTGACATTTCAGGTGATATTGAATATACGCCATCCGCAAACTTAATGGCAGCAAACCAAGATTGAAATCCAACCAATCCTCATCAAAATGACCCATTTCAACTGCAAAAACGATCTCCGGAATCGATTACATCAATCAACGTTTATTATCACCTCCATTGTCAGTAAAATTCTGACATTTCAGGTGATATTGAATATACGCCATCCGCAGACTTAATGGCAGCAAACCAAGATTGAAATCCAACCAATCCTCATCAAAATGACCCATTTCAGTTGCACAAATGATCTTTGGAATCGATTGCATCAATCAAAGTTTATTATCACCTCCATTGACAGTAAAATCCTGACATTTAAGGTGATATTGAATATACGCCATCTGCAAATTCATAGCAGCAAACCAAGATTGAAATCCCACCATTCCTCATCAAAATGACCCATTTCAGCTACAAAAACGTTCTTTGGAATCGATTGCATCAATGAAAGTTTATTATCACCTCCATTGTCAGTAAATTCCTGACATTTCAAGTGATATTTAATATACGCCATCTGCAAACGTTATGGCAGCAAACCAAGATTGAAATCCAACGAATCCTCATCAAAATGACCCATTTCAGCTGCAAAAACGATCTTTGGAATCGATTGCATGAATCAAAGTTTATTATCACCTCCATTGACAGTAAAATCAGGACATTTAAGGTGATATTTAATTTACGCCATCCGCAAACTTAATGGCAGCAAACCAAGATTGAAATCCAACGAATCCTCATCAAAATGACCCATTTCAGCTGCAAAAACGATCTTTGGAATCGATTGCATGAAGCAAAGTTTATTATCACCTCCATTGTCACTAAAATCCTGACATTTCTGGTGATATTGAATCTACGCCATCCGCAAACTTAATGGCAGCAAACCAAGATTGAAATCCAACGAATCCTCATCAAAATGACCCATTTCAGCTGCAAAAACGATCTTTGGAATCGATTGCATGAAGCAAAGTTTATTATCACCTCCATTGTCACTAAAATCCTGACATTTCTGGTGATATTGAATCTACGCCATCCGCAAACTTAATGGCAGAAAACCAAGATTGAAATCAACCCAATCCTCATCAAAATGACCCATTTCAGCTGCAAAAACGATCTCCGGAATCGTTTACATCAATCAAAGTTTATTATCACCTCCATTGTCAGTAAAATTCTGACATTTCAGGTGATATTGAATATACGCCATCCGCAGACTTAGTGGCAGCAAACCAAGATTGAAATCCAACCAATCCTCATCAAAATGACCTATTTCAGTTGCATAAATGATCTTTGGAATCAATTGCTACAATCAAAGTTTATTATCACCTCCATTGTCACTAAAATCCTGACATTTCTGGTGATATTGAATCTACGCCATCCGCAAACTTAATGGCAGCAAACCAAGATTGATATCAACCCAATCCTCATCAAAATGACCCATTTCAGCTGCAAAAACGATCTTTGGAATCGATTGCATGAAGCAAAGTTTATTATCACATCCATTGTCACTAAAATCCTGGCATTTCTGGTGATATTGAATCTACGCCATCCGCAAACTTAATGGCAGCAAACCAAGATTGAAATCAACCCAATCCTCATGAAAATGACCCATTTCAGCTGCAAAAACGATCTCCGGAATCGATTACATCAATCAACGTTTATTATCACCTCCATTGTCAGTAAAATTCTGACATTTCAAGTGATATTGAATATACGCCATCCGCAGACTTAATGGCAGCAAACCAAGATTGAAATCCAACCAATCCTCATCAAAATGACCCATTTCAGTTGCACAAATGATATTTGGAATCGATTGCATCAATCAAAGTTTATTATCACCTCCATTGACAGTAAAATCCTGACATTTAAGGTGATATTGAATATACGCCATCTGCAAATTCATGGCAGCAAACCAAGATTGAAATCCCACCATTCCTCATCAAAATGACCCATTTCAGCTGCAAAAACGATCTTTGGAATCGATTGCATCAATGAAAGTTTATTATCACCTCCATTGTCAGTAAATTCCTGATATTTCAAGTGATATTTGATATACGCCATCTGCAAACGTTATGGCAGCAAACCAAGATTGAAATCCAACGAATCCTCATCAAAAAGACCCATTTCAGCTGCAAAAACGATCTTTGGAATCGATTGCATGAAGCAGAGTTTATTATCACCTCCATTGTCAGTAAAATCCTGACATTTTAGGTGCTATTGAATATATGCCATCCGAAGACTTGATGGCAGCAAACCAAGATTGAAATCCAACCAAACCTCATCAAAATGACCTATTTCAGTTGCACAAATGATCTTTGGAATCGATTGCATCAATCAAAGTTTATTATCACCTCCATTGACAGTAAAATCAGGACATTTAAGGTGATATTGAATATACGCCATCCGCAAACTTAATGGCAGCAAGCCAAGATTGAAATCCAACGAATCCTCATCAAAATGACCCATTTCAGCTGCAAAAACGATCTTTGGAATCGATTGCATGCAGCAAAGTTTATTATCACTTCCATTGTCACTAAAATCCTGACATTTCTGGTGATATTGAATCTACGCCATCCGCAAACTTAATGGCAGCAAACCAAGATTGAAATCCAACGAATCCTCATCAAAATGACCCATTTCAGCTGCAAAAACGATCTTTGGAATCGATTGCATGAAGCAAAGTTTATTATCACCTCCATTGTCACTAAAATCCTGACATTTCTGGTGATATTGAATCTACGCCATCCGCAAACTTAATGGCAGAAAACCAAGATTGAAATCAACCCAATCCTCATCAAAATGACCCATTTCAGCTGCAAAAACGATCTCCGGAATCGTTTACATCAATCAAAGTTTATTATCACCTCCATTGTCAGTAAAATTCTGACATTTCAGGTGATATTGAATATACGCCATCCGCAGATTTAATGGCAGCAAACCAAGATTGAAATCCAACCAATCCTCATCAAAATGACCCATTTCAGCTGCAAAAACGATCTTTGGAATCGATTGCATCAATGAAAGTTTATTATCACCTCCATTGTCAGTAAATTCCTGACATTTCAAGTGATATTTAATATACGCCATCTGCAAACGTTATGGCAGCAAACCAAGATTGAAATCCAACGAATCCTCATCAAAATGACCCATTTCAGCTGCAAAAACGATCTTTGGAATCGATTGCATCAATCAAAGTTTATTATCACCTCCATTGTCACTAAAATCCTGACATTTCTGGTGATATTGAATATACGCCATCCGCAAACTTAATGGCAGCAAACCAAGATTGAAATCCAACCAATCCTCATCAAAATGACCTATTTCAGTTGCATAAATGATCTTTGGAATCGATTGCATCAATCAAAGTTTATTATCACCTCCATTGACAGTAAAATCCTGACATTTAAGGTGATATTGAATATACGCCATCCGCAAACTTAATGGCAGCAAACCAAGATTGAAATCCAACGAATCGTCATCAAAATGACCCATTTCAGCTGCAAAAACGATCTTTGGAATCGATTGCATGAAGCAAAGTTTATTATCACCTCCATTGTCAGTTAAATCCTGACATTTCTGGTGATATTGAATCTACGCCATCCGCAGACCTAATGGCAGCAAACCAAGATTGAAATCCAACCAATCCTCATCAAAATGACCCATTTCAGTTGCATAAATGATCTTTGGAATCGATTGCATCAATCAAAGTTTATTATCACCTCCATTGTCACTAAAATCCTGACATTTCTGGTGATATTGAATATACGCCATCCGCAAACTTAATGGCAGCAAACCAAGATTGAAATCCAACCAATCCTCATCAAAATGACCTATTTCAGTTGCATAAATGATCTTTGGAATCGATTGCATCAATCAAAGTTTATTATCACCTCCATTGACAGTAAAATCCTGACATTTAAGGTGATATTGAATATACGCCATCCGCAAACTTAATGGCAGCAAACCAAGATTGAAATCCAACGAATCGTCATCAAAATGATTCATTTCAGCTGCAAAAACGATCTTTGGAATCGATTGCATGAAGCAAAGTTTATTATCACCTCCATTGTCAGTTAAATCCTGACATTTCTGGTGATATTGAATCTACGCCATCCGCAGACCTAATGGCAGCAAACCAAGATTGAAATCCAACCAATCCTCATCAAAATGACCCATTTCAGTTGCATAAATGATCTTTGGAATCGATTGCTACAATCAAAGTTTATTATCACCTCCATTGTCAGTAAAATCCTGACATTTCAGGTGATATTGAATATACGCCATCCGCAAACTTAATGGCAGCAAACCAAGATTGAAATCCAACCAATCCTCATCAAAATGACCCATTTCAGTTGCACAAATGATCTTTGGAATCGATTGCATCAATCAAAGTTTATTATCACCTCCATTGACAGTAAAATCCTGACATTAAAGGTGATATTGAATATACGCCATCCGCAAATTCATGGCAGCAAACCAAGATTGAAATCCCACCAATCCTCATCAAAATGACCCATTTCAGCTGCAAAAACAATCTTTGGAATCGATTGCATCAATGAAAGTTTATTATCACCTCCATTGTCAGTAAAATCCTGACATTTCAAGTGATATTTAATATACGCCATCTGCAAACTTCATGGCAGCAAACCAAGATTGAAATCCAACGAATCCTCATCAAAATGACCCAATTCAGCTGAAAAAACGATCTTTGGAATCGATTGCATGAAGCAAAGTTTATTATCACCTCCATTGTCAGTAAAATCCTGACATTTCGGGTGATATTGAATCTACGCCATCTGCAGACTTAATAGCAGCAAACCAAGATTGAAATCCAACCAATCCTCATCAAAATGACCCATTTCAGCTGCAAAAACGGTCTTTGGAATCGATTGCATCAATCAAAGTTTATTATCACCTCCATTGACAGTAAAATCCTGACATTTAAGGTGATATTGAATATACGCCATCCGCAAACTTCATGGCAGCAAACCAAGATTGAAATCCAACGAATCCTCATCAAAATGACCCATTTCAGCTGAAAAAACGATCTTTGGAATCGATTGCATGAAGCAAAGTTTATTATCACCTCCATTGTCAGTAAAATCCTGACATTTCGGGTGATATTGAATCTACGCCATCCGCAGACTTAATAGCAGCAAACCAAGATTGAAATCCCACCAATCCTCATCAAAATGACCCATTTCAGCTGCAAAAACGATCTTTGGAATCGATTGCATCAATGAAAGTTTATTATCACCTCCATTGTCAGTAAAATCCTGACATTTCAAGTGATATTTAATATACGCCATCTGCAAACTTCATGGCAGCAAACCAAGATTGAAATCCAACGAATCCTTATCAAAATGACCCAATTCAGCTGAAAAAACGATCTTTGGAATCGATTGCATGAAGCAAAGTTTATTATCACCTCCATTGTCAGTAAAATCCTGACATTTCGGGTGATATTGAATCTACGCCATCCGCAGACTTAATAGTAGGAAACCAAGATTGAAATCCAACCAATCCTCATCAAAATGACCCATTTCAGCTGCAAAAACGGTCTTTGGAATCGATTGCATCAATCAAAGTTTATTATCACCTCCATTGACAGTAAAATCCTGACATTTAAGGTGATATTGAATATACGCCATCCGCAAACTTCATGGCAGCAAACCAAGATTGAAATCCAACGAATCCTCATCAAAATGACCCATTTCAGCTGAAAAAACGATCTTTGGAATCGATTGCAGGAAGCAAAGTTTATTATCACCTCCATTGTCAGTAAAATCCTGACATTTCGGGTGATATTGAATCTACGCCATCTGCAGACTTAATAGCAGCAAACCAAGATTGAAATCCAACCAATCCTCATCAAAATGACCCATTTCAGCTGCAAAAACGGTCTTTCGAATCGATTGCATCAATCAAAGTTTATTATCACCTCCATTGACAGTAAAATCCTGACATATAAGGTGATATTGAATATACGCCATCCGTAAACTTCATGGCGGCAAACCAAGATTGAAATCCCACCAATCCTCATCAAAATGACCTATTTCAGTTGATAAAACGATCTTTGGAATCGATTGCATCAATGAAAGTTTATTATCACCTCCATTGTCAGTAAAGTCTTGACATTTCGGGTGATATTGAATTTACGCAATCTGCAAACTTAATGGCAGCAAACCAAGATTGAAATCAACCCAATCCTCATCAAAATGACCCATTTCAGCTGCAAAAACGATCTTTGGAATCGATTGCATCAATCAAAGTTTATTATCACCTCCATTGTCAGTAAAATCCTGACATTTCAAGTGATATTGAATATACGCCATCTGCAAACTTCATGGCAGCAACCCAAGATTGAAATCCAACAAATCTTCATGAAAATGACAAATTTCAGCTGAAAAAACGATCTTTGGAATCGATTCCATCAATCAAAGTTTATTATCACCTCCATTGTCAGTAAAATCCTGACATTTAAAGTGATATTGAATATACGCCATCTGCAAACTTCATGGTTGCAAACCAAGATTGAAATCCAACGAATCCTCATGAAAATGACCCATTTCAGCTGAAAAAACGATCTTTGGAATCGATTGCATGAAGCAAAGTTTATTACCACCTCCATTGTCAGTAAAATCCTGACATTTTAGGTGATATTGAATATATGCCATCTGCAAACTTCATGGCAGCACACAAAGATTGAAATCCAACAAATCCTTATCAAAATGTCCTATTTCAGCTGCAAAATAGATCTCCGGTATCAATTGCATCAATCAAAGTTTATTATCACCTCCATTGTCAGTAAAATCCTGACATTTCGGCTGATATTGAATCCACGCCATCCGCAGACTTAATAGCAGGAAACGAAAATTGAAATCCAACCAATCCTCATCAAAATGACCCATTTCAGTTGCAAAAACGATCTTTGGAATCGATTGCATCAATCAAAGTTTATTATCACCTCCATGGTCAGTAAAATTCTGATATTTGAGGTGATAATGAATATACGCCATCCGCAGACTAAATGGCAGCAAACCAAGATTGAAATCCAACCAATCCTCATCAAAATGAACAATTTCAGCTGCAAAAACAATCTTTGGAATCGATTGCATCAATCAAAGTTTATTATCACCTCAATTGTCAGTAAAATCCTGACATTTCAGGTGATATTTAATATACGCCATCTGCAAACGTAATGGCAGCAAACCAAGTTTGAAATCCAACGAATCCTCATCAAAATGACCCATTTCAGCTGCAAAAACGATCTTTGGAATCGATTGCATGAAGCAGAGTTTATTATCACCTCCATTGTCAGTAAAATCCTGACATTTCAGGTGCTATTGAATATATGCCATCCGAAGACTTGATGGCAGCAAACCAAGATTGAAATCCAACCAATCCTCATCAAAATGACCTATTTCAGTTGCATAAATGATCTTTGGAATCGATTGCATCAATCAAAGTTTATTATTACCTCCATTGACAGTAAAATCAGGACATTTAAGGTGATATTGAATATACGCCATCCGCAAACTTAATGGCAGCAAACCAAGATTGAAATCCAACGAATCCTCATCAAAATGACCCATTTCAGCTGCAAAAACGATCTTTGGAATCGATTGCATGAAGCAAAGTTTATTATCACCTCCATTGTCACTAAAATCCTGACATTTCTGGTGATATTGAATATACGCCATCCGCAAACTTAATGGCAGCAAACCAAGATTGAAATCCAACGAATCCTCATCAAAATGACCCATTTCAGCTGCAAAAACGATCTTTGGAATCGATTGCATGAAGCAAAGTTTATTATCACCTCCATTGTCACTAAAATCCTGACATTTCTGGTGATATTGAATCTACGCCATCCGCAAACTTAATGGCAGCAAACCAAGATAGAAATCAACCCAATCCTCATCAAAATGACCCATTTCAGCTGCAAAAACGATCTTTGGATGCGATTGCATGAAGCAAAGTTTATTATCACCTCCATTGTCACTAAAATCCTGACATTTCTGGTGATATTGAATCTACGCCATCCGCAAACTTAATGGCAGAAAACCAAGATTGAAATCAACCCAATCCTCATCAAAATGACCCATTTCAGCTGCAAAAACGATCTCCGGAATCGTTTACATCAATCAAAGTTTATTATCACCTCCATTGTCAGTAAAATTCTGACATTTCAGGTGATATTGAATATACGCCATCCGCAAACTTAATGGCAGCAAACCAAGATTGAAATCCAACCAATCCTCATCAAAATGACCCATTTCAACTGCAAAAACGATCTCCGGAATCGATTACATCAATCAACGTTTATTATCACCTCCATTGTCAGTAAAATTCTGACATTTCAGGTGATATTGAATATACGCCATCCGCAGACTTAATGGCAGCAAACCAAGATTGAAATCCAACCAATCCTCATCAAAATGACCCATTTCAGTTGCACAAATGATCTTTGGAATCGATTGCATCAATCAAAGTTTATTATCACCTCCATTGACAGTAAAATCCTGACATTTAAGGTGATATTGAATATACGCCATCTGCAAATTCATGGCAGCAAACCAAGATTGAAATCCCACCAATCCTCATCAAAATGACCCATTTCAGCTGCAAAAACGATCTTTGGAATCGATTGCATCAATGAAAGTTTATTATCACCTCCATTGTCAGTAAATTCCTGACATTTCAAGTGATATTTAATATACGCCATCTGCAAACGTTATGGCAGCAAACCAAGATTGAAATCCAACGAATCCTCATCAAAATGACCCATTTCAGCTGCAAAAACGATCTTTGGAATCGATTGCATGAATCAAAGTTTATTATCACCTCCATTGACAGTAAAATCAGGACATTTAAGGTGATATTGAATATACGCCATCCGCAAACTTAATGGCAGCAAACCAAGATTGAAATCCAACGAATCCTCATCAAAATGACCCATTTCAGCTGCAAAAACGATCTTTGGAATCGATTGCATGAAGCAAAGTTTATTATCACCTCCATTGTCACTAAAATCCTGACATTTCTGGTGATATTGAATCTACGCCATCCGCAAACTTAATGGCAGCAAACCAAGATTGAAATCCAACGAATCCTCATCAAAATGACCCATTTCAGCTGCAAAAACGATCTTTGGAATCGATTGCATGAAGCAAAGTTTATTATCACCTCCATTGTCACTAAAATCCTGACATTTCTGGTGATATTGAATCTACGCCATCCGCAAACTTAATGGCAGAAAACCAAGATTGAAATCAACCCAATCCTCATCAAAATGACCCATTTCAGCTGCAAAAACGATCTCCGGAATCGTTTACATCAATCAAAGTTTATTATCACCTCCATTATCAGTAAAATTCTGACATTTCAGGTGATATTGAATATACGCCATCCGCAGACTTAGTGGCAGCAAACCAAGATTGAAATCCAACCAATCCTCATCAAAATGACCTATTTCAGTTGCATAAATGATCTTTGGAATCAATTGCTACAATCAAAGTTTATTATCACCTCCATTGTCACTAAAATCCTGACATTTCTGGTGATATTGAATCTACGCCATCCGCAAACTTAATGGCAGCAAACCAAGATTGATATCAACCCAATCCTCATCAAAATGACCCATTTCAGCTGCAAAAACGATCTTTGGAATCGATTGCATGAAGCAAAGTTTATTATCACATCCATTGTCACTAAAATCCTGGCATTTCTGGTGATATTGAATCTACGCCATCCGCAAACTTAATGGCAGCAAACCAAGATTGAAATCAACCCAATCCTCATCAAAATGACCCATTTCAGCTGCAAAAACGATCTCCGGAATCGATTACATCAATCAACGTTTATTATCACCTCCATTGTCAGTAAAATTCTGACATTTCAAGTGATATTGAATATACGCCATCCGCAGACTTAATGGCAGCAAACCAAGATTGAAATCCAACCAATCCTCATCAAAATGACCCATTTCAGTTGCACAAATGATATTTGGAATCGATTGCATCAATCAAAGTTTATTATCACCTCCATTGACAGTAAAATCCTGACATTTAAGGTGATATTGAATATACGCCATCTGCAAATTCATGGCAGCAAACCAAGATTGAAATCCCACCAATCCTCATCAAAATGACCCATTTCAGCTGCAAAAACGATCTTTGGAATCGATTGCATCAATGAAAGTTTATTATCACCTCCATTGTCAGTAAATTCCTGATATTTCAAGTGATATTTGATATACGCCATCTGCAAACGTTATGGCAGCAAACCAAGATTGAAATCCAACGAATCCTCATCAAAAAGACCCATTTCAGCTGCAAAAACGATCTTTGGAATCGATTGCATGAAGCAGAGTTTATTATCACCTCCATTGTCAGTAAAATCCTGACATTTTAGGTGCTATTGAATATATGCCATCCGAAGACTTGATGGCAGCAAACCAAGATTGAAATCCAACCAAACCTCATCAAAATGACCTATTTCAGTTGCACAAATGATCTTTGGAATCGATTGCATCAATCAAAGTTTATTATCACCTCCATTGACAGTAAAATCAGGACATTTAAGGTGATATTGAATATACGCCATCCGCAAACTTAATGGCAGCAAGCCAAGATTGAAATCCAACGAATCCTCATCAAAATGACCCATTTCAGCTGCAAAAACGATCTTTGGAATCGATTGCATGCAGCAAAGTTTATTATCACTTCCATTGTCACTAAAATCCTGACATTTCTGGTGATATTGAATCTACGCCATCCGCAAACTTAATGGCAGCAAACCAAGATTGAAATCCAACGAATCCTCATCAAAATGACCCATTTCAGCTGCAAAAACGATCTTTGGAATCGATTGCATGAAGCAAAGTTTATTATCACCTCCATTGTCACTAAAATCCTGACATTTCTGGTGATATTGAATCTACGCCATCCGCAAACTTAATGGCAGAAAACCAAGATTGAAATCAACCCAATCCTCATCAAAATGACCCATTTCAGCTGCAAAAACGATCTCCGGAATCGTTTACATCAATCAAAGTTTATTATCACCTCCATTGTCAGTAAAATTCTGACATTTCAGGTGATATTGAATATACGCCATCCGCAGATTTAATGGCAGCAAACCAAGATTGAAATCCAACCAATCCTCATCAAAATGACCCATTTCAGCTGCAAAAACGATCTTTGGAATCGATTGCATCAATGAAAGTTTATTATCACCTCCATTGTCAGTAAATTCCTGACATTTCAAGTGATATTTAATATACGCCATCTGCAAACGTTATGGCAGCAAACCAAGATTGAAATCCAACGAATCCTCATCAAAATGACCCATTTCAGCTGCAAAAACGATCTTTGGAATCGATTGCATCAATCAAAGTTTATTATCACCTCCATTGTCACTAAAATCCTGACATTTCTGGTGATATTGAATATACGCCATCCGCAAACTTAATGGCAGCAAACCAAGATTGAAATCCAACCAATCCTCATCAAAATGACCTATTTCAGTTGCATAAATGATCTTTGGAATCGATTGCATCAATCAAAGTTTATTATCACCTCCATTGACAGTAAAATCCTGACATTTAAGGTGATATTGAATATACGCCATCCGCAAACTTAATGGCAGCAAACCAAGATTGAAATCCAACGAATCGTCATCAAAATGACCCATTTCAGCTGCAAAAACGATCTTTGGAATCGATTGCATGAAGCAAAGTTTATTATCACCTCCATTGTCAGTTAAATCCTGACATTTCTGGTGATATTGAATCTACGCCATCCCCAGACCTAATGGCAGCAAACCAAGATTGAAATCCAACCAATCCTCATCAAAATGACCCATTTCAGTTGCATAAATGATCTTTGGAATCGATTGCATCAATCAAAGTTTATTATCACCTCCATTGTCACTAAAATCCTGACATTTCTGGTGATATTGAATATACGCCATCCGCAAACTTAATGGCAGCAAACCAAGATTGAAATCCAACCAATCCTCATCAAAATGACCTATTTCAGTTGCATAAATGATCTTTGGAATCGATTGCATCAATCAAAGTTTATTATCACCTCCATTGACAGTAAAATCCTGACATTTAAGGTGATATTGAATATACGCCATCCGCAAACTTAATGGCAGCAAACCAAGATTGAAATCCAACGAATCGTCATCAAAATGATTCATTTCAGCTGCAAAAACGATCTTTGGAATCGATTGCATGAAGCAAAGTTTATTATCACCTCCATTGTCAGTTAAATCCTGACATTTCTGGTGATATTGAATCTACGCCATCCGCAGACCTAATGGCAGCAAACCAAGATTGAAATCCAACCAATCCTCATCAAAATGACCCATTTCAGTTGCATAAATGATCTTTGGAATCGATTGCTACAATCAAAGTTTATTATCACCTCCATTGTCAGTAAAATCCTGACATTTCAGGTGATATTGAATATACGCCATCAGCAAACTTAATGGCAGCAAACCAAGATTGAAATCCAACCAATCCTCATCAAAATGACCCATTTCAGTTGCACAAATGATCTTTGGAATCGATTGCATCAATCAAAGTTTATTATCACCTCCATTGACAGTAAAATCCTGACATTAAAGGTGATATTGAATATACGCCATCCGCAAATTCATGGCAACAAACCAAGATTGAAATCCCACCAATCCTCATCAAAATGACCCATTTCAGCTGCAAAAACAATCTTTGGAATCGATTGCATCAATGAAAGTTTATTATCACCTCCATTGTCAGTAAAATCCTGACATTTCAAGTGATATTTAATATACGCCATCTGCAAACTTCATGGCAGCAAACCAAGATTGAAATCCAACGAATCCTCATCAAAATGACCCAATTCAGCTGAAAAAACGATCTTTGGAATCGATTGCATGAAGCAAAGTTTATTATCACCTCCATTGTCACTAAAATCCTGACATTTCGGGTGATATTGAATCTACGCCATCTGCAGACTTAATAGCAGCAAACCAAGATTGAAATCCAACCAATCCTCATCAAAATGACCCATTTCAGCTGCAAAAACGGTCTTTGGAATCGATTGCATCAATCAAAGTTTATTATCACCTCCATTGACAGTAAAATCCTGACATTTAAGGTGATATTGAATATACGCCATCCGCAAACTTCATGGCAGCAAACCAAGATTGAAATCCAACGAATCCTCATCAAAATGACCCATTTCAGCTGAAAAAACGATCTTTGGAATCGATTGCATGAAGCAAAGTTTATTATCACCTCCATTGTCAGTAAAATCCTGACATTTCGGGTGATATTGAATCTACGCCATCCGCAGACTTAATAGCAGCAAACCAAGATTGAAATCCCACCAATCCTCATCAAAATGACCCATTTCAGCTGCAAAAACGATCTTTGGAATCGATTGCATCAATGAAAGTTTATTATCACCTCCATTGTCAGTAAAATCCTGACATTTCAAGTGATATTTAATATACGCCATCTGCAAACTTCATGGCAGCAAACCAAGATTGAAATCCAACGAATCCTTATCAAAATGACCCAATTCAGCTGAAAAAACGATCTTTGGAATCGATTGCATGAAGCAAAGTTTATTATCACCTCCATTGTCAGTAAAATCCTGACATTTCGGGTGATATTGAATCTACGCCATCCGCAGACTTAATAGTAGGAAACCAAGATTGAAATCCAACCAATCCTCATCAAAATGACCCATTTCAGCTGCAAAAACGGTCTTTGGAATCGATTGCATCAATCAAAGTTTATTATCACCTCCATTGACAGTAAAATCCTGACATTTAAGGTGATATTGAATATACGCCATCCGCAAACTTCATGGCAGCAAACCAAGATTGAAATCCAACGAATCCTCATCAAAATGACCCATTTCAGCTGAAAAAACGATCTTTGGAATCGATTGCAGGAAGCAAAGTTTATTATCACCTCCATTGTCAGTAAAATCCTGACATTTCGGGTGATATTGAATCTACGCCATCTGCAGACTTAATAGCAGCAAACCAAGATTGAAATCCAACCAATCCTCATCAAAATGACCCATTTCAGCTGCAAAAACGGTCTTTCGAATCGATTGCATCAATCAAAGTTTATTATCACCTCCATTGACAGTAAAATCCTGACATATAAGGTGATATTGAATATACGCCATCCGTAAACTTCATGGCGGCAAACCAAGATTGAAATCCCACCAATCCTCATCAAAATGACCTATTTCAGTTGATAAAACGATCTTTGGAATCGATTGCATCAATGAAAGTTTATTATCACCTCCATTGTCAGTAAAGTCTTGACATTTCGGGTGATATTGAATTTACGCAATCTGCAAACTTAATGGCAGCAAACCAAGATTGAAATCAACCCAATCCTCATCAAAATGACCCATTTCAGCTGCAAAAACGATCTTTGGAATCGATTGCATCAATCAAAGTTTATTATCACCTCCATTGTCAGTAAAATCCTGACATTTCAAGTGATATTGAATATACGCCATCTGCAAACTTCATGGCAGCAACCCAAGATTGAAATCCAACAAATCTTCATGAAAATGACAAATTTCAGCTGAAAAAACGATCTTTGGAATCGATTCCATCAATCAAAGTTTATTATCACCTCCATTGTCAGTAAAATCCTGACATTTAAAGTGATATTGAATATACGCCATCTGCAAACTTCATGGTTGCAAACCAAGATTGAAATCCAACGAATCCTCATGAAAATGACCCATTTCAGCAGAAAAAACGATCTTTGGAATCGATTGCATGAAGCAAAGTTTATTACCACCTCCATTGTCAGTAAAATCCTGACATTTTAGGTGATATTGAATATATGCCATCTGCAAACTTCATGGCAGCACACAAAGATTGAAATCCAACAAATCCTTATCAAAATGTCCTATTTCAGCTGCAAAATAGATCTCCGGTATCAATTGCATCAATCAAAGTTTATTATCACCTCCATTGTCAGTAAAATCCTGACATTTCGGCTGATATTGATTCCACGCCATCCGCAGACTTAATAGCAGGAAACGAAAATTGAAATCCAACCAATCCTCATCAAAATGACCCATTTCAGTTGCAAAAACGATCTTTGGAATCGATTGCATCAATCAAAGTTTATTATCACCTCCATGGTCAGTAAAATTCTGATATTTGAGGTGATAATGAATATACGCCATCCGCAGACTAAATGGCAGCAAACCAAGATTGAAATCCAACCAATCCTCATCAAAATGAACAATTTCAGCTGCAAAAACAATCTTTGGAATCGATTGCATCAATCAAAGTTTATTATCACCTCAATTGTCAGTAAAATCCTGACATTTCAGGTGATATTGAATATACGCCATCCGCAAACTTCAAGGCAGCAAACCAAGATTGAAATCCAACGAATCCTCATCAAAATGACCCATTTCAGCTGAAAAATCGATCTTTAAAATCGATTGCATCAATCAAAGTTTATTATCACCTCCATTGACAGTAAAATCCTGACATTTAAGGTGATATTGAATATACGCCATCTGCAAATTCATGGCAGCAAACCAAGATTGAAATCCCACCAATCCTCATCAAAATGACCCATTTCAGCTGCAAAAACGATCTTTGGAATCGATTGCATCAATGAAAGTTTATTATCACCTCCATTGTCACTAAAATCCTGACATTTCTGGTGATATTGAATCTACGCCATCCGCAAACTTAATGGCAGAAAACCAAGATTGAAATCAACCCAATCCTCATCAAAATGACCCATTTCAGCTGCAAAAACGATCTCCGGAATCGTTTACATCAATCAAAGTTTATTATCACCTCCATTGTCAGTAAAATTCTGACATTTCAGGTGATATTGAATATACGCCATCCGCAGACTTAGTGGCAGCAAACCAAGATTGAAATCCAACCAATCCTCATCAAAATGACCTATTTCAGTTGCATAAATGATCTTTGGAATCAATTGCTACAATCAAAGTTTATTATCACCTCCATTGTCACTAAAATCCTGACATTTCTGGTGATATTGAATCTACGCCATCCGCAAACTTAATGGCAGCAAACCAAGATTGATATCAACCCAATCCTCATCAAAATGACCCATTTCAGCTGCAAAAACGATCTTTGGAATCGATTGCATGAAGCAAAGTTTATTATCACATCCATTGTCACTAAAATCCTGGCATTTCTGGTGATATTGAATCTACGCCATCCGCAAACTTAATGGCAGCAAACCAAGATTGAAATCAACCCAATCCTCATCAAAATGACCCATTTCAGCTGCAAAAACGATCTCCGGAATCGATTACATCAATCAACGTTTATTATCACCTCCATTGTCAGTAAAATTCTGACATTTCAAGTGATATTGAATATACGCCATCCGCAGACTTAATGGCAGCAAACCAAGATTGAAATCCAACCAATCCTCATCAAAATGACCCATTTCAGTTGCACAAATGATATTTGGAATCGATTGCATCAATCAAAGTTTATTATCACCTCCATTGACAGTAAAATCCTGACATTTAAGGTGATATTGAATATACGCCATCTGCAAATTCATGGCAGCAAACCAAGATTGAAATCCCACCAATCCTCATCAAAATAACCCATTTCAGCTGCAAAAACGATCTTTGGAATCGATTGCATCAATGAAAGTTTATTATCACCTCCATTGTCAGTAAATTCCTGATATTTCAAGTGATATTTGATATACGCCATCTGCAAACGTTATGGCAGCAAACCAAGATTGAAATCCAACGAATCCTCATCAAAAAGACCCATTTCAGCTGCAAAAACGATCTTTGGAATCGATTGCATGAAGCAGAGTTTATTATCACCTCCATTGTCAGTAAAATCCTGACATTTCAGGTGCTATTGAATATATGCCATCCGAAGACTTGATGGCAGCAAACCAAGATTGAAATCCAACCAAACCTCATCAAAATGACCTATTTCAGTTGCACAAATGATCTTTGGAATCGATTGCATCAATCAAAGTTTATTATCACCTCCATTGACAGTAAAATCAGGACATTTAAGGTGATATTGAATATACGCCATCCGCAAACTTAATGGCAGCAAGCCAAGATTGAAATCCAACGAATCCTCATCAAAATGACCCATTTCAGCTGCAAAAACGATCTTTGGAATCGATTGCATGCAGCAAAGTTTATTATCACTTCCATTGTCACTAAAATCCTGACATTTCTGGTGATATTGAATCTACGCCATCCGCAAACTTAATGGCAGCAAACCAAGATTGAAATCCAACGAATCCTCATCAAAATGACCCATTTCAGCTGCAAAAACGATCTTTGGAATCGATTGCATGAAGCAAAGTTTATTATCACCTCCATTGTCACTAAAATCCTGTCATTTCTGGTGATATTGAATCTACGCCATCCGCAAACTTAATGGCAGAAAACCAAGATTGAAATCAACCCAATCCTCATCAAAATGACCCATTTCAGCTGCAAAAACGATCTCCGGAATCGTTTACATCAATCAAAGTTTATTATCACCTCCATTGTCAGTAAAATTCTGACATTTCAGGTGATATTGAATATACGCCATCCGCAGATTTAATGGCAGCAAACCAAGATTGAAATCCAACCAATCCTCATCAAAATGACCCATTTCAGCTGCAAAAACGATCTTTGGAATCGATTGCATCAATGAAAGTTTATTATCACCTCCATTGTCAGTAAATTCCTGACATTTCAAGTGATATTTAATATACGCCATCTGCAAACGTTATGGCAGCAAACCAAGATTGAAATCCAACGAATCCTCATCAAAATGACCCATTTCAGCTGCAAAAACGATCTTTGGAATCGATTGCATCAATCAAAGTTTATTATCACCTCCATTGTCACTAAAATCCTGACATTTCTGGTGATATTGAATATACGCCATCCGCAAACTTAATGGCAGCAAACCAAGATTGAAATCCAACCAATCCTCATCAAAATGACCTATTTCAGTTGCATAAATGATCTTTGGAATCGATTGCATCAATCAAAGTTTATTATCACCTCCATTGACAGTAAAATCCTGACATTTAAGGTGATATTGAATATACGCCATCCGCAAACTTAATGGCAGCAAACCAAGATTGAAATCCAACGAATCGTCATCAAAATGACCCATTTCAGCTGCAAAAACGATCTTTGGAATCGATTGCATGAAGCAAAGTTTATTATCACCTCCATTGTCAGTTAAATCCTGACATTTCTGGTGATATTGAATCTACGCCATCCGCAGACCTAATGGCAGCAAACCAAGATTGAAATCCAACCAATCCTCATCAAAATGACCCATTTCAGTTGCATAAATGATCTTTGGAATCGATTGCATCAATCAAAGTTTATTATCACCTCCATTGTCACTAAAATCCTGACATTTCTGGTGATATTGAATATACGCCATCCGCAAACTTAATGGCAGCAAACCAAGATTGAAATCCAACCAATCCTCATCAAAATGACCTATTTCAGTTGCATAAATGATCTTTGGAATCGATTGCATCAATCAAAGTTTATTATCACCTCCATTGACAGTAAAATCCTGACATTTAAGGTGATATTGAATATACGCCATCCGCAAACTTAATGGCAGCAAACCAAGATTGAAATCCAACGAATCGTCATCAAAATGATTCATTTCAGCTGCAAAAACGATCTTTGGAATCGATTGCATGAAGCAAAGTTTATTATCACCTCCATTGTCGGTTAAATCCTGACATTTCTGGTGATATTGAATCTACGCCATCCGCAGACCTAATGGCAGCAAACCAAGATTGAAATCCAACCAATCCTCATCAAAATGACCCATTTCAGTTGCATAAATGATCTTTGGAATCGATTGCTACAATCAAAGTTTATTATCACCTCCATTGTCAGTAAAATCCTGACATTTCAGGTGATATTGAATATACGCCATCAGCAAACTTAATGGCAGCAAACCAAGATTGAAATCCAACCAATCCTCATCAAAATGACCCATTTCAGTTGCACAAATGATCTTTGGAATCGATTGCATCAATCAAAGTTTATTATCACCTCCATTGACAGTAAAATCCTGACATTAAAGGTGATATTGAATATACGCCATCCGCAAATTCATGGCAGCAAACCAAGATTGAAATCCCACCAATCCTCATCAAAATGACCCATTTCAGCTGCAAAAACAATCTTTGGAATCGATTGCATCAATGAAAGTTTATTATCACCTCCATTGTCAGTAAAATCCTGACATTTCAAGTGATATTTAATATACGCCATCTGCAAACTTCATGGCAGCAAACCAAGATTGAAATCCAACGAATCCTCATCAAAATGACCCAATTCAGCTGAAAAAACGATCTTTGGAATCGATTGCATGAAGCAAAGTTTATTATCACCTCCATTGTCACTAAAATCCTGACATTTCGGGTGATATTGAATCTACGCCATCTGCAGACTTAATAGCAGCAAACCAAGATTGAAATCCAACCAATCCTCATCAAAATGACCCATTTCAGCTGCAAAAACGGTCTTTGGAATCGATTGCATCAATCAAAGTTTATTATCACCTCCATTGACAGTAAAATCCTGACATTTAAGGTGATATTGAATATACGCCATCCGCAAACTTCATGGCAGCAAACCAAGATTGAAATCCAACGAATCCTCATCAAAATGACCCATTTCAGCTGAAAAAACGATCTTTGGAATCGATTGCATGAAGCAAAGTTTATTATCACCTCCATTGTCAGTAAAATCCTGACATTTCGGGTGATATTGAATATACGCCATCCGCAGACTTAATAGCAGCAAACCAAGATTGAAATCCCACCAATCCTCATCAAAATGACCCATTTCAGCTGCAAAAACGATCTTTGGAATCGATTGCATCAATGAAAGTTTATTATCACCTCCATTGTCAGTAAAATCCTGACATTTCAAGTGATATTTAATATACGCCATCTGCAAACTTCATGGCAGCAAACCAAGATTGAAATCCAACGAATCCTTATCAAAATGACCCAATTCAGCTGAAAAAACGATCTTTGGAATCGATTGCATGAAGCAAAGTTTATTATCACCTCCATTGTCAGTAAAATCCTGACATTTCGGGTGATATTGAATCTACGCCATCCGCAGACTTAATAGTAGGAAACCAAGATTGAAATCCAACCAATCCTCATCAAAATGACCCATTTCAGCTGCAAAAACGGTCTTTGGAATCGATTGCATCAATCAAAGTTTATTATCACCTCCATTGACAGTAAAATCCTGACATTTAAGGTGATATTGAATATACGCCATCCGCAAACTTCATGGCAGCAAACCAAGATTGAAATCCAACGAATCCTCATCAAAATGACCCATTTCAGCTGAAAAAACGATCTTTGGAATCGATTGCAGGAAGCAAAGTTTATTATCACCTCCATTGTCAGTAAAATCCTGACATTTCGGGTGATATTGAATCTACGCCATCTGCAGACTTAATAGCAGCAAACCAAGATTGAAATCCAACCAATCCTCATCAAAATGACCCATTTCAGCTGCAAAAACGGTCTTTCGAATCGATTGCATCAATCAAAGTTTATTATCACCTCCATTGACAGTAAAATCCTGACATATAAGGTGATATTGAATATACGCCATCCGTAAACTTCATGGCGGCAAACCAAGATTGAAATCCCACCAATCCTCATCAAAATGACCTATTTCAGTTGATAAAACGATCTTTGGAATCGATTGCATCAATGAAAGTTTATTATCACCTCCATTGTCAGTAAAGTCTTGACATTTCGGGTGATATTGAATTTACGCAATCTGCAAACTTAATGGCAGCAAACCAAGATTGAAATCAACCCAATCCTCATCAAAATGACCCATTTCAGCTGCAAAAACGATCTTTGGAATCGATTGCATCAATCAAAGTTTATTATCACCTCCATTGTCAGTAAAATCCTGACATTTCAAGTGATATTGAATATACGCCATCTGCAAACTTCATGGCAGCAACCCAAGATTGAAATCCAACAAATCTTCATGAAAATGACAAATTTCAGCTGAAAAAACGATCTTTGGAATCGATTCCATCAATCAAAGTTTATTATCACCTCCATTGTCAGTAAAATCCTGACATTTAAAGTGATATTGAATATACGCCATCTGCAAACTTCATGGTTGCAAACCAAGATTGAAATCCAACGAATCCTCATGAAAATGACCCATTTCAGCTGAAAAAACGATCTTTGGAATCGATTGCATGAAGCAAAGTTTATTACCACCTCCATTGTCAGTAAAATCCTGACATTTTAGGTGATATTGAATATATGCCATCTGCAAACTTCATGGCAGCACACAAAGATTGAAATCCAACAAATCCTTATCAAAATGTCCTATTTCAGCTGCAAAATAGATCTCCGGTATCAATTGCATCAATCAAAGTTTATTATCACCTCCATTGTCAGTAAAATCCTGACATTTCGGCTGATATTGAATCCACGCCATCCGCAGACTTAATAGCAGGAAACGAAAATTGAAATCCAACCAATCCTCATCAAAATGACCCATTTCAGTTGCAAAAACGATCTTTGGAATCGATTGCATCAATCAAAGTTTATTATCACCTCCATGGTCAGTAAAATTCTGATATTTGAGGTGATAATGAATATACGCCATCCGCAGACTAAATGGCAGCAAACCAAGATTGAAATCCAACCAATCCTCATCAAAATGAACAATTTCAGCTGCAAAAACAATCTTTGGAATCGATTGCATCAATCAAAGTTTATTATCACCTCAATTGTCAGTAAAATCCTGACATTTCAGGTGATATTGAATATACGCCATCCGCAAACTTCAAGGCAGCAAACCAAGATTGAAATCCAACGAATCCTCATCAAAATGACCCATTTCAGCTGAAAAATCGATCTTTAAAATCGATTGCATGAAGCAAAGTTTATTATCACCTCCATTGTCAGTAAAATCCTGACATTTCGGGTGATATTGAATCTACGCCATCCGCAGACTTAATAGCAGCAAACCAAGATTGAAATCCAACCAATCCTCATCAAAATGACCCATTTCAGCTGCAAAAACGGTCTTTCGAATCGATTGCATCAATCAAAGTTTATTATCACCTCCATTGACAGTAAAATCCTGACATTTAAGGTGATATTGAATATACGCCATCCGTAAACTTCATGGCGGCAAACCAAGATTGAAATCCCACCAATCCTCATCAAAATGACCCATTTCAGTTGATAAAACGATCTTTGGAATCGATTGCATCAATGAAAGTTTATTATCACCTCCATTGTCAGTAAAATCTTGACATTTCGGGTGATATTGAATTTACGCAATCTGCAAACTTAATGGCAGCAAACCAAGATTGAAATCAACCCAATCCTCATCAAAATGACCCATTTCAGCTGCAAAAACGATCTTTGGAATCGATTGCATCAATCAAAGTTTATTATCACCTCCATTGTCAGTAAAATCCTGACATTTCAAGTGATATTGAATATACGCCATCTGCAAACTTCATGGCAGCAACCCAAGATTGAAATCCAACGAATCTTCATGAAAATAACCCATTTCAGCTGAAAAAACGATCTTTGGAATCGATTGCATCAATCAAAGTTTATTATCACCTCCATTGTCAGTAAAATCCTGACATTTAAAGTGATATTGAATATACGCCATCTGCAAACTTCATGGCAGCAACCCAAGATTGAAATCCAACGAATCTTCATGAAAATGACCCATTTCAGCTGAAAAAACGATCTTTGGAATCGATTGCATCAATCAAAGTTTATTATCACCTCCATTGTCAGTAAAATCCTGACATTTAAAGTGATATTGAATATACGCCATCTGCAAACTTCATGGTTGCAAACCAAGATTGAAATCCAACGAATCCTCATGAAAATGACCCATTTCAGCTGAAAAAACGATCTTTGGAATCGATTGCATGAAGCAAAGTTTATTATCACCTCCATTGTCAGTAAAATCCTGACATTTTAGATGATATTGAATATATGCCATCTGCAAACTTCATGGCAGCACACAAAGATTGAAATCCAACAAATCCTCATCAAAATGTCCTATTTCAGCTGCAAAAACGATCTCCGGTATCGATTGCATCAATCAAAGTTTATTATCACCTCCATTGTCAGTAAAATCCTGACATTTCGGGTGATATTGAATCCACGCCATCCGCAGACTTAATAGCAGCAAACGCAAATTGAAATCCAACCAATCCTCATCAAAATGACCCATTTCAGTTGCAAAAACGATCTTTGGAATCGATTGCATCAATCAAAGTTTATTATCACCTCCATGGTCAGTAAAATTCTGATATTTGAGGTGATAATGAATATACGCCATCCCCAGACTAAATGGCAGCAAACCAAGATCGAAATCCAACCAATCCTCATCAAAATGAACAATTTCAGCTGCAAAAACAATCTTTGGAATCGATTGCATCAATCAAAGTTTATTATCACCTCAGTTGTCAGTAAAATCCTGACATTTCAGGTGATATTGAATATACGCCATCCGCAGATTTGATGGCAGCACACCAAGATTGAGATCCAACCAAGCCTTATCAAAATGACCCATTTCAGCTGCAAAAACGATCTTTGGAATCGATTGCATCAATCAAAGTTTATTATGACCTCCATGGTCCTAAAAATTCTGACATTTTAGGTGATATTGAAAATAGGCCATCCGCAGACTTGATGGCAGCACAGCAAGATTGAAATCCAACCAATCCTCATCAAAATGACCCATTTCAGCTGCAAAAACCATCTTTGGAAGCGATTGTATCAATCAAAGTTTATTATCACCTCCATTGTCAGTAACATCCGGACATATCAAGTGATATTAAAAATACGCCATCTGCAGACTTAATGGCAGAAAACAATGATTGAAATCCAACCAATCCTCATCAAAATAACCCATTTCAGTTGCAAAAACGATCGTTTCAATCGATTGAATCAGTCAAACTTTATTATCACCTACATTGTGAGAAAAATTCTGACATTCCAGTTGATATTGAATATACGCCATCCGCAAACTTAATGGCAGCAAATCAAGATTGAAATCAACCCAATCCTCATCAAAATGACCCATTTCAGCTGCAAAAACGGTCTTTGGAATCGATTGCATCAATCAAAGTTTATTATCACCTGCATTGTCAGTAAAATCCTGACATTTCAAGTGATATTGAATATACGCCATCCGCAGACTTAATGGCAGCGAACAAAGATTGAGATCCAACCAAGCCTCATCAAAATGACCCATTTCAGCTGCAAAAACGATCTTTGGAATCGATTGCTTCAATCAAAGTTTATTATCACCTCCATGGTCCTAAAAATTCTGACATTTCAGGTGATATTCAAAATAGGCCATCCGCAGACTTGATGGCAGCACAGCAAGATTGAAATCCAACCAATCCTCATCAAAATGACCCATTTCAGCTGCAAAAACGATCTTTTCAAAAAATTGAATCAGTCAAAGTTTATTATCACCTAAATTGTTAGAAAAATTCTGACATTCCAGTTGATATTGAATATACGCCATCCGCAAACTTAATTGAAGCAAACCAAGATTGAAATCCAACCAATCCTCATCAAAATGATCCATTTCATTTGCAAAAACGATCTTTTCAATCGATTGCATCAATCAAAGTTTATTATCACCTGCATTGTCAGTAAAATCCTGACATTTCAAGTGATATTGAATATACGCCATCCGCAGACTTAATGGCAGCGAACAAAGATTGAGATCCAACCAATCCTCATCAAAATGAACCATTTCAGCTGCAAAAACGATCTTTGGAATCGATTGCATCAATCAAAGTTTATTATCACCTCCATTGTCAGTAAAATCCTGACATTTCAGGTGATATTGAATATACGCCATCTGCAGACTTAATGGACGCAACCCAAGTTTGACATCCAACCAATCCTCATCAAAATGAACCATTTCAGCTGCAAAAACGGTCTTTGGAATCGATTGCATCAATCAAAGTTTATTATCACCTCCATTGCCAGTAAAATCCTGACATTTCAGGTGATATTGAATATACGCCATCCGCAGACTTAATAGCAGCAAACCAAGATTGAAATCCAACCAATCCTCATCAAAATGAACCATTTCAGCTGCAAAAACGATCTTTTCAATCGATTGCATCAATCAAAGTTTATTATCACCTCCATTGTCAGTAAAATCCTGACATTTGAGGTGATATTGAATATACGCCATCTGCAGAGTTAATGGCAGCACACCAAGATTGAAATCCAACTAATCCTCATCAAAATGTCCCATTTCAGGTGCAAAAACTATCTCTGGAATCGATTGCATCAATCAAAGTTTATTATCACCTCCATTGTCAGTAAAATCCTGATATTTCGGGTGATATTGAATCTACGCCATCCGGAGATTTAATAGCAGCAAACCAAGATTGAAGTCCAACGAATCCTCATCAAAATGACCCATTTCAGCTGCAAAAACGATCTTTGGAATCGATTGCATCAATCAAAGTTTATTATGACCTCCATTGGCAGTAAAATCCTGACATTTCGGGTGATATTGAATCTACGCCATCCGCAGACTTAATAGCAGCAAACCAAGATAGCAGCAGACTTAATAGCAGGAAACCCCAACCAATCCTCATCAAAATGACCCATTTCAGCTGCAAAAACGATCTTTGGAATCGATTGCATCAATCAAAGTTTATTATCACCTCCATTGTCAGAAAAATTCTGACATTTCAGGTGATATTGAATATACCCCATCCGCAGACTTAATGGCAGCAAACCAAGATTGAAATCCAACCAATCCTCATCAAAATGACCCATTTTAGTTGCAAAAACGATCTTTGGAATCGATTGCATCAATCAAAGTTTATTATCACCTCCATTGTCAGTAAAATTCTGACATTTCTGGTGATATTGAATCTACGCCATCCGCAGACTTAATGGCAGCAAACCAAGATTGAAATCCATCCAATCCTCATCAAAATGACGCATTTTAGTTGCAAATACGATCTTTGGAATCGATTGCATCAATCAAAGTTTATTATCACCTCCATTGTCAGTAAAATCGTGACAATTCTGTCTTATATATTCATTCTTTCCGTTTTGACTTTGGAGTGTTTGATATAACTGTCTGCTCATCACATGACTGAGAACTGCAGTCGCTGTTACCCTGTTACCCCGCTTCCCACTATAAATATATTTACAACGGCTCCTCTTTCGATGGTGCAGTTCAAAGAGTCGAGGAACAAAAGAAATTAGCATAAGACAAGAATCTTTGTGAACATCTGTTCTTAGCTAACCACAAGAATGAGGGAACCTTATATCTGCAATCATGTATAAGCATACAAAGGAAAATGCATTTTCAACAAGACAAGACAACACACCTTTTAGCAGGTGATTCTAGGTTGAATTTCTCATTCGCTTGATTTCGAAATATTTCCAAAATCGCCTTCACAACCCATTCAGTATCCATTGAACTTTCTTCATTATCAAGTCTGCGTTGAAATGTAATTGCTGGCGGAAACATTGATACAACTAGTAAAGATTTGTTTGAATATATTCAGACAAGACTGATGGTGGTATTTTCATCTATTTCCTGTGTTTCAATCATGGATCAAGGCAGTAAATGATGGATATTAAAGTTTGCAGACATGAAACACAAATACGAAAAAATGCCCGATCCAGAATTGGATAAGTATGAATTTTTATCCGCTTTTAATAATCTTCTATTTCAGCTGAACCTAAATCTTTAACACCCTTCATATTTTTATCGCTTAAAGCAAAGGAGGCTTTGCTTTGCAACCAAACAGATCTTCTTAATATCTTCCATACTGCATTGCACAAAATGATGAAAGAAGGACCTTATTTGGGCCTTATTTGCTCGACAGTGCACAAGAATGTCCGTCCAATGATGTGTCGGAAGAGAATTGCTTCGAGAAGATCTGGTTGACGTATACTATTTTGATTCTTAATACATTGCTTCTGAAAAATTGCTTTCATCAATTTGAAGTCGTTATCTTCAAGTTTTGTATGCTAGAAATCATCAGATTATTGATAACAAATAACAACATATGATCTTTTTGAGTTTCATTAGCTAAGTGATGGAAAGCAAAGGAACTGATATGTTTTTGAAATGATTCTGAATGATATAAAGAAAGGTTTGGTTTGTTAACGACGCCTTGCAAGGAAGAGCCTTGTCTGATTGTTCTTGGATGATCTTGACAAACAAAGCAAAATTATCGTAATAGATGAATGAAACACAACGAACCAAGCTAAGATGAGCTCAATGGTTATTTAGACATAATCCTTCTCGTCTTGAAGCAGTCAAAACATAGTTAAGAACTATAGACATTTAGTTATAAAACTTGCTTTAGAAACAGCAAAGTATTGCGAGCTGTTAAAATGGTAGTCCTTCTCCGTAAACTGTATTTCTTTGCTGATGATGAATTCAGAGTACAACAAGGATGTTCTAGAATGGAGCACATACTTGAAGAAGGCTTTCAAGAACGAGACCAGCATAACATAAAAGTAGTCCTTACGACTCTGCTGACAGCAATCATTTTCCAAAGTCCTACATTTTTGTGTTTTAATCAGCCATTCTTTACAAACTTTCTGTATACTGATTCAAACATGGAATTATCTCAGTCATTTAAAAAGAGTCCATATGAAACCATTCTTTAAGGTTCACATAACAAGATTTTATAGCAATAATTTGAAAGACAAAAACAGCAAAAATACCCCATAAAAGTAAGATTTTCAAAGTTGAAATTTCAACTCTCCTTTAGCAAATTCAAATTTGATAGGTTTCCAAAAGTAAAGGAATCTCTGAGTTATTCAATCAGAACAAAATAAAGAGAGAAGGCAAAAATGATAGTTGGCTGTGCTGAATGTGTGAATCTAGTCTTAAGGCTTACAAATCACTTTGTCTCATTCAGAAATGTGAACCCCTTGCAAAGTTACCCTTGCTTGCAAATCTTACTCTGCACCTGATTATGAAGAAGACACAGCATAACAGACAATTCAACAAAGGCAACAAAAGCCATTGATGTCCTGTACAAACCTTTGCCCACCCTGTCGCAAAACTTGCTTGCTGGTGATGTGGCAAAAAGTATTGAACAGCTTAGGTTGACTGAAACATTGCTCATGCAAACAACAATTTTCGTTTTTGTAGATTTATCGATTTAAAAGCTTGCATTTGCAAAGAGCAAAACAATTTGAAAACATTTCGGTCATTGGTGTTTTCAGCCAATAATTTTGCAAATCAATGCTACATACGTGCCGTGAACAAAGTATAGTAAATGAAACAATGCTGTGTCTTATTGTTTCCTGTGTTCTATTTAGCGACATGCCTGTTCCCAATGCATACTTCATTTGTAAAGACGTCTATTTACCGTTGCCGAGTCCCTTTAAAGATTCGCCTTGTTCTTGCTGAAAATCGAAAGAAACTAAGATATCTTTACCTTGGCCTAAGACAGCTATATAGTTGATCACCTGTGCTTAGGCCTAACTCCAAGCTTCATTGAAGCAGGTTTGAATAATAAGATTTATTGCAAGGATATAGTTTGTAAACATCTAACAGCTATACCACCGAAAACCCTATGTTTTACACTACTTTAGCTTTATGTATATTAAAAGAAAACAAAGAAACTCAATAATCTTATTTCGAAAATACGGACAATAATTTCAGAAGAAAACAAAACATTATGCTTAGCCAGATTAAATTCGTAGAAAATCAACCAAGGATGAAAAGCAGTTACAGGCAGTTGCCGGCAGATGTTTGCAAACATTTTGTCTTAATTTATGCTGATTACTGTGGCCCAATTTTGACGCTTAGGCCAATTTCATTTCAGACAGTCTAAGTCGCAGTGTCTGCCGCAAAGGATCCTGAGCTTAACGACTCCTGCCCCAACCTCGTTCCTATGACCCAAAAGAAGTCTACGGCAAAACGTAGGAAACTGGCCTTCGGAACCAGGTTGCTCCTGCCCTCCAAGTAGCAATATTTTTGGAGCTGAGACAAACAAACATTTTTGGAGGAGTTAAAAGCGGCCTTATCAAATTTGAGCCAAAGATCCCAATGCGTCTCCATTTAGAAGAACGAAATAGATCTAATTAATAGACGTGAGAAGTGTAAACTGAACTAGGAAGACCAAACATAACATCAATAGAAGTGAGAATTTAACATAGAATTGCAAATGTCACAAAACATCTTTTGCATAGATGTGAGAATTTTTAACAGAGAACACTATTACTGCTTCAGGATTGTTCATGAAACGTAGATAAAGAACTCAACCTACTTTTGCGAATCATTCCAAGGGGGGTGCACTACATATATTTTGGTTACGGGGACGTGCCATTGGGAAGGGTATCGATTTTCCACAAGTTGTTATAAGCAATGGTATCAATTTTTTCAATTTTGATATAAGGAATGGTACCGATTTTCAAGATTTTGCGCAAGATTTAAGGTTTTCTTATGCTTCATACAAAAGGTTTAAGGTCAGGTATACTTTTCGAAAGGTTGGCATTAGGAACGGGTATGTTTTTGAAGCATCGATTGCACGACCCCGAACAAACTTCGGTCAAGAGAACCCCCCAGGGAATCATCAATAAGTCAAATATCAAAAGTTATCTTAGAATAATGTTGGTATCAATCAAAATCTTCCACTCTTCAATAATTCATCATCTTCATTCGAATTTCAATCCTGCAGACTCTCCATTTCCAATGATAAACCATCTGATAAGGCCTTCCAATAACAAGCAACTTAAACCAACTGGTGAAGCCACAATATTTTGAAATCGTGTCTGACTTTCTTCAAGATTCTATACATGTGTTTTGTATAAGAATCTAAGAATTTGGGCCAGAACTGAAAGTTTCTTCAAATCACTTAAGTACAGAGTTTCTCATGAGATTCTAAGAGGCTCCATGATAATCTGCATGTTCACTACCAGTGCCCCGTGAAGGCTTCAAAGAATGTTTTCTCAAGCCTTTCAAGTGTTTAGACAATTTAGTTTAGAGTAATGTGATAAAGGAAGCAAGTGAAGATAAAGTGAAAATATGTTTAGGATTTCTTCTTTATCAAAATAAATCATTTCTCAAGTAATATTTTTAACAGATGAATTAACTGCCTACTTATTCTATGGCGATCTGAGAACAGAGTTTCCTCGACGCAGTTTCTTAAAAAAGGCGTACTTGTGTCCAAAAAGAGTCTCCCATCTAGTGCTTGTTATAAAACAAAATATCCAAACAGGAATCTGTTTTGGAATGCCCAACGTAGATCCGAGGATTCCTTTTATTTCTGTAACTAAATGTATTTATTTTCTATTGACATTTTCCTAAAAAATATAATACTTGAAAAGTTCAACAAAATGTTTTTTGGACATCCGCCATTATAAAATTCCAAAATGGCAGACTTGCGTTTGCTTATGTTTCAAGTCTGAGAAACGGTGTACAACTCTTTTAATTTGAAACGCAAGGACGCTACATTTCAGAACCGATTTACGAAGACAGATGAAGTCTACACTTCTACCTATCTTGTGTCCACCATTCCAGTTTTGAAATAACAACAAAAACAAAAGGAGGACTGGAAACGAAAGTGATCTCATATTCAGGATTTGGTCTCGTGAAGAACGAAGAGGAAAGGCGAAGGAAATTCAAAGGGCAATGAAAACTTCCTTATTTAAATGCCCATAACATTGGCTTGATCGGCGTGGAAGCAATCCTGAGGAATATTTAGAAGAGACACAGAGCCTTGAAGGCTCTTGTAGGATAACTTGAGGACGCTGCATGGCAGGAAGATTTGGACATGGGCACGAAAAAGAGTGAGTAGTCTGGATTTAGGCCATTCTCTTCCCCTGTGTGTTTTTGTGAAGGTGAGGGTGAATGAAGTGTAGTTTTCAACGCCAAGTCAAGCAGTTGGATTGCAGAATTCGAGAAGACATAGTAAAGCCTGCCACCCCATGTCATGATGCTGAAAGTTGGTGGGACTCGTAATGGGAAACTCTGTTAGAAATGGAAAACTAATACAGCTTCAAACGAAAACAGATTATTTTAGGTTCTCGTTCCTGCCACGTACAGTGATACAATGGAAAGGCCTACATTCAAATGTGACTGACAGTCAAACTCTTGCAGTTTTCAAGAGCAGAGTGCAGGATTTGGAACATGAAAGATTAATCGTTTAAATGACATACCAAGACACTGAAATTATAAAAAAAATCTTATTTTACTGTTTTATAGCCGCAAAGGGAAACTAAGCATATGAAGTGTCTCAGCTTCATCCTTTTAAATTTAAATTTTAATATTTGCAAAGTTATTTCACTGGGGGCTTATATATGCTTAGATTTCCTTTAACTTAGAAACTAGAAAAACGCGAAGACAATTTTTTTCTCCTTTTTTATATAATTTTACGCACTGATTCTTTTTAGAAGGCAGTCAGTATACCAGTAGAATAGAATATGGGGTTGAGCTGTACAGTACGGCGTACTGCTTGCTGTCTGCCTGCCTGCCCCTGCCTCTGCTTGGAGCTGCACCTTTGTAGTTATTGTTCGCTGTGTGGTTTGGTTCGCTGGCGCGGCAAAAATTCTCAAGGTATTGTTGAAATTACTACGGGGTTATTGTGAAATGGTTCAGCTTGATGTTTGAGTTTCTTATCCAACAAACCACTGATTAAGAGATCTAAAGTCATCAATCATAATAACTGTCATCATTTGCCAATGTGTGTTTCTATTTGTGTATAGCATTGATGGAATGAAAGAGTCCTCTTTTGATTTCTTGCTTCCTATGAAGAATTGTCCACATTTGTTAGTCCCTTTATAAAATATTCAACCCAGAGGAGAGTTAGATTAAAAACTTGAGCTTTTCATTCCTAAAATAAACACATGCAGTTAATTTCTACTCTTTTTGCTACAGGAAGGAAGGAGAGTCACTTTATGATATTCTTGGGGTTGACAAAGATGCAACCCCAGACCAAATCAGGAAGGCTTACAGAAAGGTATGTCACGAGACATTTTATGGCTATATGAATATACACTGAGTGATAAATCAAAATTACCGTTAATTGAGTTGACTGAAGGGATTCAAACATGTCATGTGTAGCTAAAAGAATAGATTACAGCATGAAGTTGTGCACAGATACCCTCTTTGGTCAGATTTCTTTGATTGGAACAAAAAATTTTGGTCCCATGCCAAATATGGAGACAGAGTATTTTGTATCACAATGTGTTGCATTCTGATGAAGAATCTTTAAACGTTGTAAACAGAGATGAATATGCAACTTGAGAGCTATATATCCATGTCTAACATTAGGCTACATATCAGATGATTTCAATGTGTGTGAGGCTATTATTTAGCTAGATAGAGGTACTATTGTGTGATAAGTATTTCTTGCCCTTTCAGATATTGCCTCTTCTTAGTTCCATGGACTAAACAATTCTGTAGGAGCTCAATTTTTTTAAATTTGTGGCAAATATATACTTACTTAATTAAAGAAAACAATTCATGTTGGTACCCCAGTTGCCATCATTGGAGGTTCCCCAGTTGCCATCTTTACCATATATACCATTTATCAAATTTTATGACTGATTTTGTGATTCAAACATTGTTTGAATCAGTTGCATTGATAATGCTTTTGCTGTACCTCATATAAACATATTTAGATCACATGACCTAATAAATCTGATTCAGGTTTTTTTATCTTTTGCAGATGGCCCTGAAGCATCACCCTGATAAAAATCCAAATGATCCAGAAGCAACAGAAAGAGTGAGTTTATTTTTTCTGTTTTTCATATTTTCATTACTTATCAAATAAACAAGAACACAGTTTTTACATTGTCATCCTGCTGGCATGATCTCAGCACCTTTTTGCAGGCCTATGAAATATTTTTCTGGTGTGCAGAAAAAAGTTCAGGCATTTGAAAAAGTGTAGAGGGGATTGGATCATTGGATATGAATAAATAGATTAACTTTTTTGTAATTTTCTCAACATATCTTTATAAGGAAAGGAAATGTAACTAAATCTGAATTTCCATGTTCATTTGAATTGGCTGAAAAAGTACCAGAAGACTGGATCTCTCACACACAATAACCCAGAGCAATTTAATCTTTCTCAAGAGCTGTGTGATAAATTCCCAAATATACACAATATATTTTGATTTCCTGCTGATAAATATGCAGACAAAATATGATACCTTTTGAAATCAGGACTTTTGTATTCATTTTGAGAAGTTCCTTACAGTTTTATCAAGTGTACTGGGTCTTTTCAAAGCATTTCGTCAACGAGGAATTTTGGTAATGTCAAATTTAGTGTTTACCTATTGTTTCTGTATTCATAAAATCACAAGAAAATTACGAAAAATGCTTCATTCTTTTTGCTATCAATGGAAGTCCTTTGATTTATAAATGGAGATCGATTGAATACTCTGGGTAGTTCAATTTTGCAGATGCCTGAACTTTTTTAGGTTACTGGTAGCAATCATTTTAATGTATTGTTTTATTTGTTTGTCGTCTTATTTTCATTCAGTCTCACTCTAGCTTCTAATATCAATCTACCAGAAACTAATCTAAATCAAATATTTAAACTTCTAACATCTATATCAACATAATATTCATAGCTTTCCCTTCCTATGACTACCAAATGAAAAATGGCAGCTCAGATTAAAGTGCATGATCATCTGATTTGTCAAAAATAATCATTCTCTGCAGCTTCAATCCTTTTCTCTTTAATGTAATTTAAATTTTATGGACCCCCTTCATGAAATAAGTACCCCCTGCAAACCAGCCACTCATGTGGGGATTTATTGGACTCATCTTTCAAGTCACAAGGAAAATCTAAGAATCTGTTTATCATGGTTTTAGTTGCGGCCCACATTTACCTCTGACAAGATGACTTATCAAGATTATTGGTTTTTAGTTTCATGTGACTTTCAGTTGCAATGATTAACTATTTATAGATTTAATTTTCAATCTTGAAGATCTGATGATATTATTATTAGCTACAGTTTAGGTCATAGTAGCTCCAGGGATGAATTTTCCAGCACATCAGGTGTATGGTCAAGCTTAGTCAGATGTCAAAATTAAGTGAAAAGGGTTTTTTGCCTTGAAATGTTGCCTACATTCCTCAAGGTGTTAATAGTGCTGCCTGGTGGTTTAAAACACTGGTAACTCTTTTTGACATGAAGAATAGATTTGTTTTAGTGAATGTACAGTGAAAAACTTGCAAATACTGTAACCTTTTCTTTTGAAATTTACTTGATTTTGATATTGCTGGAGAACAAGGGCAGTGCTATTTGCCTGTCCCATAAATCAGAAGCCACATGGCAGATTGATTCAAACAAGGTCCGTAACTCAAAGTTGAAGTCAATGCTATGTAGCTCTGTAATACACTGAACAGTTGGATAACAGCTCCTCCACAGCAGCAATATAAATTTGTGCATAAATATATATTTTGATGTTTTTGCAGTTTCAGCCCCTTGATTTTTATTTTCGTATAAAATTTCCATGATTCTGCACTTGGTAATAAGAGTAGAAGGAACATTCCTCCCTAAAATGAGAAGTTTCTGTGTGACATTTTCTAAGAATGTTCCATTGGCGTGAAATTATTCATAATGTGCCTACTTCATATTCTTTTAGTTCAAAAACATCAACCAAGCAAATGCCATACTTTCTGATCCAAGTAAAAGAGAGATTTATGATGCATATGGAACTATGGGATTGTACATAGCAGAACAATTTGGAGAGGAGGTATAGTAGTTACCATAAAGGTAGTATGTCGGTGTAAGTACAGTCAAAATATGGTGACAAGATGGTGATGAAGAGCCTCAAACAGCGCACTGTAATTGATAGAATTTAACTGATCACATGCAAACTACAGGTTGAATTTCATAACAAGGCTGCTTGCTTTGGTTCAGCTTTAAAAGCACAACCACAAGTTAATTACCAGGCTATCATAGAAATGAATTCGCTACAATGATAACATGAATTTTCATGCCATTTTTCCATTCATTGTCAGCTGAAGCTTGAAAGTAACAAACTTCAATATGCAACCTGCAAAATGAAACCGTTGCATGCTTGCACATTTCCTAGCAACTGTTAACACCACAAAATCAGCTCAAAATGAAAAAATTATGGGAAACACGGCCAAAGGCAAATTAAACTTGCCAGCACATAAACTGAAGAATTCCTAACTTGCTTTGAGTAAAGTTATCATTGACTGACTCCCTGAAAAGTGTTCTGAAATCCAAAGTAACTTCTTACAGCAGCTAGCATCATTATACCAAGTAGGAGGTTATGCTTTTGTTTCCTTGACAAATTTAGCAGATTTAGATGCTTGAACCAAGCCTCATTTTTTAAGAAGTAAAAATATCTATTCTGCCAACCTCTGAGTCTACCAAGTCTACCACTTTGAGAATTGGTACCAATCAAACACATCCTAAATGGGAGGTAGATCTGCAAAATTTTTGTTTTTGGTCCGTGGTGATACTTGCAATTAATTTATATTCTGGTTGCGATTTCCTAAACAAGCTCTTAGAGTTAAAATCATACAATCTCTTTTGCAGAATGTGAAGACATATTTCATCTTGAGTAGTGGATGGTGCAAAGGCCTAATGATATTTTGTGGTATAATTACTGGATGCTATTTCTGCTGTTGCTGTTTTTGCTTTTGCTGTAATTTCTGTTGCGGTAAATTCAAACACATCGTTGAAGAAGAGGAAGGCCAATATGATGACATCACAAAATACGAGGAAGCATCAAGCGAAGATGAGCAAAGCAGTGGCGTCGTTACGGAGGAGCCTAAATCAGAGAAGGATACAGGGTCTGATTATGTTCCTGGGGTCCAGGCGAAAACAAGTGAAGAAAAAGCGGCTTTTGCTATGCCAGCACCTAATGGGTATGATTCTATTGTTAAAACAGACTCTACTTCAAGTAAGGAAAAGTCGGACTCGCAAGAGCAAGGAACCGGGGAAAAGGTAAAAGATACACCGTCACCCACGGCTGAAAATCCGTTATTGGAATCAAAGAAATAATTAGATATTTAAAGGAATCAATTAGTAGATTTTCTAGATTTGGTTTCTCACACTGATGTTCATTAGCATATTTTGGAAGAGCAAGCATAATAATCCCAGTTTAAAAGACCACTGCTCACTGGATATCGAGAAAGTAATATTAGAAAGTATATTATTTAACAGTGGACATGTTGAAATCAATTTTAAAATTTACCTGACTGAAATCAGCCACTCCGTTTTGAAATTATGCGGAATTTTCTCGAGGGGGCCTGTGCGAGAAATCTTCAAACAAGCCTAGAAGTCACGACGATATCTTGCTCATATTTCTGTCTTACAGGAATGACTTCAACAAGTCTCAACACTTGCTATTAGACTGATTGCTTGTCGTAGTTCGCTCCTTGCCTCAAATGATATAACGCTATAGCTACGACTCATGTCCTAACGTATCCAGAAACAGTCTGTTTCAAGATGGCCTAAATCACCTGCTATTCTTTCTCAAAACCGCCCACGCTAAAACGCCAAAAAGCGGTTGTCCTGACGTGCTATACTGCAAAAGAAGCTATCAGAACTTAGATGTATTTTTCTTGGAGCTATTAATTAAAAAAGCTCCTACCTACGAGTGATTTTCTTGTTACTTAGGGACGGAAAAAATCTTCTAATTTCGCTCGCTACTGCGAGATGTTGATCGTGGCAGCTGTTTAGTCTAACGCGCGTTTATTTTCCTTTGGGCGGAAGTTTGAATTGAAGAAAAATCAGCCAGTTGAATGTCATTGCTCGAAGTCATTCATTCTGATTGCTCAGGTCTGTGCCCCTTACCCCAAAGGATACTTGATGAGCGTAAGTTGAGGGTCCTTGTAGAGTGAGGCTAACTTGCTATCCCTTTGGAAGATGAAATCACTGGGAATAATCTTATTCTTCTGCCAGTGACGACACTTTTCTCCTCCCAAGGGGATAAAGCATCCTAAACAACGTAAAAGTCATTCTTTAAAGGCAGAAACCATGGTAACCATTTTAGGTCTGTTTTGAATGTTTCTTGAAGGCTCTGCAGAGCAAGGAACCTTTCTGTGATGGAAAATAGTCTTTATTATGTTGCTGGGCAGCTCCAACACCTTTCCTAAAGGTACTGTGGAAGATAAGGTACTTTGCGAGAGATTGTAAAGAGATTCGGATGCAAAATGAGATGGTTTAACACATTGAAGCCTTATTAATTTAGAACAGACATGTAGAACAAACCTCATTGAACTAAAGGCCTATTTATGCTAAATGTTTTGGTATTTTTGCATCCGAATCTCTTTACACAATTTCTCCTAAAGATATCTGCATTCTTGCAAAGATTCTGTACGCTTCTGTCCTTGGAGAAATGCTGACTAACTAGGTGATAACTAAATTGTGATAAACCAGATCGTGAAAATCAATCGTTTTTAATTCAACTTAGTATCCTTATCAATTATTGTCACTAACAAGGAAATATTTACTGACAATTTACCTCAACCTTACTCATTGCATCCTATCCTATAGTTGTTTCAAAGCTCATGGGACTTGACTTGATGAGCCATTGTCACCGAAGGCCCTTTTTGGGGCACGCTTCAATTTGGCACTGCCCGAGGATAAAATTTGGCCGAAGCGAAAATATTCATCCTCATTGCAGAAGCAGTTCGACTAAAGTAAAATTTTCGTGTTGTTGAAAAATAACTGCAAATATTACAGCGTGTCAAGATAGCTGAGTTGGTAGAGCATCATAACTCTCTCGTGACGCTTTCCATTTTTCCAAATTACCGAAACCAAAAGAACTAATCAAGAAAATTCATTTTGACTACAGATGACGTTCCATGACTTTGAAACAGACTTTTGAAATTAACAGGTTTTGTTAGACGCCCGGTCCTTAAAAATTTGATTTTTTTAGTGATTATATTCGTCAATATACTAGTGGTGCCGCATATAAGACAGCAGTTGATTTGCGATCATGCAAGATTTTCTGAAACATTTTGCTCACTCTAGAACTTTTGCTGAGTAGATGAAGATTTAAGTGTCTTAATGATGTGCAAAGGAATCGCAAGCAATAGACGACATTTGCTTCGATCGACTTGAGGTCAATTTTTCAAGTTGTTTTGTTGAT
This sequence comes from Aurelia sp. 4 Dawson et al 2005, assembly GCA_964019985.1. NCBI lineage: Eukaryota > Metazoa > Cnidaria > Scyphozoa > Semaeostomeae > Ulmaridae > Aurelia > Aurelia sp. 4 Dawson et al 2005. The sequence goes on along the minus strand of OZ026507.1, from coordinate 16,985,336 downwards.
CGCCAGATTTAATTGACTCTAAATACATTCATTTTTGATTTCATAAGGAACTGGGGTCTGAACTACAATTTTCTTAACTTTCAGTGCTTGCCGTAAGAGTTGCTGCTATTGGAGAGTTCCAGCAGTTTGATAAATAGGAATTTCACAATTTGTCTTGCTTCATTGGAGGATCGCTAAAATAGCTCTTTTAGTGAAGATAATTACAAGAAAGGAAAAATGCGAAAAAAATTACCCTTGAAATCTAATCGTTTCAAGTAGACTTTATTGCGTTTGTTTAAGAGGCTACTACAGTCTCTTATAAACATTGTTTTTACGAAAACACGAGTGCGTTTGGTTGATTTAGCCTGGCAGTGCTGCGTATCGTTTTATATATTGTGTTTTTGCCTCTGCTGTGGAGGAGCCATAGATTAGATTATCTCGGTTTTTACACAATTTGATAGGCCAGGCTTCAACTTAGAGTTGCAGACCTTGTATGAGCTAATCTGAAACGTGGTTGCTGATTAAAAAGCATTTAAAGAGTTATTAGTGTTTCCTAGTCATAAGAGATCACTTTCCACCTTGTACAACATGTGGTGAAAATCATGATACGATTTCTTTCCCATAATTTAGCAACCATGTGTCAGTCAGATCGACTCAAACAAGGTCTCAAACTCTAAGTTAAAGCCTGGCCTATGGAACTGTGTCAAAATTGAGATCATTGAATCTACAGCTCCTCCTCAGCACCCACACAAACGGGGCACATTTTTTGGAGGAGACCCTGTACTTTACTTGATATCCCTTCATGGATGAGGTCATGGGGGTGATAAAGGCTTCCTCCTTAAAAACGAAAGTGATGTAAGAAAAATGTAATGTATTGTTAAAACATCATTTCAATAATTGGATAAAGATTAGCATGTAAGAATCTCATGGGGGTTGGCAAGAAGTTTTCGAAGTACCTTCGTAGCTAGTCAAGAGCCGCGTTGAACCTCCGTTCCTGTCCTACTTAGTGCAGTACATCTTGAATTGTCCACGTGGATTAAAATGTTTCCTATTGTCACGTGTCAGCCCGTCCACGAATTTCAAGATTTCGAAGGAAGGAACACCACAAGAAACATGTTTCTGTCAAAATATGAATTTACTAATATGCACAAGCACTCTTTATCTGTCATTCCGTTAAAAGCTTTAAGAATTAAATCAAATACTACATGGTGTCTCAAATAAATTGTTCGACATTTGATTAAATACTAAAAGATGACGATATGCTGAATGGGCGCTTGATTAGGTAACCCATTTCCTGATATTTTAACTTAAATTTTGACACGAGGATCTTTCAAATTCCTTAAAAAATTCATGGAGTTATAAGCTTTTGAAGTTCAAGTTTGTGCGCAAACTGAAACCAGAGGCCTCTTTAAATGGCATTTCTGGTAAAAATCCCATAGGCCACCGTTTCTGTTGTTTCTCAATTGTCCAACGGCAAACTACCCTGGGTACCAGACTCTCTAAAAGAGTCTGGTACCCAGGGTAACGGCAAACCAAATGGGATTTGAACAGGTTTTCACCAACCTCGCTTTCAAGCGTATGACTGCTTAGAGGAAAAAGATGCAGTCGGTTGTCGATTATTATTTTAAGCTACTGTGATTGTAAGGATTAAATTACTTGAGGAGTTTTATTTGATTTGCTCTGATATCGACGAGAGGTATGACTTTAGATAACCTTCTTTGACTTCAATCTTTGAGCTTTTTTACACTTACATTTAAGCCAGGGGTCTCTGGTTTTATCGATCGCATATTCTTTATCTTGAAAGCTAGCTACTCAATGACTTTTCAACCGATTTGCAAAATTCTGGTTTAAAATTATTTGAAGATCTTAAGGACAGGGTTACTGTTCCATGAGCCAGTTCGCCACATCGTTATTTTTCAATATGTAATATTTAAACGTCCAATAATTGTTTGAGACACCCTGTATATTGCCAAAGCAATACTTCTCGCTAACTTAGATTTTTTCTTGTCAAGAATATTTGTAATTAATTTTAGTTTTGTATGTCAAATATTCGAAGTATGACGTATCATTTGAGCGTACAATGATATTTGAAACTACTTACGCGTATAGCTATGTTGTTGGTATCTCAAACAGAGGTGAAACCTCGTTTTCACTGTATCCGTAGAACTATGAATTATGAATCCGAAGATTCGTGAATCAAATCAAAACAGTTCTTGGACAGTGTTAATGCAGTGAAAACTTGGCAATTTGAGGATTATTGGAAGGTTCCTGTATTTTTGTGTCTTTGAATGTTATTTTGATTGCTAAAACGATTGCTAAAGAAAAGTCCACTTTGTGGAGCTGCAAAGAAAGTTATTTGCAGACGCTTCCAAGATTCTTATGTTGCATTTCGGAGAACTGGAAGCGCATGGTCGAGCAATGGAAGGCCACAGACCTGGGCAACAACTTTTGACTGGGTATTTTTCTGCAACAGATGCACCAAAATATATTCAGGGGCTTAAACTCTACAGTGCCAAGTGAGTACTGACTGAAAGACTAATGAATGGAAATCTGCTTAAAAACCAAGCTGTTTTTCCCGACCCTAAAGTAATCTTTTAGCACCGAGAATATCCAGCCCCTTCCGTTGTCTTTGTTAAGTAACTCAGATCTTTTTTATAAGAAACTCAAGAATTTGAGGTAATACTGAATTTCCCTGAGATTTTCAGAGTTTAGTCCTGAGAGTTTCTGACAAGTTTCTTAAATTTTATTGCAAGTGTCACGACGAACAGTTTCATGGTTTCATTTAATTAATTCTCAGGATACTCAGGATGACATGACGGAAAAGACGACAAATCCAGTAGAAAACAAAATCGACAATCCAGTAATTATGACATATCCAGCATGGTCATAATTATGACATATTGCCTACTGGATATGTCATAATTACTGGATTGTCGATTTTGTTTTCTACTGGATTTGTCGTCTTTTCCGTCATGTCATCCTGAGTATCCTGAGAATTAATTAAATGAAACCATGAAACTGATCGTCGTGACACTTGCAATAAAATTTATATTTTGGCTGCGATTCCCTAAACATATTCCAAGTTTCTTAAAGATCCCTAACGATCATCATGTTAACTTCCTGATGGCAATACCTTGGAGAATAGAACATTTCAAAAACGAAGCTTTTTTTAACATTGTTCAAGTACTTTTAGAGTAATAATACGATACAGGGAATAAGTGAGAATGAAGTGAAAATATGTTAAGGATTCCTTTGTCAAACAGAAAGTTTGTTTAAGTTCAGTTCCTTGGCACCACTGATGCACTGTGATGGCACTTACCGGATGCTGCAAGCTACCATTTTGGCACTTGCGTAAATTTCTGAGAGCTGCGGAATGTCCAATGGAATCCCCTTCTCGTCATGAAGACGAGACTGAGTACAGTTTGGAGGAGAACTGTAAAAGGACGCTCACTCGGGAGGCAGCTCGAAACGCAAGAAATACTGAGGGAAAACTAAGTAGTATGCGAATGAAAAACTCAAGGAATTAATCCTAAATATCTTCAAAAGGTTTTAATCCTAAAATGACGAGATTCTGTAAGTATGTTGTGGCGTTATTCATGCAAATTTTCGTCCTTGCTGAAATTGGGCCTAAATCCAGAGGACGCGTCGCTGAAGCCAAACGTGATCAATGTTATGATGCCGACGTTATAATAGTTGGTGCTGGGGTGAGTGGCATGGCTTGTGCGCGTGAACTTAAAAGAAATGGCGTCAAAAGTTTCTTGATACTGGAAGGGAGAAATTCGACAGGGGGAAGATTTCAATCTGCTCGACTTGGGGATGTCACAATAGAACTTGGACCAAACTGGGTTCATGGGACAAATAATAATCCAATTTACGATTTAGTGAAAGAGATTGGTATCACAGGGAAATTTGAGGACCCAGAATCTGTGATTTGTAGGGATGAAAAGGGAATGGATGTGACTGAAGAATTTTTGAAACAAAGACGAGTATTGCAGAGTATATTGAGCAGAAAAGATGGTAAAACATCCAGTGTGTCACTGAGAGAGATGCTTAGTAGGTATGTCTGGAGAAATGAGACAGCCATTCAAAATGCCGCTGAATATTTCTCAATTGATTACATGGATGCAGTTCCACCTGAGCTGATTTCAGGAGAATTTGAGGGACATCCAAAGTCGAGAATAAAGTCCCTTACAGACCCCCAATTTTTCATAACAGACCAAGGTGGTTATAAACAGCTTGTAGACAAATTACAAGCAGATGCAATAGATACGAATACTGATAAGTTGAAACTCAATCATGCCATGCAAGAAATACATTGGAATAATCATGGTGTTAGAGTCATTACAAGTGATGGCAAGGCATTCACTTCCAAAGTTGTGATCCTGACTGTTAGCACAGGAGTTTACCAAAGTACACCAAATTTATTCACTCCTGAGCTACCACAATGGAAACTGACTGCTTTGAAGCTTATCAAGATGGCAACATATACTAAAATATTTTTGAAGTTCCCATACAGATTTTGGGACAATGTGGAATATATTCTCTATGCTGGGAAAAAGAGAGGTTATTTTTCTGTTTGGCAAAGCCTTGATGCAGGGAGCAGATTTTCAAGCGATACAAATATTCTTCTTATAACAGTAACTCATACTGAGTCATTCAGAATTGAGAAGATTTCCAAGAAGGAAGTAAAACAAGAAATTATGGAAGTACTTAGAAATGTCTATGGAAGTAATATTCCAGATCCAGAAGAGATCGTTGTTCCACATTGGAGTGATGACAAATTTTTCCAAGGATCTTATTCATATCTCCCAGTGAATGTATCACATAAAGACTTTGTGGCAATGCGTTCAAACATTGGACCATTATTTTTTGCTGGTGAAGCTTTCCATGAAGTTTATCAAGGATACATTCATGGAGCATATTTTGAGGGTATAAATAGAGCCCTTGATGTGATACAATACCTCAAAGAAAGTTGGACAACGTCATCAGAAAAATTAGGTTATGACTATTATGATAACTGTCTTAGTGACTCATGTGATTGTTGTTACAGGTAATTTGTTTATTTTCTTAACAACTGCCAGGAATTTTAGAGAATTCTTAGGCACTGCTCAGAATTTTTAAGAATTTTTGAAAACTGCCAAAGAGTTTCCAAGAATTGTTATGAACTGGAAAAGAATTCTTGAGAATTTGTCATATTCCAATAAGCATTTTTAAGTCACATCCAGGCCTGCAATTTTTAAACAAGCAGTATTAGGAAACTTGCAAAACTCTTGAAAAATTGAAAATTCTTTGCCAAGAAAACCACATATTTCAAAATCTTGCTGTTTCATGTTCTTTCTTTTATTCAATAATTTTTGTACAAACTTCAGAGTATACTTAGCCTCCTGTTGTGCACCCTTAGGAAATTTGAATTGACATTTTTAATACCATAGATATCTATATTTATATATTGTGAGAAGAAATCTTTTAGATGCAATTTGTTATCAATTATCATTTTCTACTAACTCTAAATGTAGTCAACTATGAGGGAAATTTTTGTAAGAATTATTAACATACACGTTTTTATAAGAAACTAGGATCAGACCATGGAACTAGAAGTTTCTTAATTTAACATGAAGTTTTGTCCATTTTAGTATTAGAAGTTTCTTAATATGTTGTTAGTTTTTGAGTGCATGAATTATCAATATAGTCGCTAACACTCCTGCAGATATATTTCTTGACATTCAAAGCATCAAGGAATAAGCAGTGTTCTGTCATGATAAAAATACAAATGGTTAGTTAATATTTCAAAAGAATAAAGGTTCAACGATATATTTGTAATAATATCCGTGCTTTTAACTTTGAAAAGTCTATTAGTAGTCCTCAGACATAGTACAAGAGTTTCTTAAAAATCGGTCATCTTAGTACTAGTTTCATATTAACCAGTTTCTTATAAAAAATGTATATTTCATACAACAATTGACTTTGGAGCCGCAAAGTGGTTAGCAATGGGTCCTTAAATTACAAAACTCTTTGAAGAGCTTATTTTCATTTAGGGTCCTTTGCGTAAGGGAATGCAGAAATATTTTTCTCCCTACAACTAGACAGAATTCACGCTGGAATTTTCCTACATAAATATTATGGAAGTTTACTCCACCTCAAGGTGGAGGAAAAATTTAGGTCAGTGACGTCATCACCTTCCAAAATAATCACCATGAATAGGTTTGGGGGGATGGGGGAGAGGTTGAAGCAAAGTTACTGTGGTTTAACTACTGATGATGGCTAATATCTAATGAGTATTACGTTCCAAAAATGAGTTGGGCATTGCAAGATATTATGAATGAAAATTTCCTGCGCCACACTGCCGCGTGGTCAGGTGGATTTTCACACTGACACTGCATACTATCTGTATCTGAAAATTTTTCACTGATATCAGGCGCCAAACTTGATTTTCAGAGTCTGAAAGTTCGGCGTGCCCGCAAAGAATCCTGGGTGACAGTGCTTCTTTAATTCAATCATTCAAATGTCTGAGTTTTTTCTCGTTGGCCACCGCTCCCTGTGGAAGATCTATACTCCGCAGCGACACCCACGAACCATCCCGTGCAACAACCTACATAGATTCCTGTTTCTTGGGTTATGTTGGTTGTGCTACTTCCGGCAAAGCCTTCTATAACTAGGACTCCCACTGAGGTGCCGTTGTTTGCAAAGAGTGTTAATAAAGCACAACAAAACATGGAAAGCTATTTTACAAACATGAGACAATGATTTGGTGACAACCACAGTATGTGTCTATCTCAAGACAGGACATTGTTAGTGAGTGGTTTCGACGACGGAACACGAAGGGAGCAAAAGAAGTGGACAACAACGTTGTTTTGATAAATAAGGTATGTCCCCAACAATTTGTTTTTATCTTTAAATTTCAACTGTGGCGGCTATAGCCAAGAGCAGTAGTTGTTTTGATTCTTAAGTTTTTACGGTATCACATGGAGCATGGAGACAACTTGAGACTGAAGAAGCTTTTCGGAAATTCAGTTAATCAAATTCCCAAAAATGGTATGTTCTATTACGAATTGTTCTCCAATTTTTAATTCCAAAAAGCTCTTTAAAATATACCATGCTTTCTGGGAACACATTGCTGTCAACTTGAATTTCAGGATAGTAACAATTTTGGACAAACAGCCGTAAGTGATGCTGCATGTAAAATTTCGCAGCTTTATGCGACAGTATTACAAAATGTTTGTGAAATTCTTGATGCCAATAAAATTAACCTGTAAGACTCGTTGACATGCAAAAGCAACCCTATCTCTCAAAGGCCATCTTTTAACTTCAACTTTCTACCACAAAACCAATACAAACACTCAAGCAAATACTTGAAAATTCGGCAAAAACCATGCAGGTATTGTTGCAAATTTGAGAATGATCTCATTGTTTTTGTTTCAAAAGAAGAGATTGTAGCATAGCCTTATGCAATCATTTTAAGAATAAAAAGCGTCTGTGCAAACTTGAATGCAAATATTGTTGAAACATTGAATAAACAGCGATGAAATGATATTGCAAGGTGATGAGCATCTCAAGTCAACAACTGTAGGAAAAACCTTTCAGCTGTTCTACGGATTTTGTGGATGTGAAAAACAAAGATCACTCATTCGACCCAGACTCTTTTGTACAATATTCAAGACTAGCCCCATTACACAAGTCCCTCTAACTTTTGGAATGAGTCTATATTAAGAATGCTTTTACATGATGCCAGTACATTTTAGAAAAGGTGAAAATGTGACGGTGGAAAAATCTTAGCTAGGGTCTACTTGATGCCAGAAAAATTTGAAAACTGTAAGACACTTCACGGTAACAATCTCGTTGCAAGATTTTGATGCTAAAGAAATGTACCTATAACTTAAGAATCGATCAATGTTGTTCCAAAAGCGTCGCAAAATGTTCTGTTTTCAAGGTTTTCGATTATTCACACGACGCTGTCTTCAAAATCTGCTAGCAAAATGTGCCGTTTTCGTTTGAATGGTAGGCCAATCCCTCACATTTTTCACAATTTTAAAAATGTCTCGGCATCGTGTGAACGCAGTATTAATGGTCTATCGGAGATCGCTACTGATTAGGAAAAGCGGGGCCAGCATGAATGTCATAGAAGCTGGACAAGAGTGTATAAATACTACCCCCCGTTTTGGTATTCACTTCGATAAGTTCGAATGAGTGGCGTCGAGCTTCTAATCTTCTCGTGTACATTCGAAACTTCTACAAAATGTATGAAAATATCCTTCGATTCAGATTCTTTTTTAGAATAGCTAAAAGATTATGAGACAAGTATTCTTCATTCATATCTTACAAGAAACGTCCTGTTTACAAGAGTGAAAGAGATCATGGATTCAGTCAGGATGCTCGCACGTCGCTTGAAGGCAAATAAAACTATGAGGGAATTCCTGGCAGAAATGATGGGAACATTCATTCTCATGGTAAGATCCTAAAATATGTCTGCTTCATAACAGTACCAACTACACAACCAAGCTGGACCATCAGTGGTAGGACTCAATTAGGTTGAATTGGATAGGATCAGATTCTTCGCCTACCTTTAAATGTCATAAAATTCTCTTCCTTCACATTAGCAGCCTTTCTCGGCCATATTTCCTGGCCTTGACCTGCAGAGGTCAGTCACATGTGCCTCTTGTAATGTTTGGGCCTACCTAAGTTGCCCTTTGGCATCTCCTACCTATGCGCATTATTGTCTTAAGCACTGCAAGGGACAATAACGCGCATGAGATGCCAATGGCCAACTTAGGCCCAAACATCTGAGAGGCACATGTGACGGAGCTCTTTCGCTTCAAGGCCAAATATGGCTGAGAAAGGCTGCTAACGTGAAGGAAGAGAATGTTATGTCATTTCAAGGTAGGAAAAGAATTTAATCCGATCTAATTCAACCTAAGTGTGACCTACCAATCATGACTAGACATGATGAAGATCTTCCAATGCGCATGTTCCAAACATAGAGTAGAAACAAAAACTTTCCATGTGTTTGAGAACACCTCCACTTATCTTTTTGAAATAATGAAACTGTCTAAACAAAAATTCTCAAATTTAGAAAGGGGACGCATTACATTATTGTCCTTGAAACTGTAAATTATCTTAGAAATTACATTGGTGGCAAACCCTTTCTTAATTGCCATTTTGAAAACTGAGCGAAGTACCGGTTAAGTCTCTTATCGCAAAACGACTACATGTACGTTCATCCAACAGTGAAAATTCTTAAAGCTATCAATTTTCAATTTTAGGTATTTGGAATTGGTTCCGTGGCACAATTCAAACTTGCAAAAGGAGCACTTGGTGGATTTTTATCAGTCAATATCAGTTGGGGTTTTGGCGTCACTTTTGGGGTCTTCTGGTCATTGGGAATATCAGGTAATTTTCTCCCCGGAGGGGCGGGGGTACTTGACTGTTAAGTGATACTGGGCAATGCCGCTCATACGGGTGGGTTGTTCACCTGAAATTCCCAAAATATGAGTCTATTTTTAACCCCAGGCTCTTTTCTAGAATAGCTAAGATGTCTATTCTAGCAGGTGGGTAGCTTTTTCAGAACTTTTATCACAGCCGAAGAAATTTGAATAGAACTTGTATCCTCCAATCGACAAAATTCATGGACATGGTTACGAAACTTCCGGAAATTCATGCAAAAGGCTTCGAAATTCTTGAAAAATTCTATCATACAAACGGGTCCTTTTGTCGAAGTCCAGATTCACGTCGAGCCACGTTCACAGTCAAGTACAACCCCTACCCCCCTCCCGAGAATTTCCTATCTTGCGGTTGTGTGTCATGCCCCGAACTACAAATGTTCAAACCGTTGAAATTTTTATTGGACCACAAGGCATATGTAAGGATGTCAGGCCCTGCTCTCCTCTGTCAGCTTTCAATCTTTGTTGGGTAAGCAAACACGTTGTACTAAATGCAGGAATATAGCAGACATAGCTTTGACGGTCAGTGGATAGAATTTGAGCAGTTCTAATGTGCAGTTTTCTTTGTTTTCTCAGGAGGCCACATCAACCCCGCCGTTACACTTGCCATGGCAGTTTTCGGTCGGTTAAAATGGCGCCAACTACCAGTGTATTGGGCAGCACAAACATTGGGATCCTTTCTAGCATCAGCATGCATGTATGGCCTTTACAAAGGTACGAGCTTAATCCAAAATAGGGGGGGTTACTTGCAGATTTGTCCGACGGGGATGTGCCATTCTCAGGGTATCATTTTTGCCCATTTGCTCTAAAAGGGGGTATCAAAATATGGCAGTTATTCGGGAACTGGTCGTCAAAATATGTCAAAAGGTCAAAAGAGGAATTTTGTTAGATGGGGTTATTATTTGGTCCAACTTATGTGTTTTTGAGTTTACTTTTCACCAATGTTTTCTAGAATCGCGTATCAAAAATTTCTGGAGCCGGATGAAAAAAGATTTTCCGTGGGCACATCCCCGTACAAATTTTGGTGAAGTACCCCCTCCCCGGGAGCTTAATCCAAGTTGATGGGTAAATGTTTGGTATTTGCTTTCAATGCAGTAGTCAAACCGACAAGAAGGTTTCATTTTAAATGAAAATTCGATTCTCAGGCAATCAGAAATTAGCAGTGCCCGCAACGCATCATGGGAGACAATGGCTCATTAAACTGAAATTAAACTTTAAACTGAAACTCTCAACCTTTAGCATAGCAAACAAGTACAACATTTTCATGCAGCATACCAATACAGTTTGATACGACCAAGCAACGGAAACAAAAACTGGGGTCATCAAGTTTGAATAAAATTTGTAGCATTTTAAGTAGGCAGCGTTTTACAATATCGAAATATGTAACTGGTCATACCATAATGATTTTCCTACATTCTTCATTTACTTCAACATCAATGATGCCCCTGCAGGTGAAATAAATCTCAAGTGTATCAAACTCCATGTCGGTAAACAGGACGAGACTTCAGTGTAACGAAAATGGTAAGCATTGCAATCTTGGACTGGGCCTTTGAATCCCCAAGGAATCAAATAGATGTAATTTGTGACTTCTCGGGAAAAGTTTTTACTTGCAAAATCTTTGCTAAATAATTTTCTGCTCGGTTTCCCTCATTATTAAGAGGATCGGGTATCTTTCAAGTGGAATTTTATAAACGCTTTTGAAATTCATCGGTCTTGCTAAAGAGCACAATCTTCTGTTTTTCAGATGCCCTTGATATTTTTGATGGAGGAAAGCGATATACTGAAGGACCATTGGCAACTGCTGGAATATGGTCGACGTACCCATTTGCAGATGGCAAAAAAACTATTACTAATTGGAGTGGATTTGGTGACCAGGTTTGTGAATATTTAGCATACGTTCAAAAATCTTTTTTTTAAGAAGTTGCTGCAAAATTATATGGCCTCTTTCTTTGACCTGAATGGCTTCAAAGAAACTTTAGCTATTTGACTATCGCGCTCTGTCGGATTTTTGTAAAATCATATTTTAAGATCTGCGCGAAGGAGTGTTTTCTTCTTTATTGAGAGTTCATGGAAATTTCGAAAAAATTAAAACCATCGTAATTCATAAAATCACAGGATAATTTTCAAGAAAGACTATCTTTATGAATGTCCTCATTATACTATCGGGTAAACTTCCCTCTTGTCAATCCTATTCATGGCTGAAAATTTGTCCCTTGATTTTCATCAAGAGATACTTTAGGAGTATTTAATTTCACCTTATCTCTGGCCTATGACTTGTGTGAAAAGATGATATTTTGCTAAGAATAATGGATGACCTGGCCGAAGGATAAAAATCATTAATGGAGTTAAGATTTCAATTCGAAGAAGGATCATGATCAAGCCGACACCATGGAATAATTTGGTAACCGAAAAGGAGTGTAAATCTATCCCTTAAAGCATGGAATGTGGGAAAATTTTCAGTGGTATAGCCACTTAATCTTTAAAGATGGAATAAGGTACAACAGTTCCATCAATGTGTTTAGGAACGTTAAGGCGTTAAGGTTAGACAAACTTGTACTAGGTTATCAAGACACTCATTACCTGAAACAGGGACGTAGGAAGCATCTCAAACTTGGGAGGGGCACGAAACTTCGAGGGCACTTTTTTCTTTAAGAAAATGGGGGCATTTTCGAAAATGGAAAGGGCACTTCTTTGTTTTTTGCAAAATCTGGGGCGTGCACGTACCCCCGGCGCAATCCCAGTTTATACATCTATGACCTGAAATGTACCCACGCTATCCTACAAGAGAGTTTCTACGGGTAAGAAGTCTCCCATAAAGACCAACAATCTCATAGATTACACAATTTTCAAACGTTGGGAAGTATTCCCAAAAATATGATGCTAAAGAAACGTACCTGCAACTGAAGTATCGATCGGCCTCAATTTGATAGTATCCAGTTGGCAGCAGCAGCAAAATAGGCCTTTTAGCTATTCCACAAAAAGAATCTCAATCAAACGATATTTTTTGCATATTTTCTAGATTTTCGAATGTGCACGATGGTAATGGAAGGTCTAATCGAGCCTTACGTCATAATGGGCCTATGGCTCGATCCAGATTCCTTTTGAGGCATATCTGCCATCTGTCTGTCTATCTATGTAGCATCCTTGTAAGTCCGAAGGTTGTTTGTGGTATAGCTAAAATAAAATAAAAATGGCCATTCTTATTGAATAGGGTAGCGGAATCCAGGCTATCTCTATTAATGGGTTGCTGAAATCTACTGAAAAGCAACCAAAAGAGGGACTGGTAACCTTAAACACATTTGCTGTAATGGTTGATTAACCACAAATTTCACCACTGGGATTTTACCAACAGGATTTTAAGAGGATTATGGAAGACCAGAGAGTCACAAGACATTGATTAGAATCAACCGACTTACTAAGAAAAACGTTTGCCACATTCCCCCCCCCCTCCCCTTGAGTTGCCTCCGTGACGTGTGACCTCCGTTATAGACCGGGAAAACAGAGAATGTGGATCGACACAAAATTTTTGAAATTCATTTGATGATGGCTGGTTGCTGTGATCGTTGGAGAGCGAGGCAGTTCGGAATATCTAAATTGACTGGATTGCGTGATATCGTTTCCAATTGTTTCCGGCTAGGTAAATCAGTAATCAAGGGGAAATCAGTATAAATTTGCTAAATACTTCTCTTTTTGCTTAGCTAAATTTCGCCTGGGTTAGGCAAGCCACGATGGTTTTGATACAATCATTCCTAGTCATCAAAGAAATATTGTTAAAAGGGAGGGAATTATAAATTTCATAAAAACTTGCCCACACCGCAGTCACTACCTGTGATTTTAGAACAAAATCAACGCCATTCGATCGACACTCTTCTAATATCTGTGTGAAATGAAAATACCAATCTTTCTTCCCAATTAACAGATTTTCGCCACAATGATTTTGGTTAGCACAATCTTCGCATTGACCGATGACAACAATAACGCAGCTAAACCGAAACAACTTCCTTATATGGTAGGCTGCCTCGTTTGGGTGATTGGCATGACAATGGGCCTCAATTGTGGATATGGAATCAACCCTGCACGTGATCTGATTCCAAGAATCTTTACTTCTATGGCAGGATGGGGGACAAAACCATTCACGTGAGTAATACTTTCGAGAGAGTTCTCCATAAACTTTAATATTAGTGCCACGAAACCAGCATTTTGAGGATCATTTCAGAAGACGAGAACAAACAGACAAAGCAGTGTAGAGTCGACATTCCAATATTTATGAGACAAATCCATGTTTAGATACAAATGATGTTAATCGACTAGGCCATGTTATCTTATACGGAGGTTTCCAGACAGCTTGTCTCATCCTCAGCTGATTAAAAAAATTAGCATGCGAAATTTGTCCACTCTACACTGATTTGATTGTTTGCTTTCGACTTCTAAAATGATCCTCAAAATGCTCGTCCTGGTACTAATATTAAAGTCAGTAATAAAGCTGCGTTTTCCAACCAGAGTTTTCCATGACTTAAAAATTTCTCACATAGGACAACGATCCCTTAGACTAAGATCACACGATACCGGAACGATTTTATAACGGTAGGGAACATGACGGTAACAAATTCGCTGCAATCTTCTTAAGCTGATGTTGCCAGAGAAACGTACTTACAACTGAGGAATCGATCAGCCTTGTTTTGCAAGTATCGGAAAACGTCCCGTCTTCGTCTTTTTCCAGTGTTTACACAATACCGCTTTCAAAGTGTACCGGTTGGAGTTCTGTTTTCAAGATCTACCGTGCTCAAAACCTGCCGTTTTTTGTTAACGGGAGGTGTAACAGTCACATTTTTGCGCAGTTTTTAACAAGATATCCCTTCTTTCTAGCACTCACGATTATTGGTTCTGGTATCCAATTTTCGGTCAGTTATTTGGAGGTGTTCTCGGAGGATTGCTGTACACTGTAACCATTGGGATGCATCATGCGGAGAAGTATGAACCAACAACCGAAAGAGATTCTCCACCAGTCAGGTTCTCAAAGAAAGTTGGCGATGAGGAGGAGGGGAATGGGAAGCAGAACACTTCTTGCGAAATTGAAAAATAAGGGGAATAGGAAATAGAACGCTTTTTGCGAAATTGAAAAATAAGGGGAGCATGAAATTTTCTGCATGATATTAACCTACACAAATGTAAAGATAGTGTGCAAAATGTGGCAATGTCCAAGCACCAATTCCCCAGCAAGCATGATCTCCTTGGTTGCTATAAAGAAGTGATTTACGCATAGAAACTTTCTCGAAGGAAGAATCTTAGGCCATACGTTTATACTGTACCCGTGCAATTTTGATCAGATACAAAGTTGTTACGGTTAAAATAAGCATTTACACTGCTCCAGATCAAAATCACTTTGTAGGCAGAAGGATAAAAATTGTTACAGATTAGCAGGGGCAGCGTAGATGGGAGGCTGATAAGCATCAAAAGCTCAGGAGGGGTACTCATTAACTCTCAATAAGGGGGAGTTGGTGACAATATTTGGGGTCCGAGATTTTACATTACATCGATATTTGGGGTATGAGATCTTACGTTAAATCAATATTTTGGCATGTGAATAGCAACATAGACAAAAAACTTCAATATTTGAGGTCCACAACTCTGAAGAAAGGAAAAATCGTGCAATTCGGTCGGATTCATCACGGTTGCCCAATTCTACAAATGTCGTTCTGCATTGGGGCCCCGGAAATAAATAACAATATTTGGGTTTTCCCAAACATTTGTGGTCCAGCAAAAAAAAAGCGGCACCGACCCCGTGTATCAAAAATTCGGCTGTACCCCGCCTGGGATCCAAAGCTGTACCACTGCATCGTAAATGGGGTCTTACTCCGCTCCAAGTGGAGCCTACCTATGCTTTCATTAATCCAAGCTTTCATAGTCCCTTCGATATTCTCGATTTTATCTTTATGTATATGTGAAAAACTGATTCTTTAGTGTTATCGGACTTCAAATTATTATTTAAGTTCGAATATTCGGGGTGCACGTTAAAAGAAATAGCCATATGACATATGTATATGTGTATTTCCCTGCAGTTTACTACGCAAACATCTAGTAGATGAAATAAAAATGATCTAATGTTTCATTAGTAAATTAACATCTGTTGTGATTATGAATCTAGTGTCCAATAAATTGGTTTCCTTAACTGTTAGTTGAAGTTTTTCAAAGTTTGGCAGTTAGGAGATACTTGTCGTTTTACTTGCAATTTCTCTGCCTTATAACAAATGAGATAAGACTACACTGGTATTCTGATGTTTCATGGAGTGTGCATTTGATTGCTACGATGAATGGGTTTTATTCCTTTCCTCCCCATTAAGCAAAGTTTTCGAGCAAGTTAACCTAGAAATGTAGCGTAAATTTCCCTTCGAACTCCAATTAAGCCTGTAGCTATCTTGTCCCGTACTGCAAAGAACGTACAGTTTGTAAACATAAGTTTGATACCTACGCCAAAATGAAGTAATGACGGTTGCTCTACAAAGACATTTTGGGCAGAATCTACGCGTTATTTCTACTTAGGCATATAGATACATGATCTCAGTTTGTTCACAACTCTTCTCCCTAAGTTTATGATAAAATGTTACCCATCCCTCTCATCATATCAAAGGTCTTGCGTCAGACGTTGAACTCTGACCAAAACCACGTAAAGTTAACGAAAGTCAGCGACCACTCCTCAAACATAGGCCAGCCTATGAAATGCCAAGCTCAATTTCTACACCAGTTTAATTTCTCAGTGTCAGATCAGGCCTTCATCTACCATTCCTTTGTCGTTGTACAACAAGGCACACTCCAGCAAACGTGAGGGAAAACACAACAACAATTTTGGCTTGAACCATGCAATGTTGAGGGAAATCAAACAACTCTCCTCATACATAGACCTATAAATGCTAGGCTCAATTTGCACACCAGTTTACATGAAAATGGCAACAAACAACGGCCAACCAAGAGACGACAAGTGCAAGGAATGCTGGATGAAACAGACCCTTTAATCCCTTCTTTATCACAATACAAAAAGGCAGCCTGCAACAAACCATTGTATTTGTGTACAAGCTTTGGCCACATCCCACCAAAATGAGGTTTTTCAAGCGAGTATTCGTGTTCACTAGTCCTCATACGCATGAGTAAACAGATGAACGCACAACTCATTTTTGGTGGCACGACTCGATTTATCAATCATAGATGAAATATGCAACGTAATTTTCTCAACTTTGGATTTGACCAAGGTAAGTATTTTCATGTATTCTTTTTTATTTATTTGTTTAATTTATCACAATCTTAAGAATTGTACAACAAGGTGTGAAATTTAACTAATTCTTCTTATTTTAGGCTAAAAATAAAAACCTTAAAAGCACTTGACTTCTTCGTAAACAATAAATTTTTTTAAAACGTTGGGAAGTGGGTACCTGCAATATTTTAAGTGTCTTGTTTGTCGACTTGCTTTCATCGTAAGAAGCAATTATTTAGCTGATGAGCTAAAACTTACAAACTGAGAATTCTCCACATATTTCAACTTTATTTATGCAAATGACCACAGCCTTCCCAAATAGAAACCGATGCGCATTATGCAATCAAGAAAGCGAAATTAGCTGATAAAAACTAATCTTAAAATGTTGTTTACAAGAATAAAACTTTTTATATACCTTCAGAAATAAAATCTGTTAGATTTGAATCATGAATGGTAGTAATACGTCAATGAAGAAGCTGGAAAATTAAAGCTTGTTCATATGAAGTAAATTCATCATGCGAGAGGCCAAGCCTAAAGTTTACTGTACATACTTCAAAGAAACCAGAAAAAGACTGCCGTGAAAAATGGGCCTAGAAAATTAAGAAATATGACGTTTTTGGAAATGCTAGATAATTACTTTCCTTTGGACGATATAAAATTCCTTATTTGCTTTAAAAGTAGCAGAAAATGAGTGAATTAATAAAAGAAAATACAACCAAACTATTAACGTTGACAAGTAGGTGTAAGAAGAACATAACGGAGAGTGTAAAAAAAGTTTGCATGTTTGCGGAGGTGTACATTCATGTATTTCAAGCCAATTTTCATGAATCACACATCTAATGATAGAAAAAGGCTAAACTAATTGCAAACATTTGTTTCAAGGAAATTGATCATGTATCTGCAACACCATGAGCGACTTTATTGGGGGCTGTTTCTGCAACTGTCTACAACTTTTACTTTTACAACGTACTTTTTCTTTAACTTTTACAACTTAAAAAGGGATGTAAATTTTGCTATTCTTGCCTCAAATGTCTACGCTGATGCATTGTAACTTTGGTTGAAATTTTTGCTCTTGATTTGGTTAACATTTCTAGCAAAATCGTGAGTAACCCTAGAATGATCTGACCGATTTTGGTGCAATACGCGTTCAAATTCAAGTAAGCCTTTCAACTTTATAGTACGTCATGATTTATTCATCGGTACGTAAAGTACATTTTGGTAAACACGACCACATTATTGCCATGTATGGAAAATACGGTGAAAAACAAGGAAAACAAACGACTGGACAGAAATAAAATTGAGATATCCTCTCACAGTTAACTCAGTCACGCCAAAAAATTTGTTTTCAATAATATTTCTTCTCTTTTTAGGTATGTGGGAATTTTGTTAGAAGAAGAAATAGTTTGAAACGATCATGATAGAGAAACTGAGGGGGCTTAAGTCCCCACCACTTGTGAGAGAATGCTTGGCGGAAATGATGGGAACCCTGATCCTTGTGGTAAGCTTATCTATTTTTCATTTCCATCTTCAATCAGCGAAGGCAAATTTTGTAAAACTAAGGGTTTAGGTTTCAGAGGAAGATTCGCCCTATCAAGTTAAAATAAACAGAAAAAGCAAAATTTGATGGTCGGCTACGTTGAAAGTGAAGCTTGACCTTGAAGCTGTCCAATCACTTTGTCGTAAGCAGAACTGTATCCTCTGTTTTAGAGAACTCATATCCTTGCATGTAACGTTGCAAAACTGCAGATGAAACATTACAATGCAAGAGACTTGATTTCAATTGATAAAATGCTAATTATTTTGCAGGCTCTTGGTTGTGGATCTGTCGCACAATTCGTTCTCGCCAAACAAGCATTCGGAAATTACTTCTCAGTTGACTTTGGATGGGGAATGGGTGTTGCCTTTGGTATTTACTGGGCTGGAGGAATTTCAGGTAAGTAGCAGTTAAAACTTACTTAAGTGATTGGGTAAGCAAATCTTTTTCCGAGACGATTATCTGATTGATTGGTGGATTGGTTGACGAGATGACTGATTGAGTGATTAACTGGTTCTTGCATTAATCAAGTATTTGAGCAATTTACTGACTGTTTGATTAAATCATTGATTGATTTGTTTCGTGGACTGAGTGATTCTCTTATCAATCGATTGACTGGTCTCACGATGGCTTTAACTAACAAACAACGATTCATTTTAATTTTTGATCATCAGCAATTTCTTTACTGATTCTCTCATTGATTAAACCGATTAATCTTGTGATAGATAGATCTAATAATCCAGCAACTGATTTTTCATTGTATCTCAAAGATTCAGTGATTGATAACGGGACAACCAGTTCAAAATTGATTGCTCGAATAGTCAAGCGAAGGGATGAATGATTCTGGCTCACTTATATACGGCTTAATTGAACTGGCGATTCATTAATTAAATGATCGATTGATAGATAGATTGATTGATCAACTATGTGTTCGACCGAACGATCGTTTTGCGAGGCTCAAGGATCTACTGAAACATTCGAAGGTATACGGGCACGGTGGTGTTATCCTCTGACTTTTGCAGGCAGAAAAGTCTGACAACGTTCGATCCCAGGTCGTCATGACGGGGTCGCGGACAGTAACGGCTAATTTTTGTAAAAAAATTCACTTTACGAAAAGACAAAGCGATTTGCGTTGCTGAAGAATTGATTTAACGAGTGTAATCATTGAAATCAAGATGAAAAAGAAAGCAAAACATTCTAGTCGACTGAGCCAAAAGTGTCAAATCTATTCCTGAGGCTGTCAAATCGTGTTGTCTGAAACCGAACTTTATCCTTTGTCTTATAAAATTTCCCGTGCCGTCGCAAACTCGATCAGGTCTTGTCTACTTCCGAAAACCGCAATTTCGCTTTCATTGAATCTTTTTGTGCGAATGTAATGCTGCATATCATCTCCAATAGGTGGACATATCAATCCAGCAGTTTCATTGGCTCTTGCTGTCTGCGATCGTTTCCCATGGAGAAAACTTCCATTCTACATGCTAGCTCAATTTCTTGGGGCTTTCATAGCTTGTGCAGGTGTTTTTGCAGTTTACCACGGTAAGGACTGAGCCGTTTTATATTTTAATTACAGTCACCGAGGGGAAAATTTTGTTAGGGGGCAGCTCCCTTAGGCTATTCACCGAGGGGGCAATTCACCGAGGGGGCAATTCACCGAGGGGGCAATTCACCGAGGGAGTAATTCCGAAAGGGCAATTTGATTTGTCTCTCGAAGTTACGGACCAGTTTTTAATATGTTGCAAGGGTTACGGATCTACCCTGGGTACCAGATTAGGCCCTCGTACCCAGGGTATTACGGATCATGCTTTATGAAGGGACTTGGTATTGCTTTCCTGCAAATTTTGCCCTGGCCGCAGGGTATGTCTTTATGATAATAACAACATGCATATGTATTTTTGTAATAAAATGATTAAAACATAAATTCAAGAGAAAGAAAAGAAATAATGTGCACAAATATTAAGGTGAAAATTCTATCTAAAAACAACTCATCGTAAAAGTGGCAGGGATTACATTAAAAACATCAATGCGAATTGTTTCCACAATGGTCCTTCTGGTTACGGGGTTCTGTTTTCAGATTAAATTCATCCTTTGAAGTTATATTTTGTAGACTACTTGGTACACTTCAGTGACGCTGCAAGGGACACAAGTGGTGTAAATGGTACAGCAGGAATCTACTCAACATATCCACCTGATTTCGTAAGCAATTGGTCTGGATTTGGAGATCAGGTGATATTTCTTGATCATTCAACTAATATTAATCTCCTCTTTCTTTTGTCAAAATCATCGATCTCTTTCTTACACCAGAGTATTTCAAATGAAATTTTCTTGATGCTTTCTAAGATTTTCATTTTCATCAGTAATAAACTTGTCTTCTTTTTGAATATTTTCATATTTAGGGAAAGGATCCTGACAACTATCATTTGATTTCCTGTCAAAGTTCCTTTCCCCAAACTGGTCCATCGTCTCAATTTGAAAAGAACAAAGTAGAAAGAACGATTGAATTCCCTGATATGAGACAACCAGTTCCATTTATCAAATCACGGCTAATTCAAATAAAAAACCCAGTAGAAACGAGTCCTAGCGAAATGACGCGAAAATGACCAAAATAAAGATACTGGCTGCAAACATTCAATAAGTCCGCTACCAAGAACACTGAACAATTTTACATTCAGATCTGTTTCAAGGGGAACCATTTGCAAGGGCGTGGCATATCGATTGAAACACACAATATTGCCTTGTTCAAATAACGATGACCAAAAAAACCGAAGAAACATAGAAGACTGCACCATGAGTTGAAAGTTTCTTATGGTTAAAACGTGCGAGAACAGGCCTACTTGCTTGCAAGCTGAAATTTCACGTTGAAATTATTTTGATTATTAGCCAATAGCAAAGACGAATACGAGAACAAATTCTGTTTTGGAGTAAGACATTGGCAACGACACAAATAATTTGTTGCCAAAAGAAGCCGAGTAAAGCTTCCATGTTCACCAGTGTAAGGTCAACACCACGGACATTCTCAGCAAAGAAAAAAATCAACTGTAAATAAATGAATCGAAGTAGATCTCACCCCGCTTGTCAGAAGACAAGCAAAAATCAGCCACCAGCCACCATCGAACATTACCAGAGATGTTTTCACTCTCTGCGAGTAATCGAATCGCTACTTTGTAAATGCATTTATACGAGTTTGAAACGCACGCTAACTTGTATCCCAGAAGCAATTGGAAATTCCCTGAAGAATAGTACACTTCATCTCGCAAGGCCACATGGGACCCTGCTTATTCAAAGCTCTCCAGATAACATTTTAGTAGTGAACAGCGCAATAAGGCACGGATGCCACCTAACAGATCCCCAGGGGTACATTCACTAATTGCCCTTCTTTTTTTAGAACAATGACACGACCTCTTTGCCCGAATTATTGATAAATTTACTGGAAGAGGAAAGGTGATGTTTTGTGTGTTCGAATCAGGGGAGAGGAATTTCGCAATTGGGGTTCAAATCAGGGTCTAGAAGAATTTCGCAACTGAAGGGGATAGGGACTTGGAAGGATATATTTGCTAGCACTCTTTAATAAAAGCGCCTGCAATCAGAAAACAACTCCGAAACTTCATCGGGAAGTTTCAAAAATGAAAGCAGGCTAATGCATACCATATTTTTCTCCTAGCTTCTAGCTACAGCTATCTTCGTCGGCACAATCTTCGCTCTTCTCGACAACAAAAACATTGGACCTGGCTCGAACATGGCTCCATTGCTCATTGGCCTCATCGTGATGACCCTTGGCACATCTTTTGGTATCAATGCTGGATTTGGCGTCAACCCTGCTCGTGATTTGATTCCAAGAGTTTTTACCGCAGTTGCTGGCTGGGGATTAGAGCCCTTCAAGTAAGAATTTAAGTTTATAGGAAGGCTTTTAAGATTCTGATAGACTTTTTCCTAGATTGATTAAGCCGCATTTTCATTAAAACAATTTCGAGGGACCAAAATTCGATTGAATTGATACGAGAGCATGAGCACATCAGAAAAGCGATTGCTCTTGCTACAAACTCTTGCTCTGAAAGTTAAATTTCTTATAGCTTTTATTTTTATTTACTAAGGAGAAATTTTTCACTTAATTGACATGCACACGTTTTTGTAAATGAAGAGAGTAGCGAAAAACTAAAAAACAGAGTCTAGATACCGAAAGCAAAAGAACTTTAAACTCACCTTATTCTAATGCAGAACAACAGTTTGGTAGGATCTTGATTTATTGATTTACTGATTAAAGAATGAATTGATTTTTGTGATTTACTGATTGTGAATGATTGATTGACTGATTTTTGATCCACTGATTCACTGACTGTGTGATGGAACAAGGTAGTGATATTCATAAAAAAGTTTCTCAGAAGGAAAATAACTGAGCCATGTCATTTTCCTCCATTTTAGAGCACACAATGGATGGTTTTGGTACCCTATCTTGGGTCAGTTTATTGGAGGAGTCCTTGGTGGCTTGATATATGAAATGACAGTTGGTATTCATCATGACACTGAGGAGGAGGAATATTACCCAGAGGAAAAACAACCACTGACAAACGACCCTGAAAGCAATCCTGAACAAGTTGCAGAGGAGTAAATGTGATTCATCAACCATCAATAAACCTTTTCACTGTTCTACAGAAGAGTTTGAATGGAGCTATATTTCTTGTTCATTTTGAAACATCCTAACAAATATTTCAAAGTTCACAAAAGTGATGGAAGCTTTTAATGCCAGTCCATTGAACCTGTCAAGTTAATTCAGTTCAGATCCATTGTAGAATTTAACTAAATACACACATCTTTTTAAACATACAGGGGTTACCTAATCTAATGACAAGATTACAAGAGGAAAAAACAGCCAAACAGAAATTTTATGTAGGGGAATTTCTAATGCAGGAGCTCTCTAAGCAGTTAAACTGATTGAGAAGAGAGTACTCCCTGTGATGCATAATGCTTCATCCAGACTCTTTTGTGGCATAGGTGAAAGGTCTGTTGAGATGTGGATTATGTTTGACATTCTGACAGACTTAATAAACTGACTTTCAGTGCAACTTTTGCCCAGGGATAACTTCCTCAGGTAAAGAGTTGATTTAGTAATTCAAAGGAAAAGCTGATTGGAATTCTCATTGTATATCATTCCAAATGTAAATTATCCATAGAGCTACAACATGGGAGTGAAAGACTCTTCCACAAAAGGTGAAATTCAACTAATACATCATTAAAACTAAAAGTTGGTAAGACATAAAGGCGCTATTTCTCTCCACACAATTCCAAAATCAAAGAAGATGCTTAAATGTATAAAATCAACACACAAGTAAGTATTTTGAGAGAACAAGAAGATGCACCTTTGGCTATCCTGTTCAAGACACAAAAGACAAATAACTAGGGTCCCTGTACAGCTTATTGATTCATTTTAGAATTTCTTTTATTTCACTACATTCATATTATTAAATAGTATAATATCTTTATAAGATAATTAGATCATCATTATTAAGTGATATATATATTTCAGTATATTCAGATGACATGAAAAGCTTTGCCTCTTTATGTGAATTACCTAACACCTTACAAACTCTACTGAAACCAAGATAATTTCAAGAATCATAATGTTTTTAAGGTGTTACAAAGGTTAACATCATCATGATTGGTCTAATGTACTAAAGTCTGTTTACAAGAACAGTTTTCCAATTCTTCCATGAAAATGAAAAATGGCTATCAATGACATATTCTTGACTCATCTAAACTGAATATAAACAGAATATACATATGAAGCTTAGAATCAACTAGAGTTGATTATATAAAAAGCCCAACATCACTAAATATAATTTGAAATATTCTACTGACTTGATGTTGCACACTGGTGAATTAATTCGATGAGTTTTCCTGCATTTTTTAACTGCTCCATTTCAGTATAACCACCAACAAATTTGCCATTTACAAATATTTGAGGAACCTGAAAAGCAAAATAAGAATTGGGGCTATTTTTAAGTTACAGTTGATAAATAAACCACACTGCATTCAGAAACATATCTCATCAGTAATCAGTGAAGCCAAATTTTGTTTGGAAAAGCTGGACTGGAACTTTGTAATGCACACAAAAATTGATTGATGGGCAAACTTTTCACCAAAAAGGTACTGGTACTATGAGAGGCATAGCATAGCAAGCCAAATCTTGAATTTGGCCCTGGAGACAAAAGATTATCTGTGACACACTGTGAACTGAATGCACAAACTGCACAACTGTTATATTTGATCACCTACCATTCAGATATTTGCATATGCTTGGGCATTGGGGAGCATGAAAATGGGGTCCTGAGGTGAAGACCCCTAATGGAAAATTTTTGTGGCCACATCCCTTTTGCTCAAAGGAGACGCCCTTTTAATTGCTAAGAAACACTAGAAACACCCTTATTTAAATTTTCCTCAAAATTCAATATCTAGTTTCCCTGCCCTCCCCCTTACGAGCCAACACCAGAACACCACTGGGTGAACGACTCGAGAAAACGCTTTTTGCACCTGGACCTGTCTTCCGATTCGCAACGATCGACAAACCGACAAATGAATTTTACCGTTCTTTGTCCAGTCTTCAGCGATAATTCACTTGATACTTTGAAACTATTTCTTCCTAGCAAATCAAGTTCGACAACTTTAAATCTAACACCAAAATCTGTGAGTGACTGCTTTGCTTTATTGCAGTACTTGCAAGACGTTGTTGAAAACATGACGACACAATTTTCAAGAATGGCCGAGTCCACCGCTGATAAATCTTTCCTTTCAAGGCCAGGGGTGATGTTACTGTTTGTATTTGAGAATGATCCTCCCATGATTAAGCATTAAGTTAACTTCTTAATTCTTGATTACTCTTTGCATAACACCTGTGGCCGGCCAACTAAATTTTACATGCGTTTGTTCCCTCTGCCTTCAGTCTCGTGGCCCAAAACATTTTCGGTGATTTTACTGGATTCGGGGTATCCTTATGGTGTAGCCTCTTCATGAAGTGGAAGCCATCGCGCAAAAAAATTTGGCGCGAAAACGATTCCTCGCACGCAAAGTGAATGTATTTTATACAGGATTTTGGCCAGTGCTAAAAGTTTCTTTAAAAAAATCAGACTTTTGTGGGTCTTCATGTTTACATCCAGTACCGTCGTGAGCATTTCAAGACAAAGTATTTTGAAGCCTTTCAAACTCTACGGTTGGTTAATCTAGTACTTTCCACCTTCCGAAGTATATGATGCAGGAAAGAAGTGAAGCTAAAGTAGTTATGTGGTTTCCTTTATCAAGAAACACAGCTGAGTGTATTGCCCACTTCCCAGAACAGGAGTTTCTGACCCTTTTTAGAGATTTGAGCGCGGACTTTCTAACAGGCAGTGCAAGGAAATAACTGTTTTGTGCACAAAATTTGTTCTAAACTCAAAACAACGTAATATGCAGCATAAGAGAGTAGTTTTGTAGAAATGAAGCATTCCATTATTCTATCATTGATGATATAAATCAAGTAATTATTTACAGAGAGACATATATATTCCATTGAAAATCCTCTTAAAACTAACAAAATCTGCGCGTCCTCAACCTCACTGACTTGTCGTACGAGCCAAGAAGAAAACATTATATGGAACATGATTGTTGAATTGTGGCAATAGAAACCCAGGAACACCCAGGAAAAACTAGGGTGACCTATTCTTTCCGATCGTTACAATTGAAATATTTACAAAATAAAAAGCAACGATTTCTGATAATAAGTTTTTAATCATCAAAATAATCTATTGTGATCATTGCAAACTAAAATCTATGAAAGTAAGATTTCTGGACAAACTTGCAATGATTTGCTTCAATGCTGGGACAATGCTGGTGTGTATCATTTCATTTTGAAATCATTTGATCGAAGGAAGTCTGAAGGGCAGGTTTTATGTGATCAAATTTTTACGCCCGCCCTACCAAAATATCATCTTCAAGATGGAATGTCTTCTGCCTTCCAAAAAGGTTTTCATCATGCAAAGCATGAATTTGTGACTGAAATTAATGCAACTACTCACTGAGTGAAAAGGGAGTTGAATTACTTGGGATATATGATATCAAATCAATATTCTTTTCCAATATGGGGCCAATGTGGCCAGCAACATTAAGATATGAGGTGACGAACACAGGCTAACAAGAAGAAATATATAAGACTGGTAGCAGAACAATCTCTTTGATTTCCATAACCTCCATCTTCCTAATCACGCACCAACTGAAGTTACAGTAAAGTCCCGCCTTTAAGAAACTCATTACACAAAGTCAGCCTGATTGGTCTCATGTCAAGATATACTTCTTCAAAGCAGGGTGTGTATACCATGGTATAAGAAACACTTTTATACTCCAAACAGCTGTCAACATTGTTAAGAAAACATTTTTGAAATACGCACTGTTGTGGAAGGATCTAATGGTTTGAGCCTGTACTGAAAATGTGCCGGCATCGTGTGAACGCAGTCTGTAAGACGAAAGTGGTGTTTGCGAATTTATGCGCATGCTTCGCAGTAGTGCTCTCAAGCTTAAGCGGACAATGCAAGCCATTACGCTGTTGCCAAGATCCTGTCCTAGCGTCCATCGTCTTGTTCGTTGAATAACTATGTCTGTCAATAGAGTTACAGTGAGTGCAGCTCATTACCTCATTAACGAGCATTTTAACATACCAAAAGGTCTATTTCTTCTTCACTGAATCTTTATTACACAGCTCCAGTGCATGTCGCACGTATGGTCGAATTTCTTCTCTCACAAAGTTCCTGAAGAATGCAATCATATAGTGTTTTGAACTGTAATCTAAAAAAGTATAATAAGTGTAACTGTTCTTGAACTGTTCCTGGCCTTCTTTCGCCACGAGTAGGATTATCAAATACTAAAGGCTATTCATAAACCTGTGAGCTCTCATCTCGTAAAAAGGCCTTTTGATCGAAAAATCATTTCTTCATTGGCTTCGACAAAGGATCAGCAAACCTCTGCATTCGTTTGAATTTCAAGCACCTATCGACTATTAAGAAAGAAAGACTTCAATCCTCATTCGTATTGTTCTGTCTGTCTGTGTGAGAGATTCCCTACGATTTGTTCATTTGATCCAGGTGCTTGCTTTTTTTCAGCCACTTTGCAACTAACGACCAATTCTGTGACTTATAAAATGGGAGAAAAATCACAAAAATACCTCAGGCTTTCTGCTACTCTCCTCTGCGAGGTTTCTTTAACGTTTATCAAGCAAAATTTGCTTTAGTCAAGGTTCTACGCTCTCCAAACACCTGAAATTTTTTCACGCCAGAGTCCAGAGGAAGTTCAAAACTTCCTCCCGATGCTAATTTTGTTCGTGAAATGATGAAATCTTCTTTTTTTATCATTCAATAAAGGCAAGCTTTTCAAACTCTCTGCATTGCTTAGAGCTCTACGATTTTCGAAATCTGCCAAAATAACGCAATTCTTACAAAAATTACAAAACTTTCCTCAAACATGACATTGAAAAACACAACCTTCCTCCGGCTCACAGCTCGTGGAGCCGTGAGTTTTTCTGGACTCACCTTG
This sequence comes from Aurelia sp. 4 Dawson et al 2005, assembly GCA_964019985.1. Taxonomy (NCBI): domain Eukaryota; kingdom Metazoa; phylum Cnidaria; class Scyphozoa; order Semaeostomeae; family Ulmaridae; genus Aurelia; species Aurelia sp. 4 Dawson et al 2005. The sequence continues at coordinate 16,957,597 of OZ026507.1, read as the reverse complement.
GGGCATCCACTATTTCCGCCAAAATTTTACTGGTAAGAGACAGTTTGTCTCACTGATATGTTTCTAATGGTGCATAGACAACAAAATGTGAGAAACATTAATCAAAGAAAAAGGAATTAAATGGAATAGATTACTTACTTTTTATACAAAACAGAAATCAAATCATAAAGAAGATTTCTTTGTTTCTCTCTGAAATAAAAGAATCATATTAAGTTTGCAGTTGATTTAGCAAATTGAAGCAGGTGAATTTATAAATCTGTAGGTACTATCTGACAAAAACAAATGATGTTCAAGTTCAATCAAAAAGTATACTGATGAAGGCACAGGCATACCACGATTAAAGCAAACTGATGACTGAGAGAAAGAAGCCCGAGTGTAAATTGTAGATAATTTTCATTTCATAGGATGAGTGAGTGACACATGCACTTTGGTCTACTTTCGGCGCCAGACAGATTTTTAGCCCGGGCTGAAACCACCGGAGGGGGGGTGCTCGGCTAAATTTCGGGTAGGGGTGTGCCGCACACAGTTTCAAAATGGTACCGTTGGCTAGGCCAATTTTTTTTGAAAATGATACCCTTGGCTAGACCCCCCCCCTTGGCTGAAACTCTTCATGTAATGGCAAAATATTTTTACCTTTTCTAGCAGGGCTGAAAACTTCCATGTAAACAGGCCTGAAAGGGTCACCCTCTTTGAATAAGCGAAATATCACAAATATGAAATGTGGCAGAATCAGTTAATAACTTGGACTGGCAGAGTCTCTTTCGCATCAGAAAACGAAATCGTGACCTCTGCGAAGGAGAGAACACAAGCGGAAGTCCCTCCCGCTTTCGCTTTCCTCCCTTCTTCGCAGAGGCTTCCTCCTCTCTAACGCAGTGGTAGCTTTTGGGTGGCAGACTTTGTAGGCATGAATAGGGGAGAGACCTGGGCAAGTCAATAAACTACTTACATTCTGTCGTATTCATGCATATCGACAGCAGGCGAACTTTGTACATTTTTATCGTCTTTAATTTTCACACTCTCCTCTTTCTTCAAAGTCTGAGGTGGTGTTCCCTCATTTGTCGATGTTCCCTCGCTAGTTGTTGGGGCATTTGCGATTATATACGACTGTCTCACAGAATCTTCATTCGGAACTTCGATCGAAACCGCGGAAAATCTGCGAGTACTTGCGAAAGAGTTTGTGTAGGATAATGCCCCACCGCAGCTACTACAAACAGATTCTTGTCTAGAAAGAGGGAATTCTTGGGGTTTGTTGTAATGCCACATATCACGTGACTCTTGGTCTTCGAAAGCATCCAAATTGCCAGACGGTGTTTGTAATACTGGTCGATCTAAAATTCCTCTTTCGTCATACAGTGGATTTTGAAATGTCGTATTTGGAAACTGAAGTCTTCCATTGGCATCAATTTTCGGATAAGGTGCTGGTTTGGCTTGTGGGCTCTCTTTTGTGCTTACTCTGGGAGAAATCAGGGGGGCCTTTTGTCTGTTTTTGTTTTGTTGTTGCATTGGAGGTATTGGAGGCTTGTTTGGAAGTGTTCTTAAACCTAAAAAGAAACAATAGATTCATAACCCGTACAATCTAGCAAAGACATAATTTACAACCAATGGAACTTTTGGGGACCCACGGAGTTTAGCAAAACTCTTCCAAAGTCAAAACTCTTCCAAAGTCTTTGGGAATGTGAATATCGTTCGCCAATAGTAAACGAAATAATAGTTGCAGTTACAGGCTGGTGCTAGCAACAATAATTTGCAATTAAATGTGAAATAGTGTGAAAACATGTCATTTATCCTGGATCACATTTGATATTTTTTCAGGACATAGATATGTTCAGGCAGATATGTCCAGGCCTTTGTGGAAATTTCAAACAACCCGAAAATCAACAACTGTCCATGAAAGTACGATATTTGTAGTGTGGAATAAGCAAAAATGAATTGAAAATACATATAGACTTTGATAGTAAGAAAAATCTGTAGACGGCCGAAAAAATTTCTTTGTCCGAAACATTTCGTCCAAAATTTATTCCTCTAAAATTTTGGAATTTAATGTCTTGAACAATCCAGACACCCACCTGCAGCGGTTCGTTCTGCAAATTGCTCGGCAAGCTTATCCGACTTAGGCCGTGGTGTCAATGGCTGAAAAACGGTTGTAGATGCTCTTTTGCCATCAATGAATGATCGTGATCTCGTCGGATGATTTGATGATTGGTCTGATTGGGCATGATTATCATTATCATTACGATCATTGCGATCATTTTCTATCTTTGGTAGAACAACAACACTTGGTAGAAATGCGCCAGGTTTTCGTGGTCGGGTAAACATTGGTTTCACAGGATCTCTCTGCATCGTCGATGTAATTATTTCTTATTTCACTTGAAAATTATCTGGAAAAGAACAGAAATTTCAGCGTAAAATTTCTTTAACATTAGGTTCTTTTATGCAGGTTATACCCTCATAACTGTGGCAGATTGTACCCGAGCAATATATTGCAATAACCCTCTACCCAGGTAGGCACATGTACTACCACCCCCCCCCATCGGTTTGTTCAATCAACGTATTAGCTGACTGCAGAGACTCTTTCACTCGACTTCCTGCTTTACCTGATATTTCAATCTCACAGAGAGAAACCGAAATAGACCGTTTATTTCACTTTTCTCATAAAGTGGAGTTTGGGAGTGAGTCCAATTATTAGATAATTCACTTTCGGTCATTTTTACCAAATTTAGAGAAACAAAATTACATTACCTGATTTCGCATTTCTAAATTTGGAATCTTTCTCCGTACACCACGGGTAATAATGCACCGTTGATATACTCAGTGGCGGATTTAGGGGGGGCAAATGGGGGCAACTGCCCCCCTTCACGATGAAAACTAAGCTTTGGCGCCCCCTTTTTGGCAAGGAAAGCGCCCCTTATCCTGACCCAAATGCACTCTTTTTTCAGTGTTTCGTTTTGAATGTAGGGAAACACGTAAACTAAGGCGGTATTCAGAAGAACAACTAGAGAGCTTTATTGAATAAAGCCCAAAAAATTTTCGCGCGCCTTCGGCGCGCTCACTTTTCATTTTCTTTTTGGCATCCCCTCTCCAAATTGCCCCCCCTTCAGCCTCGGGCTGGATCCACCCCTGGATATACTATACTTATGCTGTGATTCCAGCTGTATACTTTGTTGTTTCTCTTCAACGGGAATGCGAAGAAAGTTCGAAGCTGTTTTCCCTTCCTTCTTCTTTCGTCACACACAATTTTGAACGAATACCGCGATTGCAGTACCCAGGGTACGATTGCAGCTCCTACATAGCGGATTATTCTTGAGTGGAAGTGCGAAACGAGACGCATTCAATGCGGAGGAGCTAAGGCATGAAAATGGTGTGGTATCCAGTCAGTTGTATGTAACGTGACAAGAACGAGGGAAAACAACATTATCAAGTCTTCCTCGCATTCCCATGGAAGAGAAACAACATAATGGATACAATAACAACTTTAGTAGTAGTATAGGCCACACTAAAGGTGCATTATTTAGCTGTAGGCATAGCAGCACTAGTCCTACCAATTGTGTAAACACAGATTCAAAGTTTTCGTTTTGGATGATTATAGTATCCCTGTTAACGAAACAAAAAATACGACTGAAGTGTTGCTGTTTATCATCAACACTCTTCCTTTAACTTTCATTTTTATTAATTGCCTTTTACCATGAGTTTCATAAAAGTTGTCAACTCTCCTCATTAGTTTCATTTTCTGACAATCAAAAATATAAACAATTTCGAAGTTTTGCAATCAATCTACGGGTAGCCAGAAATTAAAATTTTCGAACTGTTGGTTCTAAAACCTTGGAAACAAAGTTTGATCTAATAATATTGACTTAGTGTTATTTGCTTTGGAGTAAAAGTAAAGAGAAAGTAAACTTTGTCTGAGTGTAATGCAAACTGAATGCGTTATTTTGAGAGTGAAAGGGCGTTGGTCTAATTTGTTAAGATAACATTTGCTTCGAGTAAAATTCACTGTGAAGAAAGGTTGAAGGATGGATATGCATCAAAAACTGCTACGGAGAATAATAGCACCAAATTCACACCATTCACACGAACACAGTTAAACCAGTTTTATCAACAAGCAGGTTAAATTTCAACCAATCAAATGCTTTCGATTGGTTAGACTGACGAATAGACATTACTTTTACATGGAAAGCTCTACTGAACGGCGTTATAGTTTCCATCACTATTCATGAGTGGTAAGACACAATCAGGTTGAATTAGATCAGATTAGATTGTTTGTCTACTTTGAAATGAAATAAGATTCTCTTCCTTGACACTGGCAGCCTTTCCCAGCCATATTTCTTGGCCTTGAACAGCAGAGCTCCGTCACATTTGCATTCAGAATGTTTGGGCCTAAGTCAACCTTTGGCATCTCCTTCACATTATTGTCCTAGGTGGTGGTCTCGATTGTGCACTTATGAAATTCAAACAAATATATACAAATATCATCCCATTCGAAATCTCTTTTAGTATAGCAAAAGGTCCAAAAGAGCGAGATACATGAATGATAGATCATTGATCTCAATTTCTCTTAATTTCTAGACATTTTCATTTGAAAAAAACCAAAGTTTTGATTGAGCATATGAATCTGGTAGAATTTACCAAGAGAATACCCTGGGTACCAGAGCCTCAAAGGGTACCAAGAGAAAAGAAAGAGCAACTCTTTCCCTAGACCGTTTCAACAGAACGCTAGTCCTTCTGATCGGATCTCGAAACACTTTTTAGCGCACCACTCATTGCTATCTTCCTTCACTGTTGGCTGACTTGGCTCGGCTTCCTTCGATTGGTTTCCTCAAATTTCTTTTAGAGGTTCTCAACAGGCTTTTAAATGTGCTCTTTAAGAGCACATCTGACAAAATTTAACAAAATTGAAAACAGTTCCTCTTTAATTAAACTTCTCATTCTGAACGAGAAATTGGTGACGTTTTACACAGGTCGCATCATTAAGAAAGTCCCAGAGCAGAACTTACTTAGTCTTTGGGACATACTTGTTTAAAACTGAGAATCACTGCATGCCCGAAAAAACAGAACTTATGAACTTTTGAGACGTGTTATTTTGACGGCCTCCTTAATCATTCACCTGCGCATGCCACATTGTACGTCGCAGTGCACTGTCTTATCACACACTGCTCCTCTGTGATAATACAGTGCACTGCCAATTGCCACACACATATCTCTTTCTTTTGCCATGGTTCCAGGCCGATCCCAGAATCCTATGAATGCAGGGAAACACGGGAGACCATCAGTTGGGCCTACTTTTATCTTTCTTTAAGTGACGCGAACTTCGGTCTTCTTGCACCGATTCACGCTCCTTACTTCAGGGAAAACCAAGAAATATTTCAAACAAGTCTATTTTCTAACTTGTAAGCCCGAAGATAGACTTGAAAGAAATGTTAAAACCAAGATCATCATTGTTTGCCCTCCATTGACATAATTTTGATAAAGATCTCTTCCCCTCCACGCAATGTTCGGAAAAGCACTTGTTAAAAACGGAAAATAAAGACACCACGCTGACACAGCATGCCTAAGCTTGTTGCCATGCAAAATTAACAGAAAGGCAAAATATACACAACCGCGAGAAAACTAAAGAAAATAGAAATCAAATTCAGGACAACATGCTGCAAAGCAGAAATCAGTTACGAGATAGTCCACAACGCATGCGAAAGTTTTGTTGGTTTCAATTTATCAAGCAGAAGATCTTGCTCAAAATGATATAAAAATAAATGAAAGCAATCTTTATTGCGAGATTCATGACCCGTTAAGTTTATCCTATCTTTCTCACCTTAAAGCTGCTGCTGGTCTCAGCAAGCATACTTTCATAACAATGGGATCACCTGCGCAATTTGTTCCACAAAAGATGGTGAGAGAATCTCACTAATATTCCATCAGTTTCAATCGTGATTAACGTCTGAATTCTCCATAATTCTTTGCTGTTTATCTCCGCGAATGTCTGCTAAGATCAGTAACTTCTGGATCACGCAGTGGAATAACACAAAACAAGCGAGGAGATTGGATGACCCACGGATGAGGACATCGTCCCCCTAACAGAGTTCGAGCCGTTGCTAAGGAGATATAATTGCAAACTTTGCCATTCGTAATCAGGGCTGCCAAAAGGGGGCAGGAGGGGCAATTTATAACCCAGGGCATCAGGAGCCTCATAATTGAAGATCTTTGTCATTTTGATACCTGGGTACCAAACTTCTCTTACCAGGGGTATCATTTTGGCAGCAGGAAATGCTCTGAAATGCATTTTAAAGGTCGTGATGGAAAAATTTTCTGTTCACTTTGCTCGCAGGGGACCTCATTTCGCAGGTTTGCCCCTGGGCCTCGAAGAGCTCTCGGCAGCCTTGTATTCGTTTCATAGTATCTTATGTTTTATTGAGTTCTGTTAAACATACCATGGTCATCAGGGGCGGATCCAGGATAAAATCTGACCGGGGCTTGAAAATTTTTGGTGACCACACCCTTCAGTTGGCTGGAAATTAAGGCCACGCCCATCTATTGACAAAGTGTTATAAAAACCACAGGAGGCCTCTGCCGTAGTAAAGGTACCTGGAGATGTGCCACCCACAAGGGTATCCTTTTTCGTACTTCTAGTCTGGCGAGGGTATACTTCCTGGCAATCTTATTCTCGTCTGGGCAAGGCTAGGGTATCCTATTGGGCAATCTTGTTCAAAGAAACGTCAGATTTTGGTTATTCTTGTAGAGAAACCCAAAGTTTTGGTGATTTTGGTCAAGAGAATGCCCATTTGGCAAGTTTTGTATAGAAAACGCCAGGCACTCTTGATGTAGAATTTAGTCCAGAAGAATTTAGCCAAGCCTAGTTTTCACAAAAATTCATGTAGCCAACGGTACCATTTTGAAACTGTGCTGTGGGCAGCACACTCCTACCCGAAATTTAGCCGAGAGCCCCTTGTGGTATTACAATCAAGGGGAAACCAACCGTGAAACTTCATGGTCTCATGTTTCATGTTTTAGGTGTTTTGAAATTGGAGACGGCTTTCTGCTTTGGAAGAAGGCATTGAAATAGTCTATGATTTGTTGATGAACTGATGAAGGCTGCTAAAACTCTAACAACAAGTCAATTAGCAAATTTCAATAAAACGGAATTCCGAAAATTTGTCTTGGATGAAGGCGGGCGATCGATACCACAACAGGCCTAAGTGCTCCATTATCATTGTAAAAATGCAAACCAATATTGGCTGGAAAAGTTGTAAGATCCCAAGCAAACTGCGTGGAATAAAAAATAGTAACGTATTGTAACAGGAGTCAAATCAAATCGATACAAGCTTATCTTCATATCGTCCAGGCAGCAGGTCTTTGCTGTGTGTTGATTGCTTGGCGCCTTCCTCCCCTCAATACATCACAAGACATTTGAGTTTCACAGAAAGATAGCAATTATGTGTTTTGTTGACTGTATAGTTACTACTTGACTCCTCTAATTATTATCTAATACTGCATCCCTTGCAGCAGCGAACTGGGTGATCGACTTGCTTCGCATTATTTCTCTTCAAGAGCATGCGAGTAGTGTCGAGCAGCGAGTCAGCCATTTTGAAGAACATTGTCCTTCCAGCTCGAGTGATGTCATTTTGACGTTGAGCCCCGGTCAGCCCCGCTATTTGATTGGTGGATTCCATTGAGCACCGGTCGAAATGACGTTGAGCACCGGTGAAGATGGACGTTATTGGTCAGAAAGTGTTTGCGACTGGCATAACATGCGGGTCATAGGGGCTCGGGATAAAATGACGTCTACCAATTGAAAACCAACATTGCCAAGCTTTGTTCTTCAAGACGGAATGGTTCGTAATTTACCGCAATTTGCTTTTGTAACATTGCAAGTTCAGAAGACGCTGTGTGACTAACAGACGCAATTAGGATGTATCTAGAATTTTTTTGGTTGATAAGTAGAACAAAATGATGTTACAGATTATTTTTCGAAACAAATCTAGAATGGTTTATGGATTTTGGCACATCTATGAAAAGCTGACCGGGGCTCGAGCCCCTCTTGCACCTGTCTGGATCCGCCTCTGGTCATGAATGTTTTGAATGCTTATACCAGTAATGTGATGCAAAGATCTGATAAAATTAGTCAAAGAATTTGATCTGACTTTAGCTCTCAAGGCATTTTACAGACTGAGTCATCTGCCTTTTTACAAACGACTGAAAAAGTTTCCATAGAATCACTATGGTTGGCATGATCAACATTTTGTAGTTTACAGGTTGTGGGTGACTTGAATGACTTTCCGTATCGTGACATTTGCTGGATTCTATAATTTAAAATCCACTTCTGCAAATAGCGGCAAATAGTACAATAACTATAGCACATTTTGACCGGGTTTTCTGGCATTTTCTGTTCTGGTCGACTCTGCAGTGGGTTTCTCTATTGTTGTCCAACCCCCAAATCACTCCCTAAAAAGATACAAAACCCCTTAGCATAGAATATTACGAACTGTAACTTCATCTCGACCGTTGATTTTGCTTCCCTGAAATTCCAGACTCCAGTATGAAAGAATTCTAAAGCAAAAGTCAAAAGTCCTCGACCAGTTTTCTCGTAATTCTCCTTTATTTGGGTCAAGTCAACTTGGGCAGAGGTTCCTTCTTTGAATATCATTTGCCAACCCTCTCAAAATACTCCAAACAAAGGTGCCCTTAGTTAGTAACTGATAAATCTTTCTTTAGGTGCAAATGATAGTATTTATGAGAAACAAACCATCGTGGCTTCATCACGAACTTTTAATCCTGTAGACTTCGTCAAGGGAACAATCAAAATCCCTTGTTTTGGCCTACCAAATAAAGATCATAAATTCAACGGTGTAATGGAACATTTATGATGGACAATAAGATTCAAAGAACCGTGAAACTTCATAGATTATTAACTTAACGTAGCATACCTGCTCAAAATTCTGTGAGTTTCTTCCCTCATGAAACTTGCTTCGTATTAATTAAAGGCTGGACTTCCCTTCGCGAACTTCATTTATAAATTCGATCTGGTAGGTTACGCTTGACAAACGCCGCTCAATGTAAAAAATATTGCTCTTTTCTTTGCATCTCTTTGATCGTTTCATTCTTCAATTCATCAGCGCCGTAACCTCCATGGCTGTAACAACAGCAAAAGATCTCCTTCGAAGTAGTAGCTTGCGCAGCACAGTAGCAAGTGCTGATGGTCCCAAGGCACAGTTCGAGCATCGCTTGTTAGCTGTGTCGAATCAAACTGATCGTTGAACGAAATCAGAATCTGCCGTGTTTAAAAATTCTGATTCAAACATCTTTCTCCGCGATGCTAGGTTGAAAATCAAATTATTAAGATGGCCATTTTCACTGTCCCTCGCCCTTTCTAGGACATGTTTTCATGCACGGGTGCTGCCACAACTGCGCAACCACGCACTAATTTCAACAATCTCAGAACATATTCTCTTGCCCATGCCCTGGTTAGTGGATGCACTCTTAATAAGCCATTGACGATGACTTAAACTCATGTAAGTCTGAAAGACCCAGTTTAAACTAAGTATATATACCGGATAGCAATGGTCGCGTCTATTTGTGAGTAACCTCTACCACACATAATGGATTCGTCGCGTCTTCGTAATCTTTTATTTTTCAACCATAATTCTTCTCATTTTTTTCAAAATTTGGTTACGGAAGGAAACTTATCAGACAGCATCATTTGTATAATGCCAAAACCATGCCGAAGTGATTTCCATTACCACCTACAAAGCGAAGTGAGAACTGATTTCGCTCTGATTTGTGGAGAGTCTCGTTTTGAATAGCTTTGGTGTGGTGTAAATAGCACCCTGGACTTGCCCAAGCTTGGCAAGTCCAACAGCAACCATATCCGATTCAAAAATCGCAGCGCGACTATAGCTATCCAGTACAGTTTAAGCTGGGTCTGAAAGTGTCTCAAACCACGTGTGTTAAAATTGTGGCCAATCAGGTATCAGTTTTTACTCAGGGGAGGCAAAACACTGCAGTTGCGCTTCATTGTCACCTAGTGGCAGCTAGTGTTCAAGCCTCCTCCGCAGAAATGAACAATTTTCCTCTGTAGAAGTAAAAACACAACGTAAGTGCAGTGTCTAACTGCCCATGGTTTACTGTTGACGATTCTTTTACAGTATGTGACAGCACCATTTCTAAACAAAATAAACTTGAGGATTTGCGGGTTTTCACAGTATTTGCTCTGCAAAAAGCTTGGGTGACAGCTGACCTGAGGGCTGTCTTCTTTAAAACCTTCCTGGTTACAACCAAAATTTGAGAAATTATGCAAGGAACTCGTTACCACAAAAGAAAAACACAAAGAAATACCATTGTACTTGGAAATAATAAGATGTGATTCGTTACATCAAAATCTTGAATTTAGAACTTCTCAAAGCTCTTCTTTCCCTTTTGGGCCTTGCTTACTTTCAGGACGTTAAACCTCACAGTCTTGCTGAGTGGACGGCATTGACCAACGGTGACAATATCTCCAAGCTGGACATCTCTGCAAGAATCAGAATTTAAGATCTAGTTGGGGGTTTCAACTAATTAATCACAAGAAAAGCATAGAGATTCTCACCAGGAGGGTGGGGGGCAGGGGTAACAACAATAGAACTACCTACAATATAAGGGGGAAATTTTTAGAATATCTGAAGATCAAATTTGGCCTAAAAGGAACTGCAAATCCATAGCGCATTAGTAGAATTGACAGAACAGACAATGCAATTCAACTAAGCTTTAGGGTAAAATCTTTAAAAGGAAATTTTAAAGGAAATTTTGGTAATTTGCTGTAAATCTGTCATGCCAATGTTTTGATAACTTAATTGGTTTCAAAATGGTGGCACTTATTAATTTTGACGCTGTCATGCCATGATGTAGCATAGAGCTCAAATCTTTTAAAAAGGTGGGTGTAAAATTCTATTACATTTTTCTTTGAATTTAAGTGCTTGAAAGGAACTTCAGGTAATTCACAATAAATTTGCCATGGCAATTTCTTGATACCTTGACATCTTTCAAAATGGTGGCATTTATCAATTTTGAGGCTGTGACATCATCAAATTTCTAAATCCTCAACCAGAAGAGCTGCAGATTTCTGCTTGAAACCATGTTATAGACCTTCATAAACTATGGTTATCTTGAAGATTGTATCAATTTCTCTCGATTAATTTAAGATTCACGATGATTTTAATTTCTTCAAAATTATCGATGAATTTTTGCAATATAAGTCAAAATGCTGCCATTTTGAAAATAATCAATATATCAAAAATTGCCACGGTAGATTTACAGCAAATTACCCAAAGTTTCTTTCAAGCACATGAATTCAAAGAAAAATGTGATACAATTTTACACCCACCTTTTTAAAGATTTGAAAGATTTGAACCAAATCTGAACCAAAACAGCTATGGATTTTTGCTTGCTACCATATTGTAAACCTTCATAAACAATGGACCTTCATAAGGTAATGGTTTTCTTGAAAATTGAATCAATTTTCCTCAATTGATTTAAGATTTACGATGATGTCAATTTCTACAAAAGTTTGGATGAATCTTCACAAAAATAATCAAAATGCTGCTATCTTGAAAACAGTGAAGATATCTAAAAATTGCCATCACAGGTTTACAGCAAATTACCCAAAGTTCCTGTGAGAACAAGGGATTAATTTCTCATGACAAACAATCAAATTTGTTGCCAATAGACCTATTTGGAGTGACAAAACTGTTGCTTGGAGAACCTGTTGGTGGTCAAGAACCAGAAATCCAAACTTTTTGATAGGAGCTCAGAAAAGAACAGAGTTTAATCATCCCTTTTGTCATACGAACGAGACTATATCATCATCATTGCTCCTTGAAAACAGACACCCTGGTCTCAAGGTTGGATCAAATTTAGCAAGGGTGTCAGCATCCACGATTGACGAGTCATGTCATTACCACGATCCTTTGCACAGGGAACAAAGCATTTCCAATCCTGCAAACTTTCCTCAGGATTGTCTTTCAGCAGTGATGGCATAACAACATTCACTTGAAAAGATCATACAAGCTTCCTGATTGCTTCGCTAATATCTTCTTTCACACAGTACAAAAGCCATTGTGAGACTGCAAAGGATCATGGGGAGCTTAGGGTCTTCACAACCTACGATTATGTAACAGTCTGGCCATAAGATTTTTAGGAGGGTAACAGCAAATGTATCTCCTAGTGATGTTGAACTGAGCTTTATTTGAATAAGATCCAAACAATGAAAAATAGATTTAAGCAGAGCAATTTTCTACTTCTCTGAAAATTTCATGAGAGCTATCAAGGGGCTGCTTGGGTAAAATGGGAAAGTTTGGGGTAAAATGGGTAGAGAGAAAAAGTGGGATAAATTTTTGTCAAAACTTTGTTTAGACTCTTCCTCTAGCTTGCACCAAGTAAACTTCCCTCCTTCAAATGGTGAATGTTGATTTATCAGTTCTCGGTCTACTATTTTGCAACAACCAACACTACCCACTTTACCCCCAGCCTACCAATTTCATCCCAGTACACCCAACAGCTCCCATCCAGCATTTCTGGGGGGCCTGGAGGGGGCAAAAGGCCGTAGCTTACTCAAATGGCCACGCCTGATGACATAGACATACAAACCTGAAGCATGGTGAGATATGGGCAGCCAGGTTCTTGTGTCTCTTTTCAAATCGATTGTACTTCTTGATGTAATGAAGGTAATCTCTGCGGATAATGAGTGTCCTCTTCATTTTCAAACTTTGAACAATACCAGTCAAGATACGACCACGGATGCTCACATCACCAGTGAAAGGGCATTTCTTGTCAATGTATGTGCCTTCAATAGCCTTCAAAAAATAGCTGGATTTTAGTTATATATGTGCTTGGTATGTCAAGGCAAGACTGCTTCAAAATGCATAATATATGATACAAGAAGGAAGATCTTGTTTAGGAGTGGTGTGAATGCTCCTGAACTGTAACAAACTTGTAGTAGATCAAACTGCACCAGCACAGTCTAAACAAGGTGCAAATGTCTCTGTAATGTTCATTGCCAAGGATATAATTTCAAAATGATTATTATTTTTGGTCACATGCTAACACATGAATTGATAATTTTCACCTCAAATAAACAAATGGCAGACTGACTGACTCCAACATTCCATTTCTCAGAACAATTTAAAATGTTGTCCATTTATGAACATCACTTTAACAATATGGGAGCTCAGATATGAAATATGTAATAATCAAGAAATTTAGTCATACGAATGAGACAAGCCAATCATCACTGCTCCCAACAAACAAATACACAAATTCTTTTTCATATAACTAAGAATCTGGCCTGTACTGGAAGTTTCTTGTAACATTACCGGATATTGAGTAGTCAGAGTATCTTGCCAGTTTCTTTAAGTTTCATGTTCACCACCTGTGTTCTCCTGAATATTTATATACCTTTCCAATGTTCACCCTTTACTCAAATAACTTCACAAGTGATATGAGACATGACAGATTTGAAAATAAAGAAGCTAGGCAACAAATCTCTTCACAGAAATAAATATAGTTTCCTTAGTTATATTATCCAAGTTCTGAAGTTGCTTAAAGACCCATTGCTAGCCATGATCCTCCGCGGCACCAAAGTCAACTTTCGCATTACCTGAAAGTCCTTTTAAGCCTAAATTCCCTTTGTGCTGCGTTTCATTCAGCGCACAAAGGGTCATGGTTAGCAATGAGTCTTTAACTGTTTGGCTATATATATAGTTGAGTTTCTCATAAGTGATTTGTTACAAAAATATATGTATGTGAAATTGAAGACAAACCTCTCTTGGAGTTTTGAATCCAAGCCCAACAGTTCTTGTAAATCTCTGTTCTTTGGCTTTTGAAACTTTGCTGACCACTCTTTTCTTGTTTTGGAAGATAGGTTTTTGTTTCTGAAAGGCTCTCTCTGTCTGCAAACAAAGAACAATAATTCAAATTATTACTTGTTATAACAATGGCAACTATTGTTTTCACTTGACATGTCAGATAAAAGCAATTAACAATTCATATCTAAAGATAGGGATTCATATGGCCAATTAGATGAGTGCCATGAATACAAACAGGTCCAAATAACAGTCAAATAACTTGTGAAACTTAAGTGGCCAATTCACCTGTTACGCAAGCAAGAGAAGAGGGTTTTTCGTGGAGAAAAAGAATACTTTAACATTATTTTGAACAAAACTCCTAGCCTGGTTTCAGAAAAATATTTGGCCAACATTTATGGATGGGTGCACCAGATTGGAAAGTTTGAAAACTGCGTGGGGGATTTTCAAGCAGAGATAAAAATGGTAATTTGAATTGAAAATGCACATATCAGCTTAGTGCAACTTACATAGAATACAAGCAACACGTACAATACAAGTAATATTCAGTCCTGTTAGAACAAATTCTTGAAATGGGTGGATGGCTGCAAGGTAACATAAAAGTGCACAGGGGATTATCTGGGATTGTGCGCATGTCAAACTTTCCTCTGGTAAGAACACAGGCAAATTCATTTTTTGGGATTTTTCACTTAGATCTTTGTTCTTTTTAGAAGAAGCCTTGATATTGGTTTTCCTCCACAAAGTAGGACAACTATATTTTCAAATAGAGCTGCCTTTCTGGCAAAAACGCATCCTGTTCTCATGGGAAATTCTTCAATCATCATTAATAATACACGCAGCAAAAAATTTATGTACATAGGATCTTGATTGCAAGCAGTTATCCATCCAATCTGAAACAAATCAAATTAAAGGAATCTTACTTGTCCTCCCTCATCCCTTTTTCTAGCTTTGTAGCTTTGTGTACATTGAAGGAATTGGGGATGGTGTGAATATCACCCTCGCGCTCCTGGTACAATACAGTAACCCTACAGCAACCGAATATTACCCTTATTTCAGCTCTTCAAGGAGTCACACTGCCAAAACACATATGTCTTACTTATTTTTTATCTTGATTAATCTTGTTTTTTCAATTTTTACTAACACACTAACCATTGTACGTAATACCTATACATGGGTCAATGTACAGTAATTGTAAATAGATAGATAGCTTAGGCCCATGAAACAGTCAGAACAAACGCAGATTTCAGGGTGCAAGTTTAATGCTGCATTATCATTATGACGCATCTATTGGCGCGAGGAATAACACCAAATGTGTTTTAGTTTATTCAACGATAAACTACATGTTAAAGATACTGGATATGATGTCAAAAGAGGGTTCAAACCTGTTCCGACATTTTGGTGGCTGTGAGATCTCAACTCCAATGTAGGCAAAAGAAAGATCACGTTGTGGAGAATCTCCTTATGGCTAGAACCCAATCCCCTTCATCACCAGACCTCTTTCGAAACGCAACGCGCGGCATTTCAAACAGTCCAAAATGTCGGGTGGATGAGAAGTTGCTGCGGGGAAAAGTGAATGAAGAAAACCGTCAGTTTTAGAGAATTCATCAGCAACAAGGGGAAAGAAAAGGTGCTGGAAGAAAGAGAGTTTCCTTTGGTGAGATTGAGAACTCCGTAATGACTTCGCAGATGAAAATGTGAGGCTCTGTTGTGTGTCATTTGTCGTAATGGACTTTAGGCAGGCCCCCTAGCGTTTTGGAGATATCCATCTCAGCTTTGGTTTGGTACTTCTAAAATGAAACCACCGGCTGTGTATGAGCTAAGATAAAGCCCCTTTCTAATCTCAGTCACATTTCAGGCCACAGGCAAGGTAGGCACCCAGTTGGAAAGTTTTCCATGCACACCAAATGATTTTGATGCACATTTAAAGATTTGGCCTTGGTGTACATTTGCAAGTATTTTGTGTTTTGAAGTGCATCAAAAATGTAATTTCTAATGTGCACAGTGGGAATCTGGTGTGTTTGTGCACACTTTGCAATCTTTCCTACTGAGGTAGGCACAATGACAATGTTGCAAAATGTCAGACTGATACTGCAGAGAGTGCGCATAGAAAGATGCTTGTCTTGCTATCTTTTTAAAACCACTATTCTACTGCTCTATAGGTAGTTAAAAATGCCAGAAGATCTAACTTGCAACATGAAAAGCAGTCTAGGCAAAGGTACATGTCAAAAAATTTCTTGTCCAAAATTAAGAAATGTGTGAACTGTAGAATAAGCTTTCTACACAGTTTTGTTATTTGCTGAATGTTTGCTAAATGCTTCATTTTTTGGAAAACTTCAAATCATAATGCATTAGACAAATGTTGGCATATTTGAAGATCTAAAGTGCAACACAGAATTTCTTCCATGTGAGGGACAAAGTTTGCAGTTTGGACACATTTTCTAAGTTCAAGTGGCAAGACATTATCATGAAGCTTATTGATGACTGTTTAAATGTTTTGTTCCAGATTGGTATGTGGTGATATAAGAGGACAATTTACAAAGTTTTTCAAAAAGATTGGCAACATCAATAAGAAGAATGGGCCCTTTGAGGTAATGGTTGCCATACTGTAGTGCCAAAATTCATGATTCTGAATATCATTGCTGGAGTAATGTAATCTTACAAAATATGTGCAGAAAATCATGAAACTAAGGAACCCTTTAAATATATTTATTTAATGAAGTATTTCCTTATAGAGTTTTCTTGTTGGGATAAGTTGTGATTGCAACTGAAAATACCAACATAAATATTGCAATAATGTATGTGAAATTTCTAAAGAATTTTATGGAAAAAATTAAAACTAGCTTATTAGTGCAGTTATTTTACTCTAGGAGCTTTGACACACAAATTTTTCTCTTTTGGGTTTGAAGTTTTGTTGCATTTGAGGTTTTTGCAGGAAGCATTATTTTTGTATTTTAGTCTCGATGGGCATTAAGATATATTCCTTTCCATCTTTGTTTGATCTTCCATTAGGCTGTTCTTTGCCCTGGTCAGTTTTTCTCAGCATCAGATGCTTGCGAAAAGGAATGGAAAGAGTGTCTGAGTGGACAGATTCAAGGTTTATGTAACTGCTTGATTTATATTTTATCTCCTGAACAGTTCCCTTGATCAATGTTTGCTGTGTATCATTTTAAAAGTAGTTGTAGAGGTGCAGTTCCAAGAAAAACAAAGAGTTTCTTATAAAGTTTTGATAGCATGATTGTTGGTATCATGCCTTTCAGAACAGGATTTGATCTAGAATAGGTATTTCTGCACTTGTGTTGATAAATTTCATAAGTCTAGATATTTTTGCTGAATTTCTGTGAACATGATATGACAAGGCAGAGACTGCATGTGCATGCATGGTTAAAGCCTCTAGCTCGTGACAACAGACTCTGAAATGAGGCAATGCTTGATAGTTTTCTCCTCAGGCCTGAAACTACTCTTGAGCTATCATTTCAATAAAGCTGATGTGGCCAGCATCTAAAGTGTAAGCCCAAATGCACATTTTCAGCTCTGTCATATGGTATTAATCTCTGTTTCAGCTCCTGTTCCATTGTACATTCTTGGACCAACTTCATCTGAACAAGAGTCATTCTTCAGTCATGTTTCACTTGATGATGGTGGTGAAATGTGCCACAATGTCACTTACCTTGGTAAGAAAATACATTTCATAAACAATGCAACATAACAAAGTAAGCAATGCAAAATTCTGAAAAATGCTGTTCAATAAGGGAGCCCATTTATGGAATGACCTTTCCATCAATCTCAAAAACATAACCCAACATTTACAACACACATTAAACAAAATATGATAAATGAATACTGACTTTACTTAGATTACAAGTACTAAGTACAAGTACCAGTTCAATTATAACCCACATTGTTCAGCCTATAAATATTCTATCATCTCTATTACATTCTGAAATAGTTACATTGTACTAGCACTATTTCCATTTGGAATTTTCGTTTGATTTTGTTTTTTTTAGTTAATGACTCAGGCTTGATAAGCTAGGCCTCTCCTGGCTTGCATAGAGTATAGAGTACACCTTTAAACTAATAGCTTTGTGTTAGGTTCTATTTCTGTGAATGAAATTGAATTGAATTGAAGTTCTGATAAATCAGATAGTACATGTTATTTCATGTTTATATTGAAGCATTCTTTGATGCAATTCTTTTACTCTTTTGGAAAATAGTAAAGAGGTTTTCTTCAAATCAAACAAGATAGAAATTGGATTATTTCAACGGAGAGAATGAATCCAATATTCAATTCATTATTTTCTTATAAAACACCATTAGTGGAAGATAAATGCAAGGTTTAAATTCATCTCACAGAATCAAGTCTTGCAGAATCGGACAAATATTAGGCGGGAAAATGATTCTAAAATTTGTCTTTCTCCTATGATATGATAGGAAGAAAGGGAATTTATACTTCAATGTCAGGACTCCAAATTGCATACATCAGTGGAAAACAAGCTACCATTGCTAATAAGGTAAATGTGAGTTATTCATTCTTTCCTATTATTGTTTCTTCAATCAAATTTAAAAATGTACCTTTCCAGAGTTATGGAAGATAGGCTGGAGATGTCACCAAAGAGAGCTAAGATGCATCCAAATTGCTAGATTTGAGCCTTTTACCACACACATGCACAATGTAACAGAATATACTTGAAGCTTACTTTGGGGAGACTATGTGTGCTTGTTTTTACAATTTTCTGCTGCCTGCTTGCCAATAGAAAGAGATAGAATGCAGCAAAAATATGACACAAATCTGAAGAGGTCTTTGTGTGTAAGTTAGAATAAGATTAGTCTAAAATACCTTTTTTACCATCAGGGTGGCAGTTCATTTCAGACTGGAGATGTAGAATTTTTGACAAAAAGAGCACAAGAAGATGACAAATTTTCTGGAGTTGATATTCTGATGACAACAACATGGCCAAAAGATGTTACAAAATACACCAACGTAGATGTCAGTATCAATCAAGTTCATGTATTCTTCATTTCTGTTTGAGTAGTTTAAATATCCTTTCTTAATTTTGTATGGGTAAGAACCGGCACAAAAGTTTAAGCAAACTCGTTGTAGCTAGCCCATGTTTTTCAGCTTATTTGCCTGGTTTCAAAGAGCCTCTAGATGAATGTTTTTCGTGCACTACTGTGACAAGTGCGAGGTAATATAGTTCAGAAAACAGCGTATTAATACGTTCTTCAATAGTTTGTCCTCTTTTGTGTACCTCTTAAAGGTTTGTGTCCATTTTTACAACCGGCGTGCTTTGCGATTATTTGCTTTGCTATCCATGAATGTTATAAATACAGTATGACTTCATTTAAGTCCAATGGCTGACATATGCAGGCAGAAATGTAGCCTTATCTGGAGCTTTAGTTACAGTGAGCTGGTGTTGAGGGACATGAATTATTTTCATGCAGCATGAAATTAGGCCGCTTCTACAGATAGAGTTGCAATGCATGTCGCTTGACGAAGAGCCTCCAGGCATTATCCTTTAACATTTCTCTCTATCCTAGTTTGATATACCTGATGAGTCAAAGTTGGTGTCATGGGCTGCTTCTGTTTTGAAACCAAGATACCATTTTACTGCACAGGAAGATCATCACTTTGAGCGAACGCCGTATAGGTATTGATGCTTTTGCGTTATTCTGCATATTTTCCTTCGCTCTTCTTACCAGGCACCACCAGGTGCTAATGTCTATCAATGGTTCTTCTTTACAAGACACGCTATTGTTCCTCTCCTAAACAACATCTATGCACGTGTCGAACTTTAGACCTGCACATGCTTCTCTTGGATTAGCTATTCATCGCTGTCAACCAACTTTTAGAAGAACTAAAACTAGTAGATCAGTTTTCAACATCCAGTCGCTTTTAAATCCTTATAGATGTTGTAAAATGAAATCAAATGAAGGGCTAAAAAGGTTTTCGTTTTTTTTTGCACAGGAATCATCAAGTTCTCGTTGGCAAGCAAGAACATGTGACGAGATTCATCAGCCTTGCTCCGTTTCTAAACAAAGATAACAAAAAGGCATGTTATGATTTATAACACAAAGTTCACATGGCATCTAACATGCGGCTTGTCTACCATGAGAAACGTAATTTCTAACTGCTATGAATTGGCTTTGGGTTGAACGTTCATAGAACATATCATTTCCCAGACTGACCTTGAGTTAATGAATTTAGGAAAGACATTCCTCGATGATTCCGATACTTTTTCACCACTACAACGTGCTTCGTTTTCTGTGATAATTGGCCAACTGATCAAGATGTATGGTAGATAGATAGAAGCTCATTACCAGAAATGAGTTGTGCTCGTAAATTTATCGCAACCTTAACCTTACATCTTATGTGGAACGGAATCTAGTATAGTATAGTATAGTATAGTATAGTATAGTATAGTATAGTATAGTATAGTATAGTATAGTATAGTATAGTATAGTATAGTATAGTATAGTATAGTATAGTATAGTATAGTATAGTATAGTATAGTATAGTATAGTATAGTATAGTATCTATTAGATATCAAGTTGTTCGTTGTATTGTTTTATTTTGTGTAACATTGCGTATCTTTTCATATTGGCCATGGGGTATAGACTGATTGCATATTCGTAGTTATCGCTATTGATGGAGTGATGGGCGCTCAAACTACCAGATTGACAGACTGAGCAAAAATAAAATATGTCGTTGTTTTGTTATTATTGTTGTTGTTGCTGCGATATCTGGGACTATGTCGTGAGTCTACATGGGGTAGTCATTGTCTTTTTCTTCCAATCGTATCGTCCCTGTTGTGTTGTATAGTAATTACAAACGTATGATAGAATGTAAGATTCGTTGAAATATTTTCATATGAATAAAGATATATGTATGATTGTCTCAGATTACTTAATGTTGATACAATGATCAATCATGATTTCTTTGTAGTTCCTCTACGCATTTAGCATTTGCCCAATGACACAAATCAACAGAGAAGAATTGATAAAACAACCCGATGATACAACAGAATTTCCATATAAGAAAATTGTGCTTGAAAGAGAACAGAAGCAAGAAGCAAGTAAGGTAAGACGTTTGTTATCGAAGTGACCAGAATAACAGCATGTCTAAAAGACGTAACCCAACTCGAACTGCAAATTAAAAAAAAACGTAAAGATTTGAATAGATGCAGCGCATACAGTCTGAAGGAACAATCTATCTAGACTTATGAGATAAGTCCTTTGTATCCCTGCAGTAAACCTTGCTTAAAAGGGGCTCATAATGAACGTTGAAAAAGATGACCCTATTTTCTGCAATCGTCAATGGAATTATGATGGAATCATGGCTTCGAATCTCAAATCGAAAATTCTGTCACGTTTGCGGTGACGATAGTAATTCACAAATCTCGCATTCTGATTCCTACTCTAGGAAGCTATATGAGTCTCTGTTGACCGAAGCGCCATCATCAAGTCAAAGAAACACAGGGAAACAATGACTCCAGGCCATAAATCTACAATCTATTTTCTTTCCAATGATACTAAGTTTTGTTACATTAGTGACATTATTTGTCATTTAATTGACATTTTAGAAGCCAGCATACCAGCATAGTTTCATCTGAAAATTAACTTGTAGGATATGTTATTGCATCTGAAGAGAATTTAAATTGATAGAAATACGATACCATACAAAGAAGAAACTGCATTACTATTTGATATAACTCATTTGATGAATCTAGACCTTAGCTAAAAATCTGATTTTTGTTCCAGGATGATTCCCAGCAGTTCTTTTTCGACCAAAAGAAACTCGATGAATCGAAGAAGAGAAAGCATGGTATGCATGAATTTAAAAACTTTTTTATTGGATTTCTTTCATGCAAATTTTTCTTTTTTGAATTGTGTGCTTCATTTTGAATCTCATCGAGTTCTGTACCATGAGAGAATGTTCCAGTTAGGAAGAATTTGGTAATTTCATTTTTCGCCTTTTTTGTCGTTTTTTTCATTTCAATGTATTTGTACACAATGTCGTGCAGCTGCAAAGTAAATATAGATTTATCGACTTATACCATACATAAACAAAAAGGAAAACACTGAAGGTTAACGTAATTACGGTTTGTCCAGTTAGGAGTGTAATAATAGATGATTGTACTAAAGGTGGAGGCGAGGAACTTTTTACCAAGATGGAGTGCGATCTTATTACGAATCCTAAAAGATGCTGTAGGAATTCGATTAAAGAACGCAAGCATTTTAGCGCAATCGTCTATTGACTTTCAGCTCATCAAATGTCTGTTTAGTTGTTTTTGAATTTGTATAATCTAGGATGCTCCCTGATACTGATAGACCTTGCAAGATTTGATTCTAGACCTGAGATACATGACTCTCTGTGTCTCTTCCCTTTCATTGCAACTTAAGATCCACCTTTCCATCGTTTCAGCTTGCTTCTATTTGCAGCCAAATCTTTAGTCTCATGGTAGCTTTGAATTATTTTGGGACAACATTTTTGTAGATTCTGGTGACGGAGACAGGAAGAAAAAAGTACCAAAAGGACCCCGTAAGTTTTGAATTGGAAAATATTTTGTCGATGAACCTGACAAAATAGGAACTACAACTGAGAAAACTGCTCAATGACTTGCTGCATTTCTGGCCGTTCTGGCTTGGCTGGAATTCTCCAAGAAGCTGTACAAATAACTTAAGAAAAAATCTCATAAAGATTTAGACATGGTTGATGAAAGACCTTATTTTCTGCAAATTTTGAATGCTTCACATCATCTCTGAATTCATGCATTCTCTACCGATTCCGTTTTCCGCGTGTCTCGTTGCCTGATATCCCTGTTACTCATGCGCCCTGTAAACTTGCAGCAACAATGGCTCTCTTGGGCACGGGGACTCCAAGGAAAATTAGCTCTTGTACGATTTAAACCTTGTGCTTCTAATAGCCCGTGCTCTCCTCTTTTGCTTAGAAGTCTTATTGGCTCCTGCTAGATAGACCACTCTTTCACGCACAAAAATGGTTTTTGCTCTTTACTTCTCTAACATTGACAATACGGTTTTTTACAGTAAAGAATTTAAGGTAACCTTGAATTTCAGCTGCATTATCTGGTCCATGTTGGTTCTGTCTTGGGAGTCCTCAAGTAGAAAAGCATCTCGTTATAAGTGTTGGTGAACAGGTAAGTAGTTTATTGACATTTTGAAAATAGTCTGCAACAAGTGCAAGCAACTGTGTCTTCTTAGGCCCTCAAAATTGAGCTTTTTGAAACATTACTAGAACAGATTTTTATCTTCTAAATATCTTTTGCTGGAGTGATGAGGTGAAAATGAAATCATAGTTTGAAAACTATATTGTAGACGACAGTAATCCACAAAGCGTATTTGTCTGCCCAAGATCTTTTATTTTTCACTTTCAAACCAAATCTTAGGATCTTGAATATTTGTTACGACCGTATGCTACAAAACCGAATTTTCAATGCAATTTAGGGTTGGAATATGCCTCAAAACCAGTGCCTATAAACTTAACGTTATTGATTGATCAACATTACTAAGTTTCACTCTCATGATCGTTTATTTACAGACATATTTAGCATTGGCAAAGGGAGGATTGACAGCTGATCACGTCCTTATTTGCCCAATTCACCATTACAATTCAACTGTTGTGTTACCGGAGGTACGTAAAGCTAACTTTTCATCTTTTCGATTTTGGATTATTGTTAGTCATTGAGCTTTATTACCAATTTCATGTTACAAATTCTGTCTTATAGCGGGTAATGAACCAGTATTGATTTGTGAGCCATACGTTTTCCAGCTAATTATTATAAGCCAATGAGTTGATGCTTTTTGTATAACAGACATGTTAGTTTGGATGCAGGCATCTACCTCAAAATTGTTTGCATCATGTTCGAGGAACACACTCCTGTACGACAATGTTCATTCTCAAAGTCCTTTCAGAACGTACCTCTGACCAGATTCCTTTGAAGAAACCTGACCATTAGTTGAAAAGCTGCAGGATGAAAACTTTTATTTCTTCTTAGTCGCTCCGTATTCTAATATAAATTGTTGAAAGTCGGAAGAAAATGTCTGCCTTGTTTCCATGATTTGGCATGTTTTATTTTGCCAGTAACAGCCACTATCTTTCGTTTCAGGAAAGTCTTATGGAAATAGAAAAGTATCCTTTTCACGAAATCAAAATTTATCATTTGTTACAGCATCACGTTATAGAATACTTAGATACCTTTGTGTTTTATCAACCGGAGCAAAGTTCCAACCATGGAGAAAGCCTTTCTTTTATCTTCACGCTTGATGCTTGAAGTCTTTAATCAAAGACAGATATAAGAAAAGTTTGAGAAAGATGTTTCGAAAGCAAGGCATGAGCTTGGTTATATTTGAGAGAAATTTTTACACGCAGCATTTGCAGCTCCAGGTAAATATACAACTTCTATATTGTCGAGAAAGTATGCCCTTGATATTAAATCTTAGATAATAACTTTTTTGGTCTTAATGTCCTCGAATTTTTTGTCTATTTTAAGTTTGCCATGAGCTCCCTTCTGTAACTACGTACATACAATACAGCAATGTCAAGATCTACTCAATCTTATCCACATTTCGGTCCATGTTTCAATGATGTGCCATCCTTTTGAATGATCCATATCCACTGCTTGAAAACTGATCGTCTGGAGACATTGTCCTTTCAAATTTATGATAATCATACGTAATTTCTGCGTAAAGACAAGCTTGCTGATTTCTGATTCCAGACAACGTATTTTTGTGAAGTTCCCCTGAACGTCGTGCCTTTGCTGATCTTCATCTCGTCTATTGCCCCATTCACATTGCAAGTTAAACCAGCTTCAATTAAACCAGGTTATCGAATAGGGCCTTCTGATTGGGCAATCCAGCAGATCCAGTCATTTGATTGGTTGAAATTTCAGCTGGTTTAGATAAAGCTGGTTTAACTGTGTCAGTGTTACTGCAGTATATGTTTTTTTCAAGGTCGTGCCGATTTCAAGAGATAAAGTAGACGAGGCGAAGGATGCTTTTAGAGAATATGGCCAATTGCAGAACCTTGAATTCGCTGACATTCCAGAAGAAAAAGATCTGCAAGAAGTAAGCCAAATTTTGCTTATGTTAGAAATGCTTCTATTTTCCTGCAAGAACAGAAACATTTTGTGAAACAAATGATTCAGGTTTGTGAACAGACAAAGCAATTTTTCTTTCTGAAGATAGATTTCACGCCTTTAATTGCACTCAAATCAAAATTAGCTGAAAGAGCAAAAAATTATGATCATGTAGACTGGTTGATATGGCAGACATTTCGCATTTGTTTAAAGAAATCACCATTGTCTGACCTGGCTTGGTAACGATATTTTCGAAGTTGTATGAAGAAATGTTATGACTAGCTTTAGAATTTTGTTTTCAGATGTTGTCACCGACGACTCCTTATTTTGTGGTCGAATTTGATGATGGAGAGAGATTATTGCATCGTGTAAGGTCGAAAATGCCGCTGCAGTTTGGCAGGTAAGTGTAACAACACAATGTAGGGTTGCCTCCTTTTACACATTTATTTTAGCATAGTTACATAGCTTTAAAAAGGCTCATGTAAAATTCCTTGACCTATTTCTTTGAATATGATGGCTTTCGCTGCTTTGCTGTAGTTCTACCATTGGCCTTTTCTGAAATCTTCGAAGATGGAACCTTACGCTGTTTTATATTCATAACAGCAATCTCAACTCCCAAATTGTGTTATCGCTCCTGTCATGGAGAGTCCACTGTACATTTACAAGCAAAAGTTTTCTTTCGAAAGTTTGCTTGGATAATTTCTTTTCTTATGTCGTATTCTTCAGGGAGGTCCTGGCTAGCCAAGAATTGATGAATATGCCAGAACGCGTTGATTGGAAATCATGTAAAGTTTCAAAAGAGCAAGAGACAGGTATGACTTTGAACTTCAGAAAGAGGTTTGCTTCTTACGATTTTAATCAACTGTAGAAAAATGTTTTCATTAACGCCGTATTTTAGTTTTTTAATTTTGTGAGCGATATGATTTTAGCTTCTTAGACTGGATTGTATTTGTATCAATGGTTGCTTTCAAACATCTCTCATATTTAATTTAAGTCGCAGAAGATAGTCGCAATTCCATCAAGAAATATAGCTCATATATCAGACAGACTGAAGTTAGTTTGACCACGAAAGTTGACTGAGTCTATGATGCTTTCTGTTCCCTTCGTTTCGAATTGTAAACAGACAGTTACTGGGCTAAGCTCCTGGAGGAAGCAGAGCTAAGCTCCTGGAGGAAGGTTTGTAATTACCAAGCGATTTCAACCTGACAGTTTCGTTATCTTGAATTAATTTTTAAACCACAAGTGCAAATAAGGCCCCGTCCACACGTATACGTTTACGTCTGTAAACGCATACATTCTTATACGTTTACACCTTGCGTCCACACGTAAACGGCGTTTCAAGTTATCCTAAACGCATACATTCGAAAACGCTTTCCAAAGTGGATACTTTTGAAAACGCTGTTTTCGCGTCTCCATGTGGACAGTCGTAAACGCATACTTTCGTAAACGGTGACGTCACAGACTTCATATTCACCAATCATTTGCAGTTTTTTTAAACACTGTTTTTGCGTTTTCATGTGGACGGTCGTAAACGCATACTTTTGTAAACGATGACGTCATAGATTTCATGCTCATCATTCATTCCCCATTGTTTTGGCGTTTACGTGTGGACAGGCTAAAACGCTCAGTGGATCAGTGTGGACGGAAAACATTCGATGCGTTTACAAAACGTAAACGTATACGTGTGGACGGGGCCTAAAACGCTCAGTGGATCAGTGTGGACGGAAAACATTCTATGCGTTTACAAAACGTAAACGTATACGTGTGGATGGGGCCTAAAACACTCAGTGGATCAGTGTGGACGGAAAACATTCTATGCGTTTACAAAACGTAAACGTATACGTGTGGACGGGGCCTAAAACGCTCAGTGGATCAGTGTGGACGGAAAACATTCTATGCGTTTACAAAACGTAAACGTATACGTGTGGACGGGGCCTAAAACGCTCAGTGGATCAGTGTGGACAGAAAACATTCGATGCGTTTACAAAACGTAAACGTATACGTGTGGACGGGGCCTAAAACGCTCAGTGGATCAGTGTGGACGGAAAACATTCGATGCGTTTACAAAACGTAAACGTATACGTGTGGACGGGGCCTAAAACGCTCAGTGGATCAGTGTGGACGGAAAACATTCGATGCGTTTACAAAACGTAAACGTATACGTGTGGACGGGGCCTAAAACGCTCAGTGGATCAGTGTGGACGGAAAACATTCTATGCGTTTACAAAACGTAAACGTATACGTGTGGACGGGGCCTAAAACGCTCAGTGGATCAGTGTGGACGGAAAACATTCGATGCGTTTACAAAACGTAAACGTATACGTGTGGACGGGGCCTAAAACGCTCAGTGGATCAGTGTGGACGGAAAACATTCTATGCGTTTACAAAACGTAAACGTATACGTGTGGACGGGGCCTAAAACGCTCAGTGGATCAGTGTGGACGGAAAACATTCTATGCGTTTACAAAACGTAAAAGTATACGTGTGGACGGGGCCTAAAGACCGCGTATCGTTCTTTCCCAATCTGATCACTAAAACTTTGCCATCAGAAAATTCTTCCTGTTTATCCTTCCAAAAATAATTTTCGACCAAGCCAGGGTTCTGTAATTTCACCGTGACAGATTTTAACAAGAAAGAAAAAGGCAATAGATGCAATGCTCGTTCTAAACGCTCTTAATTCAGCATTCAATAAACAGTAATTCAAATTACAAGATACCATCTTAAGATAGCAAATTGTTTGTTCTGCTTCATGCCTTTATCAATCAATATGGCGAAGAATACAAAAGTGAAACGAGTTGTCAAGTAACAAATGTTGCGGTCACAAGATTAAAGGTTTTCCAGACAAGGCTCATCAGTTGAATTTTAAGAGCATTTTGAGAGGGGGGGGTTTAGTAATGATCATGCCAGTGATCATAACTGAAATTTAGGTCTATCCATTGAGACTTGAAGGGCTGTTCCTTATAAAAATATAATGAATACAGAAATTATTATATAGAAAATTAGCTGATTTCTGTGGTGCTAGTTGTTTCTTCAACATCGTTCTTGAGTTGATGTTAAATGGTATTTGTTGCATGAAACAGATTGAACTACGAAAAACTGAACAAGGCACTTTCTATTCCAATTTGCGTTGTTCAGTTTTATTAAGCAGCAAATTTCGAAATCAGAGAAGCTTCCAAAACATCCAAGTAAATTACTACTGCATTACAAAAAGTAAGAAAATGGGGCTGTAATAAAATCTGATTTGCATTTTGCATGTGATGAAAAAATGGGTTCAAAAAACTGTTGAGAATGAAGTGAATCTATGAATAAAGTGATGGAAGGAAAAATGAATTTATGCGTGTAAATAATGATAAATCAAAATAAACTAGCAGAAGATGTACTGTAAGGGAACGTTTTTTAAGTTGAGTTAAGTGATGGTAGAATTTATGTCTATGAATGAATTGAAAAAAATCTATGCTTCTAAAGAAAACAGTCTATGATTAACAAAAAATAAAAAATGTCTTGTATATAGATCTTTTAATACCACTACAAACTTTGTAAAGTTGTGTTCAGCATATCATTGTTTGAAATCAGCAGCAAAAATTACTCCTTGTCTCTGATGCAGCTTTCAAGCTCCGACATTTCCATTTCATCCATGATTTTCACTTCTTCTGCTTCGATGATCGTTGGAATAATCCACTGCACTGGTCTTGATGACAAAATGTACTCGGATACAACTTGTGCTGGGACAACAACAAAAGCAACAGCCTTGTCTGTGAATTCAGTGAACTGGGGAGCAGTTTGTTTCAGGGATGCATAATGTTTCTCCATCATTTCGACAACAGCATGGGGGAGCTCTGTTACTGAATGAGCCTGTTTAAAATGGCAAAATTACTGGACATTATGTGAAAATCTAACTACTTTTGAAGCACAAGCCACCCATTGAATGAAGACATTTACATTACCAGAGAATAAAAGGTGATAAAAAGTTTACCAACATAAGTGCAAACACAGAACAAGATTCTTTTAAAACTCCACCAAACTGATAGTTGATAAATTTCTCTGGATGGCACATATGATTACAGACACTTACTTTTTAGAAGTTGAAATTGAAACCAGATCAGGATGCTTCCATGTACAGTAATTAATTTTGACAATTTAGAAGTTGTAACAATGGACTGCCATAAAATAGTCTGTAAATTTTGCAGAAGTTTTCTGTTGTTTGGACCCTTGGGTATTTAGATGAAATGCATCATCGTCATGTGACTTACCTGAGTGTATGCAAAGATGATTTCCTTAGTTGAAACAAAGACTTCTCCAGTGACTTTGATAGCTTTTGCAGGAATATACATGGTGCTGGCATAAACATTGTCCCATTTCTCTTTCATCAAATCCCTCGTCTTTGAAACCTGTTCCTGAATGTACTCCTCTGTTTCCGCTTTCTTGTCCATGATCATTGTTTTGGCCTCATCTGCTTTCTCCTTCACATAGTTTGTTCCTTGTCCCAGTTTTTGGTTCAGTTCTACCATGCGTTGCTGAGCATACTGAACCTAAAATGAATTTGTGAAATTGCCAATTAATGTGACTGCCACTTTGAAATATTTTCTAGGTTCATCCAGTTTCTTCTCCAAAGGCATTAGGTAATATGCAGGTACACATGACCGCCTCTTGCAAAGAACAGAGAAAAATCCATCTACTTTTGTCTCTTGAGCTCTTGCATGCATCAATTTGACCCATCTGGATTGTTTTTCTACTTGTGCCCAATTCCTTCCTTGTAAATGAATCTTTTAACCATGCTGATTACCTTTAAGTGGGTTCCCCTTATGAACATTGAGAAAATCTTTAATTCCAGTAATATTGAAGGTGAGAAAATCCTGAGACTATTAGCAAAAAAATTTGCATTACATAAAATTCTGGTTGAAATCCTCCAATTCAAAGATGTGAAGTATCCTTTTTTCATGAATTTTTATCTTTCAGTTTAACTTACTTCAATTGTTACAGGGGGGAGACTGGCATAACTATTGGGAATTACTATGCAACGAAATGCCAATTAGCCAAATGCCAATCAATTATACAATGAAACACTCACTGCATCAACAGAAGCTTGGATCGGTTTCATGGTCATCAATTTCCTTGTTCCCCTATGCTTCAGTTTATCTTTGAGGTTCGCTACCCTGACAACATGGCCTTGATGTTCGCTCTCTTCTTCTTTTTCAAGTTCAGCCAAATCAAGTGGATCTGACCCATCAGTTGGGAAACAAATTTCAACCATCAGTTCTGACAAAGAGATAACATTTTCAACTTGTTTGTTGACTGTCTTGGCTGGTGCACTTCCCTGCAGTTTCTCCATGTATGTTGCGGCAGTGCTTCGGATTGCCTCTTTTGTTGTTTCTGCAATCTGCAACAATTGATAGAATCATTTCAGATATTGGAAGAAAGCTAGAATGTGTATCACCTCAGTCTATTTAAGATGCAATTAAATCTTAAATGTTTTTTTAAAGACTCCAACTTCCAGAAAGTTCCACCAACCTATCATAATTTGATAAAAGAGCTTTGAGCTCAATTCTTCTGACCTCACTGGACTAAATTTCAGCCCCTGAGCCTTGACCCCATTCAGAGCAATAGATAAAATGCAACACAGATTTTACAGTATTAGGATAAGAATGATTACTGCTGATATGCTACTGTGGACACAGTCCAGGCATGATGTCTAGACTGTGTCACATGGCATGACATACACCAGACTGCTAACTATGTTGTAACTATGTCGTGCGCGCGGAAGATCTTCCGCGCAGTTCCAGGAAGAACAATAGTTTATTGTTTAAAAACAATGGCCAGGCACGCATCTTCCATGCGCACTTTACAAAGTTATCAGTCTGGGACCTACACTGCATTCACTGCTTACAATGGACACAAGGTGAGAGGGGAGGGGTCTGGCTCTGATTCTGCCCCATATGATGTGATACGTAATAGATAATGGTGAAAATACCTCTGTTGGAGTTTGCTTGATGATTGGAAACTTCTTCTCAGCTTCTGCCAATGTTTTTGATGCCATGGAGTCCAGGGCTGCAGCTAAAAGAAGATATTAATTGTCATTCAAGTTTTTAACAAATTAAATATGCAAGCATATAAAGGTGCAATATGATTGTTTTGCAATGAAAGCAGAAAAACAACTTCTTTTAGTGACAGTGGTGTTAGAAGCAGTAAAACATCATTTAACCACGTAAAATTGGCGATAAAGAGAATGGTAAATGGAAAGGAGAAAACTTTGGGAATTTAACAATTCGAGATTAAGTCGATCCGATAGATCGAAAAAATCCCCCAGCATTATTAAGTAGCAGTGTGAATTTTGAAAAAAACGACAAAGGATTTACGAAATTTGTCCGTGCTGCAGAAATGAGCTCTTGGCAAATTTTCAAGACTTCACCATTACGACATGTGCTTCCACTACACAGGCCTTTAGCATGATCACCCTCTTGCGTCATCCCTCAACACTGCCTTGTTTAGGCCCATTCACTCCGCCCTCTTAAAAACTCACCTGGGTCCTTTACTTCTCCTATAACAGGTCTAGCAGCTGCTAAAGCCGATGTCGTCGCACTTGCTACAACAGGTTTGGCAGATTCTGCGATCGTCTTCGCATAATATTCACCAGTGTTAAAAGCTTTCTTTAGCACTACATTTCGATCTTTGATTGAAGTGTACAGCGAGCAGAGTTGATTTAACGTCATGGTATACATTGGAATGTCATTCAATCTTTCTTGAAATGATTTGTCCTCGGCTGCTCCATTTTCTTGCGGTGCTGGGGCTGCATTCTCCATTATTCCCTGATTCTCTTCAGCCATTTTCGCCTTGATATCTTCACAGATCCCAGTAATAACTTGATTTCTGGACTACTTTATTTCTCAGAGTAAATTTTCCTTCCCTTCACTTTGATTTATTTAGGGTCTTGTTTTGGACTTTGACCTGCACGATACAATATCTATCATTAATTTCGGCCAATCAAAAATGATTACCCACTGGCACTGACCAATCAGAAGCTTCCTACGTCATAGTGATTACGTCATATGACCTTTGGACTTAACTGAGCTGTTTCTGGTTATTTCGGAAGGTGGGCTTTGCCCTCTTGGAATCATTACGTCATTGTTTCCCCATTTCTCTCACAAGGACTTTGAGCTTCAAATGACTTCTGATTTCGGGTCCATAATTTCGATAAAGTTGACAGTATGCTTTTTGAAAAATAAAAGTTCCGTTAGTCGCTCAATTTTCAGAACTGTACGGTGGTTTTAACACGAATCTGCTATGCTGAATTCAACTCTCAGCTCAGATCACAAAAAAGTAAGAAACTCCAGTACTGGGAAGTAAAACTGAAGCATCTATTCATTTTCATTAGAGAAATCCATCAGCATATTATGTTTTTATTCTATTTTCACTTGTTTCCCATACCATATTACTGTATACCTGAGTAATGTCTAAACATTGGGAAGGATTCAGCAGTATTTGTTTTGAAATGTTCATGAGGCCACAGGTAGTGAAAATGGAAACTGAAGGAATTCTGTGTACTCAATTTGATAGAGTGTAAGAAACTTTCACTTGTGGCTCAACTCGGAAAAAATATTTGTACTTAAGTAATATGACTGAGGAAACAAGTGGAATGAAGTAAGAAATCTGCCAAGGAGTTCTCTTATTCAAGCTCTTTGGTAACGTTATGAAGTCTGAAGTTGTGATTTTGGCGATTTTGGCCATGTAAGCTGCGCCCCTTTCACCGCGAAGGAGAAGAGCAAGGCATCTTTGATGACGTACCATTGATCTGTGTTGTTGTTGCTGTTGTTTTGCTCCAGCCACTGATCTGAAAAAAAGACTGGATCGAGCAACGCATTGTTCGCTGAGGACTGTTTTTGAAGCCCGCGATTTTTGACCGGCGCCATATTGGTAGGTCCCAAGGAGCGTAAGCATTTGTATGGGACCTACTGAATATAAGGAGAAATTGCAAAGAGAAGCCTGCTATTTCGGCTCGCTGTGGACAGGAAAAGAGAAAGAATAACTTCAGAACTATATCAGAAGGAAGAAGAACACTAGCAATGATGAGAAACTGGCTCTAGAGGGAGAATTTCTGTCATATTTTAACAGTAAGTCATAGTTGCTTCGGTCCAACTTAGGCCGGCCTGTAAACCAACGATTCTGAATGATGGTGGCAAATGGTTGTAGCATTTCTTGATGTTATATTTGTTGAAACTTATGCATTTCGTTCAGTTTATCATAGGCGAATATCTGAAATGATTAAATGCTTGATTTGGTGCGCACAATTGAGCTTGAAGGCAAGTTATCATGTCCAGTTTTCCATGTTCTCCTTCATGCCAGGAATGAGATTTCAGCTGGTTTCCCTTGACTTTTATGTACGGAAATAACGTCCTTTTATTATTCCAAAAACCAGTTTGAAAGCGGTTTTGATATCTAAATCTGTTGTCAGGGTCTTTCATTTATTCCCCACTGGGTGAAATTAATTGCAAGACATGTTTATCATCTACACCACCCTACCTACATTGCCTTTCTTTATGTTTACCTACAGTTATTAGCAATTAGGGTGGCTTTGAGATCTTGTTAAAATTTTCTCTTCACGATTTTCATCTGACAGATATCTGGATGAATTTAGCAGTATATTTTATGAGAGCATTTTGCATCAATGAGGCTAGCAGTCTACTCTTGAAATCCAAGCTTAACTTGAAGTTAGCCTCCATAGTTGTAGGGTCAGGTGCAAACATTTAGTCACTCAAATAAAGATCATGCCAGTTGAGGTTGTTTGGTAAATGGCTGTACCAATTTTAAGATTTCATTGCCACCCATCTAACCTAGCCTGTGTGCAGACTTGACCAATTTCTTCTGAAAGAAGTTTCGTCAAGAAACCTCTCTTAAATGAAACCAATCTTATCTGCATGAACGCTTCTAGCCTAATCCAGCCCTATGTGATATAATGGCAACCAAACCATTTTGTTTTTGAGAATAGACTTGTTGAAAATTAACTGTCACTTCAAAAATAGAGAATTCTAGTGACAATAACAATGTGCAAAAAATAGTTCAAGAAAGTCTATGAATAATATACAGTATCAAGCTCTTTGTACCTGGCAAATTTTCTCTTGAACTGATCACAAGTTGTTGTACAGTATTTTTATTAGTGCAGCTTTTTGTCATGCAGTCTTTTAATGAATGTGTAGATGCAATCATCAAGGAAGCAATGTGTATTATTTCAGTAATGTATGCTTGTCATCAAAATCTATAATATATACTATAGTTAATCAAATATACCATGTCATAACTTCATCATCAACTGGATGCAGCAGAAATGATTTATTATCACCACACAAAGTTCAAGGAATAGAGTCCTGATTTTGAGGAAAACAAGTTAATGTAGATATTAGAAGTCACTATGTTTTTCAGATAATTCAGCTCTCTCAATTTGTTTACCATATACATTCTTTTTCACAAGAAACCCTGGATCAGCAGCAGGTGCTAAATATTTCTTAAGTTTGCACGAAGAGTTCTGCCAAGTCCCTTGATACTTTCCCACCGCTTGTTTGATCCTATAATTATAATGTATATACAGGTAGTTTCTACAACTGCTATGGGTGCATTTTCTTGACATATGTAAAGATAACAGTAAGTGAGAGAAGTTCTTCTGTGACGCAAAAAACATGTTTTGCAAAATCAAAGCAAGCTTTAAAATTCTGCTTTGGAAATTTCCTTTTCCTTCCCACATGTAGAACAACTGGCCATCTCTTGCAAACAGGTTTCTTATGAAAGAACAAGTATGTAATAGTACATATGTTAGTAACATCCTTCAGCAGTTTGATCGTAAGTCTAAATTCATAGAATCTGTTTGTAAATGGCAGTCACTATTTCCAAGCAACTCAAGGCTTTCCAATGATTTCAATGAAGCACATCACTGCAGCATTTAAAATTATCACCGCAAATCATCAGGCAAGTGCAAACGCACCAACACATTAACTTTGGTTTATGTGTCACTCAGCTGCAATTATTGGCATGTAATTACATATTCCTTGCTTGAAAAAAGAGCAGTAGGCAACCATTTGTGTGAAATTAGAGAAAACTGGCATCCACAGTGCTATTGATTGTATCCATTATTCTTGGACTATCACATCTACCTAGAAAAGAAACGCAAGTGCAATTGAAATAGATTCATACTGTACTGATCGTTACAAAATCAGGATTGAATAACAAATGGCCTCATGGCAGAATGGATGCAAGGTTTACAGTCCTTGGGAGATATTTAAACAAACTATATTAATAAGAGAGCACTGTGAACAAACTGAATCCAAAGAAACTTTACTTTGTAGATCTATCATTCAAAAAGCCTGAGCAGAGGGAAAGGGGCAAGAAATTCTATTATTCCTCATCACCTACCAAGGCTAGGCAAAAGCTTTTTCTACACTAAACCAAATTTCTCTAAGCTAACTGCATTGTATTAGCCGGTTGGGACAACCTGCACAGTCTGGAGAGATAGAGAGAGGGAGGAATCTTGACAGTCGAGGTTGATCAAGCATGCATGCGCCCTTCATTTTGTTCGCCCCTTTCTCTACGACACTCGGCGGTAGCGAAAACATAACTTCCTTTCCCCTTCATAAATAGAAACCTACTAAGCACTGTGTTAATTTTAGGCAAGAAACGACCCTCACAACCATCACAAATCAAAGAAACTGTCTTATGATCCTACTGCCTACCCGTACGACGCCAGAAGCACGATACCCTGTAGTGCCAGTGTGCCCACACCAAAGAAATATTTTGCAGGAAATATCTACATTTCTACCTTGAGAATGGTTTAATGAATAAAAAGCTGCAAAGAACTACACAAGAATGAGTAAAAGGAAGTGTACAAACCTCAAAACTCCTTCCGTATTTCTCAGAATGAGTGAAATTTCCTCTGTTGTTTATAAGGCTTTGCACCGTCTCGCAGCAAATTGGGACCTACCAATATGGCCGCCGCGCATTTCAGCTGGCTTCATTTCCTGAACAACAGAAGCTCGATTCAGTCTTTTTTTCAGATCAGTGGCTCCAGCACTTCTGTATTGCTGTTGTTGCAAGTGGTTGGAGACGCCCCACAACACAGCAGGGCCTAAGAAGAGTGTCAAAAGAAAGAGAGACAACCCCTCTTGCCAAGAACTGAGATTAAAGAAGAGATCACCCAATTTGATGCAAAAATGGTAAGAATAAATCGCAGTGAATTTTCTTTTGAATTCATGGTTCCACGTGGAAAAATTTGATTCGATTCATTGACCAGGAACGGGCCAGCAGGGCCTAAACCGCTGTCTAATAAAACAAAGCAAGACACATTCGAATTGAAAATTGTTGAAAAGTGCCATACTCTGCAGATTGATACTGCATTCACACTGACACAGTTAAACCAGCTTTTTCTAAACCAGTTTGAATTTCAACCAACAATGACTGGATTTTTTGGATTGACCAATCAGAAGGCCCTTAGTTTTCATTTATTATGAATTGAAAAAACATTTTGAGCATCATGACAAGGGGTCATGGACTTGATTAACACTTAGCATCTTCTGTAACCCCACTGCTGAGCTTGGTGCTAAAAGCCACAACTTTGCCTTCACCTTAGTACATTTGTGCTCTATTTCTCAATGAATCATGGTTGCCACAAAGAAATCAATGTTTCATATCTTTTACAATATATCCACATGTACCCTTCATGTGATGCTATGCCTAGCATATTGATGCATGTTATTGTATGTAGTGAAACTTTAAAATGAAACTGAAGTGAACTGAACTTTAGATGTTAGGGGGCATGGTTGCATGCCAAATGTGCAAAGGAGCATGGGGATCTGGGGATGAAGCCTCAGAAGAGATTTTAGGGCCATGGTCATTTTTGTCTTGGAAACACCCAATCTTTCTCTCAGAAACAATCTTATGCTTTATTTAAAGCTATGTTCAAGCAGAGCATCAGGTCTTGTCTCTCAGTGAAATTCCACAGTAGTGCCACAGCCAGAATGAAGTCACTTCAATCAGGAATTGAGAAAATTTTCTGAATTTTGTATCAGGTGTCTCATAAAAATCTTCCCAATTCTAAACTCAACTGTTTCTTGACTTGCCCATCCATGCCAAACAGGTAAAACACTTTCTGAACGTGCAGTAATGCAGTAACTAAATGAGTCCTTTTTGAGCAATGGAAACAAACACACTAAATTGTTGAATTTGTATCAACTTTACAGCATTTGTAAGCAAGGCTTTACAACATCAATGTGTGTGCTATTGACCATATGATAAAGATATACCTGTGTATATTGTTATCCATGTAATATAAATGACATCCCTGCAAATGAAGTATATCTGAAATGTATCAAGTTCTGCAGGCAGGATGGGAGTTTGTTTAGTAAAATGGCAAGCGTTTAAATATACATGTTGATATAGATGGCTGCTTACAAATGCAGAAAGCTGAATGATTTAGATTTGATGGCCTCTGTTTTTGTTTCTGTTACTCAATAAACCTTTTAGCTATTCTACAAAAGAGCCTGGATCGAGCAGTATTTTTGTACATTTTGATATGCAAGGCTTGATTGAATGGGGTTAGAGCTTTGATCGCAAATGTGTGCATTTAAAAATTCTACCAAATGTGATGAAATACCGTTCGATCCGGATTCTTTTTTGGAACGGCTAAAAATTCTATTTCAACAAACTAGTTGCTACTTAAAGGCGCTGGGTCACGTAACCGTAAACAAACCTGTTATCTCCATAATCTATATTGTTGTCCACACGTGGCCATTGTGCTCTGCACAGATTTTGGTGGATGGGGTGAATCCACTAGAAAGTTACTTCCAAAAATCCACCAATATCTCTGCCATCGTACAACATATGAGTGTTTCGTTTGTTTCTTTACAAAGCTCAAGAGTCCATCTTCAAAGTAGCACTGTCATTTTGAGAAATATAGTTGAAGATCTCTGTGCTATGGCCTATAAAAAATACTGCAAAATCATCATTTCAAAAGAAGTTTGTTTACATTACGTAACCCTACCCCTTTAATAACTGCATCATTATGCTTATAGAAAACATTTTATTTGTTTTGCGAGAATCGGCAGGTCAGGAGACATTTGACTGTAGAAGTGAGCTTGTTATGAAACACCCTGTAGTTAATTGAGCATCAAAATTCTACTTTCTTTAGAAGCAAAGATTTTTTGGTATTATAGTCATAAAATTTCAGGGACCAAAGGGATGCCCCAGAGTTTTTCATAAACTATCATAAGTCATAAACTATCGTAGGTCTAATATGTTGCTGTTAAGATTTCTTAAAGAAGATGGTTTTAAATTATATAATGTCCCATTCAGACTTGAAATTTAAACCAGCTGCTACGAAACCAGGTTATTGAATGAGATAGCCTGATGGGTCAATCCAACAAATCACATACATTTGAATGTTTAGGATTTAACCCAGTTTAGATTAAACTGGTTCAGCTGTGTCAGTGTGAATGTGGTAAGGATGTCAGTTGATGTTACAGAGTTCAATGCAAATTCATTTGACAAGATCCAATTTATCAACTTGCTGTGATCAGTGTCAGATGAAAATGCTGCAAGTTATCCTTTACTCCATACTTCTTGTGATTTGCAAGTAGAGGCCTGGAATCCAATTTTTCTAAAAAGGATCAGAGCAGCAGACTTGCTCTCTGTCTTGTGTCTTTCTTCTATGATGTGGGATGCTTCATTGTTTCTTTGCTAATAGGTGCCTTTTCTCCAAATAAATCCGGGTATTACCAACCTTTTGTGATCAGAATAGATACCCAACATGCCAATGCATATCACTGCAGCTTTTCTCAAAGATTCCTCGATTTCACCACAGAGATTTCTTTACCGAACTGTCTGTAAATTTAGCTCCAAACAGCATGATAAGCCTCAACCGTATTGAAAGAATATGTTTACTTTGGTTGGACTATTCAATATGATGGGAAAGAAGGAGATTAAGAAAGTTTTGGTTTTTGTACTCTTATGCTCTTTGTAGTTCTTAAATTTTCCCATGGTTTTTTGTGTTTATAATATCAATAATTTATTGAAAAGACTAGAGACCAAAAGCGAAAGAACCAATCGCAGGAGAAACCATGAATGAGCTTAATCATGCGTGTAGCCAGAAAGCTCATAGTGTGTAAAGAATTTTAAGAATAATGTTTTCCTTAGTCCATTTGCGCATGATATGAATGTAAGAAAGTGTTTTGAATTGAAATAGTTTGAAAACAAAACTGGTTTTTATATTTTTTGAATACTGTTTTGAGTATTCAAAGGGTGCTGTGTGAGAAGGATTTGGTCGCAACTTTCGTAGAAACTTTGGTGGAAAGTTTATTGGAAGATTGCTGCAATTTCCTTCCCAAAAACAACAAAATCTATCTACAAGGCGAGAAACATGACGGAGACAAATGGAGAATTTCGACATTTGGAGTTTATCAAGCGAAGAGGCCGAAGGGCACCCAGTGAATGTCTGAACACTCCACCAAAAGCATTATCTACGAGCAAATATGATATTATTAATGGTGAGAAGGTTGATCGGGCATACAGCGACAAATTTAATGGTTTCGATCCAAACAGACCTTTGAATCTTTTCGAAAAAGCACAAGAAATTCCCAGAAGATTGACGAAGACTTTATCGGAGCCGAAATTCTCAATTCGATCAAGCAGGCCTAAGATTCCTGATGTTTTATCAAAGCCAAAAGTTCCCGAAGAGTTGATTAACACGAGAAGCTACGATCACGATTTTTGGAGCACGACTTCATCTGTTGCAGGGGATACAGAAAGTGTTTATACGATTGAAGATGATTTTGATGGAAAATGTAATGTTTCTCAATCATATGAAATGCCAAGGTTTGAAGAAAAGAAGTACCACCCCGGCAACGAGAGACACAATACGCAATCTTACGTTGCATCTCAACAGAGCCAACGGGGGTTTAGTCCGCCGAGATATGAGGCACCAAGCTCCAGCCCTCCAAGAAATGACCAATACAGATCAGTTCCCACAAGAAATGAACAACCCAGGCAGAGCCCACCCAGGCAGAGTCCTCCTAGATTTGAGCAGCCTAAACAGAATACAAGAACCTATATCTTGCCACAATCAAATGGGCAAAGACATACCTTTCAAGACCATCGCTATGAACAACGAAGAAATGAGGGTTACAGAAATCATGTACCAAAATATGACGCTGAGAGATATGACATTCAAACATACGAAAAAGCATCCTCTTCAGTGTCACAACAAGCTTTTTACAGGAGGGTATGAAAATTGTTACAGAAAGTTGTCTTGAGACTTGTTTGTCAATTAGACTACATGTTAATTGCCCTGTTTTCACCTCAAATATGAAAAAGTCACATGAATCATCCTCCGATCAAGGCCCCGCATTTCTAAGAAAACATTGCTGTTGTTAAGGGTCGGGAAAATTTGCAAGAGATTTTCATTTCACATTTGTTACGGCAAAAGTTTAGTTTTGACCAAAGAGAAAATGAGAGAAGATTCTGCAAGTGTGCTAGTGGTAAGCACGGAAATAGCATACCATTGTAATAATGCTCAATTTTCTAGCAGTTGCTGCGAGGCAATGTCAAATAGGAACTTGTTGGGATGTCCGATGTTTTACTTTATTAAGAATTTGGTGAATGAAGTCTTTAGTTCTGCCAGGTTACTACGATATGTCGAATGTTGCAGACTTTTGAGTTCTCGTATTACTCGTTAGATCTCCGTTGCATGTTTCGTAATTCATTCACATTTGACCTATTCTGCCGTCCATCAGCAGCTAACCAATTTACCCACTGTCTGCCTTTTTGCCCGTGCAGCCTCTAAGGATCTGTTACAGGGCACAAGCCTATTTTTATTTCTATTTTATCTTATTTACCTATGGTAGCCCCTTAGTCGAGGACTGATTCACAGGGGGCCATGCTTTTGCAAAAGTATTCATGTATAAACTGAAGAGACTGCTAGACCGGCTTGTCTTTTTTCATAACGGGCGGTCAGAACCATATTGTTTTCAGCTTATCTAGCAGTCATGTTTTACAAAATCATGATGTTTCCATTCAGGCTTCAACTGGTAAACTTTTGGTGAAAGGAGGCACTGTTGTGAATGAGGATCGTATGTTTCTTGCTGATGTTTACATCGAAGATGGCATAATCAAGTACGTAATTGCTACAATTTATTGATATTGTAATTAACTTATCCTTGAAGATGAAACAAAATCTAGAGTATCTCTCCTGATGAAAGGATTTTCGTTTTGTTATCGTTTTAGCTCGTTGATGAGAAACCCTAGACGTCCCTTTCCTGTATGTAATCAAAAATTCTTCTTGCAGACAAGTTGGAGGAGGCTTACAAGTTCCAGATGGAGCACAAATTGTTGATGCTGCTGGAAAGCTTGTAATGCCAGGTAAGCTTATAAAAGTTGAAGACATTTTTCATTTTTATTTGACGAGTATTATCTCATATGTTTTATCCAGCGAGGTCTGCTTGTTAGGCCAATCTTTAAAATAACTGATACATTTACCCTATTTTAAGTTGCAATTACGTAAGCTTTGTCATCATAACTTTGGACCTGCAATCCAGCGTACAATATGGTCGCAAGCAGAAATCTGTCATTTTTCTGGATTAGGATTTACAAATTTGACAACATCATAGCCTCAAAACGTACTAAATGCCGCCATTTTGTAACTAATTCAGATGTCAAAAATTTCTACGGCAGATTTACAGCATCGCGTCCTAAAATCCCTTCAAGCCATCTGATTAGAAGAAAAATGCAACAAAATTTTGCACTCACATTTTGAAAGAGTTGAATATAGTCCCATAATATAGCCTGGTTCCAACCCTCACCATGATTTGTTTCTTTCCGCACAGGCGGAATCGATACTCATACACACATGCAACTGCCCTTCATGGGAACTGTTGCCGTTGATGATTTCTTTCATGGAACCAAGGCAGCTGTGGCTGGAGGGACAACGATGATCAGTAAGTTTCTTATGCACTTCTTTAAAAGGGTCTCTTTCGACCAGTATACCTTGCGCGTGCCATCTCTTAGTTGACCTGTTATGTCACCATTATTATAGGCCATGAAATGACAACAACAACGGCTTACGAAGAGACGGCATGTGCACAGCATTTTGGTTGAAACGGACCCTTTAACAATACGCCGACACTATAAATATTTTCAGAGTTTCTTGATGTATGTAACCTTTGGGTTAGATTCAGATACACCAGAGATATTTTTCATTTCTTAAAGTCAGTCGCATATAAGGCGTTATATGAAAATGTCTGCAAACAGGAATCGTTGAAAATGCTTTAAATTGCATGATTGATTCTGCGTTATCGCAAATCTCAGATAACACTTAATCTAAAGAGCCCATTGCTAACCATGATCCTTTGCGGGGCAAAAGTCGACTTTCGTATTGTCTGAAAGTCCTTTTGGCCTAAATTCCCTTTCTCTTGCTTTTCGTTCAGCGCACATAGGATCATTGTTAGCAGTCGGTCTTTAAGATAGACTGTAGTTTTGTGGCGTTTTGTAGCATTCGTTTTCTTTTTCAGTCGATTTTGTGATACCAACAAGAGGAGAATCGCTACTCGAAGCTTATGACAGATGGAGAGGATGGGCAGATGAAAAAGGTAATTGACCATTTGAATCTCTCATGCACTGCATCCTAGATTTTCTGTTCAAGATTTTTCTGTCGCTAGTTTCTTCTTTTTTCTATTTTATGCCCATTTGATTTGGAAAGGCGAGTATTCTAAAGTTCGTGTGAGGGAATTTTTTATCGTGGTCGTTCCCCTATTTGCAACCCATTTTTGACAAGCAATGGGTTGGCGTGCACATTTCTGACGCTGGACTGTAATGAAAACGTTTCTGTGATCAAACTCACTGATTCTTTAGCATCACGAAGATGTTCAATTTAAAGCCCACTTGCTTACCGTGATGATCTGCGGCTCCAGGACCAACTTTCGTATGATGGGAACGCCGTTTTTCCCCGAGGTTCTGTTTGTTTTGTTTTTCATTCGACGCGCAATGGATCTTGGCAATTGGTCTTTAATTTTGAATTTTTTCAACGTAATTTCTTTAAATTGCAGTTTGCTGTGATTACAGTTTCCACGTGGCTGTCACGTGGTGGAGCGAGAAAGTTAAAAATGAAATGCGAATTTTGACGAGTGAAAAAGGTGTTAATTCATTCAAAGCTTTCATGGCGTATAAAGGAGTTTTTCAACTGGATGATGCTGAGGTAAAGTCTGTCTTCACTTTTAGCTTTTTGTCATCTTATTTTGTGTAAATTTTATTCTGTTTATGACTCGGTTTCTGAAGTATTTTCTTTCCAAGATGCTTTTCATTTCAAGCATGGATCTGTATGGATACAATCCAGACCGCGACTAATTTTACAATTTTATTGAATGAGCGTGTTTCATAGCTCATTGAAGTCCGTACATATATGTCAATATAAAACTACTACGTCATTCTATAGTCGTTTTTTATCCTTTAGATTAATTTCGCAAAGGAAATATGTCATGAGCGTAGTAAAGCTCATTCTGTCTAAATGGAAACCTTATGCCCAAAAATCGAGGGCGCTAAATCTAGTTCTAAACACAAACGTCATTCTGAACAAGATTATTGCAGGTTGACTCTAGGATAAAAAGAAGGTCATGTATGTCTCAGTTTTGGTCATTTTGCCAGATCTTCACATGATGTGTTACTTCGATAGTTGTATCAGGCGTTCAAGGCATGCAGAGAATTTGGTGCATTGGCTCAAGTACATGCTGAAAATGGAGATCTTATTCATGAGGTAAAATACGAAAATGTTTATTTTCTTTTTAGAAACTGGTGTGTGCTTAAAACGGGGTTATGGTTTCAACGTTCTAACCTCAGAAGTTCATCAACAGACGTTGTCTTTGAACGAATTTATGAAGGTCTTTAGGATTGAGATATGGAACATTATAGAGTGTAATACTGAATTATTGGGTGCAAAAAGAAAAATTTGTCCGTTTAAGTTCGATCGAGCGCTGTTTTGTAAATATCCTTAAATTATTGATTATTGGGAAACTCCCTCCACAGCCAGCTGCTACCCAGTTTTAGATCAGAAGAAGCTAACTGCTTTCGTGTTGGTTTACAGGGATCCAAGAATCTTGTTGAGATGGGCATCACAGGGCCTGAAGGACACGAGTTGTGCAGACCTGAACAGGTAAAAAAAACAAGACAAATGTGGCAATTCCGATAAAAGTGATTGTTATTAACATTCCAAATGATTTTAAATAATATGTACCAAATATTTTCATTTTCTAGGATTAAATGCCAATCTCATTTTCTCTTGAAATAGTTTTGCTTATATTTGCTTGGGAATGATGGAACTTCTTCTTTTTGTCGTCAAGTCTGTATTTCCAAATGATACTTAAAAACTGTTTTCCGTAGGTTGAAGGTGAAGCAACGCATAGAGCAATTGTAATTGCGGATTCTGTGAGTAAAACTCCAACATTTATATGAAAAATTTAGATTGCATTGGGAAGTGTATCTGTAATTATGCCATTTTTGCATTTTGTGAAAAGATCAAAGAAAGATTGTATATTATATATTTTAGGGTTTGTTTGATTGTTATCAATTCTGAAGGCGGTAGACTTAGTAGACTCAAAATTTGTGTCTGATTGATCCCAAATTCTGAAAACAGCAGGTTTGGCAGGTTTGGAAGGCCTACTGAACCTTCTACTTCAAAAGGCAGAGGGTTTGGCAGACTTTGGAGAGATTCTGGTTTTCAGTTGCAAAACTCTGAAAATGAGGCGAATT
Source organism: Aurelia sp. 4 Dawson et al 2005 (assembly GCA_964019985.1). Taxonomy (NCBI): domain Eukaryota; kingdom Metazoa; phylum Cnidaria; class Scyphozoa; order Semaeostomeae; family Ulmaridae; genus Aurelia; species Aurelia sp. 4 Dawson et al 2005. The sequence goes on along the minus strand of OZ026507.1, from coordinate 16,912,923 downwards.
TGCTCGCATTGCTACGGTGGTAGTCAGTAACTTTTCTTGTGGTTGCCAAGCACCAGATTCGTCTTCGTGTTTGTCAACTGGAAACCTCGTTTTCACCAGGATGTATCTAAAATCTGCTGCTTTGAAGAATCCTGTTTTTGGTTGGGAACTGTGTTTCCATCTCTGCGAAGTGTACCGTTTTCAGAATTGGGCAGGTTTTGAATTACCAATCAAACACACTCTTAAACAGATGATTGTAAGCATTGATATTGATCTTTAATCAAGGTGAATTGTCCAATTTACATTGTTCACGTGATGAGCAAAAGTGCTGCTGACGTTATCAGTGAAAGCAGAAGAAAAGGATTCGTCGCATTTGGAGAACCAATCGCAGCCAGTCTTGGAACTGATGGTACAAATTATTGGCACAAATGCTGGAGGCATGCAGCAGGTAATGAATGTCTTTATATTTAATTTCAGATCGTGCTGACCTTGTTTCAGCCATCTCCTTGAATTAACCGTTACTATAGTAGATTTATATAGCATTACCGTAAAACTCCTTCGACAAGTTGCTTTGTTGATTTTAAGAAGTATCATGTTACGTTTTAGGTTTTGTGATGGGACCACCTCTACGACCTGACCCATCTACTCCCCATTATCTCATGAATCTTTTGGCAAAGTAAGTGGCGATTTTCACAATTGAGTTTTTCATGATTCATCCTTACTCTTCTCGTATCCCAGCTGTATTGCTGGTTTCATGAGAATCACAGGCATGGAGCTCAAGAAATTTCTACAACCTTCTTGTCAGTTTACATCAAAGAACAATTGCCACCCAGGATCCTGTGCAGGCACGCTTAAATGGAAGGCTGTCTACAGATCAGATTTGGCCTAAATGGAAACTATATTTTCACAGTGCAGCAGTTCATCAGATAGAACAGTTCACCTAAGTAGAACTTCCTATCAGTCCAAGTACTACATTGTCGATTCATAGACTTATGACCTGGAGTCCCTTTTCCCCGGTGCTCTTTGCCTTGATGGCGCTTCGGTCAACAGGGACTCATAACAGTACTCTGAAAAGCGGGACCCTATTTAGGCTGAGCTTCCTACAGTACCAATCAGATTGCGAGATTTGTAAATTACTATGGTTACGGCAAATATGATAGAATTTTCTATGATGTGATTGAAGAACTGTTAACATTCGGACGACGTTCGAGATTCGAGGCCGTGTTTCGAGATTAGAGGCCGTGATGTGAGATTCGATGCCATGATTCCATCATTATTCAATTGATTAATGCAGAAAATAAGATCAGGTTTTTCACTGTTTCATTGTAAGTCTTTGTTGAGCAAGGTTTACCTTAGGGATACGAGGAGGTCATCGTCATTAATCTCATTGATTCATGGTTTTTGCTTGGGCCAAATTTGATTCTCAGTCAGTCTGATATTCAGTTGGTCTGTAAAGGATCCTTGACGACAATTGCTCTTGAAATATTTCATCTTATTTATTCAGCGGAGATCTTCAATGCACGGGAACAGACAACTGCACATTTAATGCCAATCAGAAAGCAATGGGAAAAGATGACTTCAGAAAAATACCAAATGGAGTCAATGGTATGTTTAAATCTTATGTATTGTTTTAAGATGGTTAGGAATTCCATGATGGTAGGTGTCTTGGGTATTTTCTCAATGTTGCTGAGGTTTTACAGTACCAATACATTCAATACATCAAATCCAGCTTACGTCAACAGGACGTAAGATCTTTGTAGCTTTGAAGGCGACAACCCAAGTTCCAACTTCGCATACGCGGGCAAGCCGAGATCTTTCTCTTTCTGCGCTGTGTTTATGTTCCCAGGAAACATGAAAAAGAATTACAAAGAATGTTTTAATAAAATTTCTTTCTTAATTCGTAACCAAGGGCGGCGCCACGGGGTGGACTGGGGTGGACATGTCCACCCCACTTTCCTCAGGTCGGTATATACTCCAAAGCAAAAATGATATGAAAAACATTGGGTATACCTTCTGACAATCAATTTTACCTCTTGTCCACCCCACTTTCTCAACGCTGGCGCCGCCTCTGTTCGCAACTGCATTAGTCCTTGCTTGCTTACTATTTGTATTATATTAAGTGCACCGAGCAACGAGGTAAGCCATTTTTGAGCTGGGAACTAACATGTTTTTCTTCTTATATCAATCAGGTGTTGAAGACAGGATGTCTGTGATTTGGGAGAAAGGAGTGGTAAGTACTTACCTTCCCTTAGATCGGTTTAACCTTTAATCTCAATATGTTGTTTTTTTATGTCATTCGATGTCAATGTATTACGGAATTTTTATCTTAATACGAATCAGCTTTTACCGTAGATCTACCACGATTAATTATTAGCCTGGCTAGTAGCAACGTTTTTCAGACTTTGATAAAAGAACTTGTTTCACAGACTGAATGATAAAATCTGTGTGATTTCAGCATAGCGGAAAGATGGATCCATGCCGATTCGTGTCAGTGACAAGTACAACCGCTGCCAAAATCTTCAATATCTACCCAAGGAAGGTAAACACTGTTTTGTTTAACAAATGGAAGGGATCTCTGGTAAACAAATGTTATAGTTGTTGAGAAGATTTTTGAGTTATTCTCCCCTAAAAGAAGTGAGTCTAATTGATTGTAATTGTGTAAATGTGGCTCGAGTATAATGGTATAATTGTGACTCGTGTTGAAGAGCCACAATATGGATATACTCAATAAAACCTTGTATGCATGTTTGTACGTATGTATGTATGAGACTACGTGTTCGCTGTGGACAGCACAACTTTTCTTTAAATCGAAAGTTTAGGAGAAAGAGGACAAACGTTTTTCCTCGAACGTGTTTCATTTCATTGAAGTCGCATTAAGGTCAAAAATTGAAGACTAAGGCATGTTTCCTGAATTGTTTCGTCTCTGCCCTTGCCTTACAAAAATCTGTCTTGAAGGACGAACTTGTCTCTTTGAATATTAAATGGTGACGAAGAATTTTTGAGTTTGCAATTTACATAATCGAAGACATGACAGAAAGACTGTTTTATGTTGTTCTTTTTAGGGATGCATTGCTCCTGGGTCTGATGCCGATCTTGTAGTGTGGGATCCACATGCAACGAGAACAATCTCTGCAAAAACTCATCATCAGGTAAACAACTGTTGTATCTAAATATTCTTCTCAAAAGCTGAGCCATTTCAAATGGTGAGATAACCTTCGTAATGGAATGACCCTGTGTAGTTTGCTGCAGAAATAAATGTTCATGATTATGCATTCTAAGTTCTTCTCGACTAGGTTTTTATCTATCTTCTAAAACTTTTTCTTATCAAACATTTAGCAAATGTTTCAATTCTCTTTACTTTGCAGGCTGTTGATTTCAATATCTTCGAAGGAATGCAAGTCCATGGAGTTCCCTTAGTCACAATTAGCAGAGGAAAAGTTGTATGGGAGAATAACCGGGTAAGAATTTCAATATCTACGTATCTTGGAAAAAATGAACTTGTTTTCATAATCTTTTAACTTTATATACCTATATGCTATCAGACTGTTGATATTTGTAACAATTTCCATTTCTTTTTTTTCAAATAGCTTCTTGTGCAACGTGGATCTGGAAAATACATCCCGAGAAACACATTTGCACCTTATGTGTATGACAGAGTCTTGCAACGAGAAAAGGTTCGTACCGCTCAAAACAAAACTGTTTTCTTTCCTTCTCTTTCTTTTATTTTCCAATATCACACCATTCGGTAATTCGAAAACTTGAATATTTCAGCAGATCTACTGCGCAAAAACTAGTCTTCGCAGTTGGTTACTTCGTTTTTGTTAGTCATAAAACCAGTTCCATCATATAAATTATCCTTTGTCTTATTTTAGAGTTGTATGCCTTCCAAAGTCCCACGTGACCCATATGAAGGACCTGTATTCCAAGTTGAAAAACCGAAGGCAGATTCTGGTATGTTGTATCATAATCTATTCGATCAACCTCTTGGAAAACTGACGGATTATTAAAAATAGGCCTTTTAGCTGTTCTACAAACAGTTTAGATCGAGCGATATTTTTATATATTATGAAACGAAAGGTTTGATTGAATGGCGTCAAAGCTCTGTCACTATTGTGCACATTTGAAAATTCTACAAGATGTAATTAAGTATCGCTCAATTCAGATTCTTGCAAGAGTATACTTAATAGGTATATTACTGACAGTTTCTTTAAAATTCTCTTCACCTGTAGCCTGCGTGCAAACTTTTCAAAGAACATTTTATGAAACAATGCGAGTGTCGACACTATTCTACTTGTGCTAATTATTGAATTTCCCATACTTAATGAGAAAACGTACTCAAGTTTCTTGATGTTTACTCGTTTGAAGTTTCCATTCTTTTAAAGAGTTTCTCGTTAAAGACAATGATGGGTGCGGTGTTAGTCACATTACTTGTTTGTTCATCTTGTTATATCCATTACACATATCTTTAAAGGACCCTTTCGTAACCATAATCCTGTTTGGCGCCAAAGCCGACTTTTTATAAGATTTACAAGCATACATGATCACTAGCAAGAAGCTAACAAAAACGAAAACTGATGTCACGATGGCCAAAAGCTGAGTCTATTTCGCCCTTAAGTCCTTTCGCTAAGTCCTTCACTCTTTTTGCCATGATCTATAGTGGGCCCTTAGACAGGGCTTAAACTTTTGTTCTTTCCTCTTTTGTTCCAGGCAATGAACCTACGAGCCCTTCAAAGAAAAACTCTCAAAATGTCTCAAGTATTGTATTGGGTTGAACTTGTCGCTTTGACTTTGACACCGCGTAGTTTTGTACTGCTGGCTTTCTACAATGAATGCATTCATATAATCGTATCGAATATTTAATAAAGGATCTGTATTTGCTATTTAATCTGTGTATTCTGTGCTGAGATCTGTGCTGAGATCTTGTTGTAAGGTATGAATTTGCAATGATGTTTCTTCATTTTAAAACCACTCTTCATAAGCATAGGCACTAAATCTTTGATAGACAAAATCGCCTAAGGTTCGTTTACACCAGTTTCAAGTCATGTGATCAATCTCTTGATAAAACGTTTTTTGCTCTCTCTAACATATTTCGTGCCATGCAAAGTTGTGTCGTGAGTACAAAAAGTAGTGTGATACTAAAAATTCCCAAGAGTATAGTCACATGACTTGAAAAGGCTGAAACAAACCTCCAATAATTTTGAGATCGATTGATTCCTGTTTGCAGCGTGTCTCTTAAAAAGCTTCCCAGTTTAAAACTCAATTGTCTATTGATCTGCTCATCCTAGCAAAGCAAGAAAAACACTTTCTCAAAGCATAGCAATGCAGTTAGTAAATGGGCACTGGTCTGATAAAATTGAGTAGCGGACACGAAAACGGAGGTCTTAAGATTTGAATCAACTTTTCAACTAGGGGGTCTACACGTAGGCTACTTTTCAACATTTCTAAGAAGCGTTTTACAACATATGCATATGTAATACGCCATACCACGATTATTTGCCTATTTTTTAAAATTCATCTCAATATCAATGACACCTCTGCAAGTGAAATATACCTCAAGTGTTTCCAACCCCATTTCTGCAAGCAGGACGGGGGTTTTTGTAGCAAAACTGGCAAGCGTCTCAATCAACATGTTGACTTTGTAAAACGCTAGTTGCAAATGCTGAAAAGTTGACTCAGATTTTAGGACCCCGTTTTTGTTCCGTTGCTCTATTTTATCAAACTAGTGCTTGTATAGTAACCGTATTCCTACGCTTCTAGAAAGTGTTTTTCTTGTTTAGCTAGGATGAGCAGGTCAAGAGACATTTGAGTTTAAATTGTGAAGCTATTTCTGAGACACCCGGTTTCTTAATTTGCTCTAGATTTAGTGCGATGTGTTGTAATATTAGATCCCTTGGAAACTGAACTTTCAGTTTCATAGGGAATTTTTAAGTCTAAGATTAGTAAATTTGAGCAAAATGGGCATATATTTGCGCTGTTTGTTCTTTTTAGGTGCTATGATCGGCCCAGTGCGATCCTTCAATGTGCTATTTATATGTAATATTGCCTGAAGCTACAACTTCACATTTGTAAGGAGGTAGATTTTCAGTAATTTTCTTTTCAGAAAGTCTAGGATGTCTGGAAGCAAAAGTAAGCATGTTTTACAAAAAGGACATTTGACTGAATCTCCAACAGGAAGGTATTTTCTCACTATTATTTACGCGTGATTCACTAGTTGTTTGGAATATTTGTTTTGAATGATTTTTAACGGTAACATGCATATGACGCTATGGAGTAAGCAAACTAAATGATTGGATAATTGATCAGTTATTGGGATGTTTTTTCTTCATTCGCATCATCATATTCGTAGCTCCCCTGGGCCTAAAATCATCACTTTCAAGGTATTTTGTTTCTTGTGAACTATGCGATCATCTACATAGTCAAAAGAAGCAAAGTCAAAAAAGGCGATTGTACACTTTCCCTAGTCGTAGTCATGTTGATAGTTGGGTACCATCATGGAGATGGATGCCATTCAGCTCGAATCATTCATTTTCCAATCTTCCTTCCCAATATTCCAGATAGCCAAGAAAGTTGAAACGTGTAAACGAATACTCCAGATAGGCATCAAAGAGTTTGCTATTGATTAGAATAAAAACGAAAATGGTAAAATTTACAAGCATACATGATCTTACTAAGAAAGGAATGAAAACTGATATCATGACCAAAAGATGAGTCTACTTCGCCCTTCACAGTCCTTTTGCTGACACTTGTTATACTTGTCTTCCACTTATCATGGCCAATAACCAAAAGTACTCCGCTCTTTACAATCTAATATGTCTTCTGTTATGGCTGACAGCTAAGTAAATGTCACCCAATACAACTACTGTAGATTAGTGTTCTGTTATGGCCAATAGCCAGGTCCAGGTCGCCCTCTGCCACCACGATTAGATTTAAAAGAATTGTCCATTGGTTCATCTTCCATCGAATCCCCACGGTTTCTCATATTCCTTGGTCCGTCTCCAGGTGGTCCACCACCTCTTCCATAGGGTCTGTCTCTTCGCATCTGGCGACCATCTTGATCCATTGGGGGTCCATCCATCCCCATGTTAGGTCCACCTCTACCCATATGATGCCCTCTTCCACCTCGCATGGGGCCTCCTCTGCCACCTCTGTCCATGTATGAACCACCACGTCCCATTCCTCCTCGTTTCCTATCAGCATGTCCATCTCTGTTCATCATTTCCATTCTCTCAGGATTAACATGAGGTCCGTCTCTTCCTCTGTCCATTGGTGGCCCATCTCGCCCCCTGTTGGATCCTTGCCTGTCTCTGTGCATCCCTGGTGGCCCATTTCTGTCTCTGCCACCAGGTGGCATTCTCCCTCCAACACCTGGGGGTCCATCCATTCCTGGTGGGCCATCTCTACCCATATGATCTCCAGGTCCATCCATCATTGGTCTTGGTTGTCCATTTGAATTACCAGGTGGTCCCATCAGGGGGCCTGACATTCCTGGTCTTGGCGGGCCACCTGCTCCTGGAGGGAGTATTCCACCTGGTGGTGGCATTGTTCCAGGAGGTCCAGGCATTGGTATTCCAGGGGGTACCATCATTCCAGGGATCAATCCAGGGGGTGGCATCGCCATTCCTGGTGGAAGTGTCATTCCAGGGGGTAATGCTATTCCAGGCATGTTGGCATTTGCAGGTGCTTTGGATTTTTCAGCTTGTTTGACTAAGAAAGAAATCAAATGTTATGAAGATGTGAAAACATGAAGCATAAAACAAGCAACAGAGAATTTTGGGGAAAAGGGTGCACATCTGAAAAACAAACTAATGTGAGAGCAACAAGAACAAACAACAAACAGCCAATGGTGAGTGAGCTCAACGCATTCCTTTTTTATTTAATTGAGCAGTGATGGCAACTCATCAGTGAGCGGAGGAGTGCAGATCCCCCCACTTCTCTACAAGATTGGTTTTTGACTCATGCAAATCAATACAAAACATGTGGATGAAAGGGCTATGTGTGGTTTGATTTTTAGTAAACATAAAAAAGGCCATTTACTGGAAGCAAAAAAAGTGGTGTTCCCTGAAGCAATAATGCATCTTTCAGTCCCTCCAAGGAAAGGAATCAGTGACTTTTGAACAAAAATTCTCCAAAATTTATTCAACTGGGCCAAAAAAGCACAATAAATGTGTGGTTTGATTTTTAGTAATCATGAAAAAGGCCATTTCCTGGAAGCAAACAAAGTGGTGTTCCCTGAAGCAATAATGCATCTTTCAGTCCCTCCAAGGAAAGGAATCAGTGACTTGAACAAAAATTCTCCAAAATTTATTCAACTTGGCTAAAAAAGTACAATAAGTGGAATGACTGAAGAATGCTAAAGGTATTTCACAGGGATGTAGGAAGCATCTCAAACTTGGGGGCACAACACTTTGAGGGCACTTTTTCCTTGAGAAAAAGGGGCATTTTCTGAAAATGAAAAGGGCTCTTTTTTTGTTTACTAGGGGGCACATGCTCCCAGTGCCCTCCAGTTACTATGTCCTTGACATGTAGCATTCACAGAGCCATGCATACTTATACAAGGCTTGCAGAGATAAATGGTTAGGCTGGGAGTGAGATGAGAGGTGTTATGTATTTGCTACAAAGCAGTAGGTCCTAAATCTCACCATTTGCTATGCCAAGGAGGGTCGCAAGAATAATTGCAAAGGAAAACTGTGAACAAAGATTTCAATTTATCCAATATTTTGCACCATCCATTTTACCCAGACCCACGTAGCCCCAAACTTCTGAAATTCAGTGCTCTTGAGTACCAAATAATTATCCCTCCCCAAACTATTAATCAAGATGCATTTAACTAAGAAAACAACATTTACCAATTTATCCAGCCTAATCCTCCCTGATTGTTCTAACCCCAGATTGTCATCATACCAAAACCTTTTCTAACCCAGCTGATTATTCTCACCACCCTGTTTATTCTAGAGAAGACCCTATTCATTATCATCACAACATAGTGAGATTATGTTAGAACATACTTGTCTGATCAATCAGCTGCTGAGCTTGTTCCTCCATCCATTTTGTGTAAAAGAATTTCACATTATCTTTGTGTTTTCTCCCACTGTTATGTGTCTTTCTCACAGATGGCTGAAAAAATTGTTTAAAAATGCCATTATTTCAAAAAATAACACAGACCGTTGTACTCCTGGAGTTTTTATAAGCACTTGAATTGCAAGTTGCTAATAATTATGCCAACATTTACCAAGGAAATTAGTTAGTAATTCCCAGAATTAGTTCCCTGTCCTTGATAAAACTTGGCAAAACACACCTCCCCTCTGGAGAAAACCAAAATTTATTTCAAATACTGTTGCAATAGACCTATTCAGATAAGTTTTGTTATACTCATTTCAAGTCATGTGACCATACTCTTGGGAAGCTTTAGTATTGTGCTGCCCTTTGTACTTGTGGCACAACTTGAAATGGATGTATATACTGTAAACAATCCTATGCTGCTTTGTCCATACGTACAGTTTAGTTTTTGTAGCAACCTGAACAACTGAAAGTAACAAAAAAGGATAATTTTAAAACGATCCATTTGAAGAAAGTGCAGAGCCTCTAACAGGGATGTCCACAACCAATAAAGGAACATAAGAGTTCATACTTACGGAGTCATGAGTGAGGTATGTATCACAATAGTCACAGAAGTATCTGAAATGAAACCAAACGAAAACTGGTTAAATCCAATTTGAAAGAATATTTCGTATGCATATTTTGTATAAGAAACAAATAACTCGTGCCAGTACTGAAAGTTTCTTAAAATAAAGTACTGAAAGCCTCTTAACATATCAGATTTTATGTACTCAGAGTTTCTTTACCTGTGCCCTTGTGAACATTTCAAAACAATGTTTTTGGCACTCTTTGGTAAAGAGATACAGAGAACCAGTGAAAATAAAGTAAAACTTTGTTAAGAATTTTGTTTGTCCAAATCACTAGGTAGTTTCTTAAGGGATATTTTCAAAGTACTGGAGTTTCTTAATTTTCGGTAATCTGAGTACATGTTTCTTAATTTTCAGTTTCTTCTAGCAAATACATTATCAAAGTACATGAGAAAAAAGCTTCATTTTTCCAGAAACATATTTCACCGATAAATGTGGAGACTCATAGAAAAGGTCCTGGGTTTTGTCAGAGTTTTACCCTTCTCTCTTCACCAATTTATCAAGGTCTCGGTAGGCTACCCACTATGATAAGGGCCAGCCAGATGATGGATGTTGAATGGGCCTAAAAAAAGAGCGTGTTGCTGTCGGTTGTTTATGTTTTCCAAAGAATTCTGCACAGACAGAGCAGAGTGTATAAAAAACACGGTACAATGAAACTAACAGAAGCATAAATAATTAAATCACATACTTAGGCATGTTGACTCAGATTACCAAGTAAATTCAGCTCATTCGCTTTATTTCTGCTAATTTTTGCAGTGCGAGATCACAGCTTTGCCTCCGCCATCAATGTGCTCCAAAGGAACTGAAAGGATGTAATTGTCATGGCGCAGCAGTTTATTGAGCAGTCAAATAATGTTGCTGCAAAAGTTTGCGATTGCAAAGTGCACTAGCCTGATACACAGTCCTCGAGGAGGGGGGGGGGGTAACTGCTATAGAGGACCTTGTATACATGTGCCTGCCCGGGTTAACGCAGTGGCGCTGAAACCATGAGCGCAAACAGCTGATGTACTAGGTAGGAAATAATTTGTAATTGGCGTAAAAAGCCAGTTGCGCCAATTCATTCACAGAAGCAGACTTACGTCACAACTTTTGAGAGGGATGCAATCCTATTGAGATTTTTCAAGGGATAGGAATTTGGGATATAATTGTTTCGTAACTTTGAGTGATATTTCGTTGAATAGCCTGTTAACCAGACCCGATTTCAAAGGAAATAGTGCACTTATTTTCCTTTGAAATCGTGTCTGGTTAAGTCCATTTAATCTCTGGAAATCCAAATCATGTTTTGAAACCAACTTCGAAAGCATGACATTTTAAAGGAAATAATAAACCATTGATAAACTTGACAGCCCACAGCCCCGTTTCGAAAAGGAGGCTAAATCAAAGTGGTAGTTCTTTTAAAACATTTTCCACAAGGGTAAGATGCGAAAAACTCTTCTCTGCAAAAGACAATGGCAATGCTTGCAGAGCCCAAATACAAACAGAAATGGGCAGAAGATCCCAGAAATTTAAACTGGTCTGAAGGTATTCCTGAGACCTTTTATTTGAATAAAGAAAATAGCTTGTAAAATTCTGTAAAATTGATTGAAGCAACAACAACATTTATTGTTTGATTGTCAGAGAACCATGTGATGCCTATTATACGAGGCATAATTATTTTTGCTTATGGACAGATGGAAAGGCCCTCTTTAACAGTGGGCACTAGAAGGTATCAAAAGTAAGGGAAAAAAAGTATGACAAATTTAGTGTTTCATATTGCAAGTCATAGAATGGTAAAGAACTGCCAAGCTGACACCAATTCCAGTGCCCAAAGTTTAAGTCCATTGATAAAAGTGAGAATTTATGGACTGCTCCCAAAATTAATTTGAGACTGATATATTTTTAGCAGTATTTTAAATCTTGCAACAATGTGCCTCCTTTAAATCATTTCTGGGTACCACTGAGAGAGAATGAATTTTTTTACTGCCAACAACCATTAAACAAATCTAGAAAAGGCAAAAAACTATGAACTGTCAGCCCCAACAACCCCCAAATCAAGATCTAAAAGTTTTGGACTGTAAAAATTTGGGAAAAGTTTTCAAAAATATTGTTTGTCCAAACTAAGGCACCTTAGTGATAACAACTGATTTTTGAATTTGCTCTACAGACAAAGGAAAGTATGGATTCAAAATGTTATCCAAGATGGGATGGAGTGAAGGTAAAGGACTTGGTGCCAATGAAAATGGGACCGTTTCTCATGTCAAAGTGACAAAGAGAAAGGAAAGTCTTGGTAAGTTGGTTCCAGCGACCATTAAAGTTACTTTGTAAATTAAGTTAAAAGTTATCTAAAAAAAATTTGTGTGCTCAAAAAAGCTCACGCAACTTTGAAACTTCACTCTTAAAAGCGAGTGCTCATATCAGCAAAATTGTGAATCTCAAAACTACCTACTAGAAGATTTTGACAAAAGCTATGTTTTTTTTAAATGTACAGGAAGGCAAGTGAAGTAAACATGAAGATTGTTATTGGACTTGTGAAAACTTGTAAGAAACTCTGAGCACTCAAAATTTTATAAGTTTTGAGAAAGTTTTAGTACTGGCTCAAATTCTTGATTTTTAATGAACACATATTTGTATAAAAAAAGTTTGAATAAATATTAATGTCCCATTCACATATGCAAGTAAAACCAGTTTAAATTAAACCAGGTTATCGAATGGAGCCTTCTGATTGGAATATCCAACAAATCAATTGCATTTGATTGGCTGAAATTTAGCCTTGTTTAGATAAAGCTGGTTTAACTATGTCAGTGTGAATGTGGTCTTAGATACTTCTTTTATATTTTCAGGACTAGGAGCATCTACCTTTCATGATGACAACTGGATTGCACATCAGGATGACTTTAGTGCTCTATTATCAAAGCTAAATCAAACTGGATCCAAAGGTATCATTTAGAATCAGTCCTTGCTTTTGGCATTTGAGCACCTAGGTTCAATCATATTTATGGTCCTTTTTTTCTATCTTACATTTTCATTAGAGCCTTTCCTAACAGGTTAGATTGTTTGTATGTATGAGGAAAAAATTTTGAATACTTTGTTTTTATTGGTTGATTTGTATGACTGGCTAAGCATTGATATATCATAAATCCTAACAAGATCTCAAAATACGTTTTTATGTTTTTGTATATTAATCGTTTAAAATTTCTCCTCTTCTCCTCATTTGCTTTTCAATTGGATGGATTTCAGATGACCCAGAACTGTAAAACATCTCTTCCTTATCTTTTGGTCCCAATGATTTGAACTATTGTGGATGGGGTCTGCTGGATTAAATTGAAAAAGTTTCAGGTAAAACGGTATGGCATAAATGGATGAATTTTGCTAAAGATCTTTGTTCATAGTTTTCTTTTAGTTACATCTGCCCAAGCTTCCCTCCTGGACATGGTAGCTGTTGACTCGTCAGTTCATAGTTAAGTGCTTTCTAGCAATCAACACTGCTCATTTGCCCCCATTCCACCAACTTTATCCCTGCAGGTCTCCCAGAAAAATTTTCTCAACATTTCAGAAAGTGATGAGTCCAAACAAGCAAGTCTGCAGCATGATGTGAAGCAATCCCAAAGGAAAATTCAGTAAGTTTAACATCTAAACTGATGTGTTTGTTCTTGTCATGAAACTTTTTAGCTCTTTCCTTTCAACTGTCATGTGTTTGTTTGCTATTTTGGAGCTTTTAAATATCAGCAATAATTCTTTCAAAAATTGATAAATTTTGGGCGACATACTTGCCAACCATTCTTGTTCATTTTAAACTTATATGAATGATTTTGACAATATCTTTTGGATCAGTCCTTGAACAACTTATTTTCAGTTACGGTAAATTCATCAAGAGCAAGGATTTATCATTGAAGTCCAAGAACGACCTTGCATGTGTGTTTGGCCAAAGAAGCAAATCAACACCATCAACACCACAACAACTTACTGAGGTAAATTTTTATAAATAGACTCGATTTTAAATAGTGCCAAAATATGGAAACTGCATGATTGAATCTGCCTGACAAATTTTGTGCCTAAAACCTATTGCTGAGATTTATTTCCTCTAAGCCTTAGGATCGACAAAAATTTCTTTCATCAAAATTCTCGACTGCTTCGCTGCGCTCCTTTTCCTGAGATTGTGGAATGATAAAGAATAGTGGTAAACTTTAAACTTATTCGCAAGGTTTTTAAAGAACTTTTTCAATACTTAATACTCGCTTGAAATTCAGGGCGAAGAATCTTTGCTGTTATGACACATTTTTTCTGAAGATTTATCTGCCTAAGACTACATTTATGCAATCCCAGTACAGTTTGAAAACAGTACAAATTTTACAGTAGCAAAATTTTAGCTACCGTTCACACTGTAGGAATTTTGACGATGATAAACACGTTGCGCTCTCCCCAAGAATTTGATGCCAAAGATTTTTGTCTGTATCGTAAGGATCAATCAGACTTGTTTTTAAAGTGTGGGAATATGCTTAATCGTCAATGTTTTCAAGTGTTCGCACGATGCAGTTTTTAAAATGTTCTGGTTAGAGTTCCATATTCAAACTTTGCCGTTTTCAAAATTCGGCTAGCAAAAGATGGGCCGTTGTCATGTGAACGGGAGGCCTATCCGCCACATTTTTCGCCGTTTTATAATTGTGCAAGTATCGTCTGAATGCAGCCATGATGTATTTTATCTCATTCAGGATGAAGGTGAAAAATCCGATGCAAGCACAGCCTCTTGTCCTGTTGAAAGTCACAAAACTGAACATGGTTTTGTCACAGTCAAAAGTGAAATGAACCTACAGGAGTATTTTGCGCAGAGGATGGCTGCTTTGCAGCGAGGTACGGAAGGTAAGGCTAATGGAGTTTGTAGTGCTGCTGTGGAGGAGGGTGTACCACGTAATGATACGAAGGAGGAAAGAAAGAAAAGTAAGAATAAGAAACGGAAGTTGGAGGAAGATAATGAAAATTGGGGCAATCAAATGGCAGATTATGGAAATGAGAAGACAGGGAAAGTTAAAGAAAAGAAAGACAAGAAACGTAAGAAAGAACAAAATACTGAAATTGAAAGTAATGAGGTCAGGGACAACGGAATTGAGAAAATAAAGGAAGTCAGAGAAAAGAAAAGCAAGAAACGTAGTAAAGAACAAAATACTGAGATTGAAAGTAATGAGGTCAGGGACAACGGAATTGAGAAAATAAAGGAAGTTAGAGAAAAAAAACAAGAAACATAAGAAAGAACGAAATACTGCCATTGGAAATAGTGAAATCAGGGAAAATGGATTTGAGAAAATAGAGGAAGTCAAAGAAAAGAAAAGCAAGAAAAGAGCTCAAAGGGAAACTTTTGATGAAAATGTGAATGCTGATGATTCAGAGAAACTGCGTAATGGGGAAGAGATGGAAATCGACAGTGTGCCGAGAAAGAAATCTAAAAAGTCCGAGCGAGCAGAAACCGAAAATTTAGATGAGAAAAATGATGAGAAATCCAAAAAAACTAAGAAGTCAAAAAAGTTGAAAGTTTGTGATGACGATGGTGGAGAAGCTATAGACAGAACAGTAGAAACAAATGAAAATTCGGAGGAATGTAATGCTTTGAAGGATCTGATTCCAAAAAGAAAAAAGAAGTCTAAAAAGACGCGAGCAGATGATAAAACCGGGGAAGCTAAGGAAAGTGCTGCTTTAAGAGTCAGTGAAAATGTCGAGAGAAAGAAAGAAAATAGAAAGGAAAAGAAGAAGGGTAATAAAAATGATGACTTGGAGAAGAATGAACAGTGCAAAACCGAGATCAGTGAAAAGGAAGATGAAAACGAAGAGACAAAGAAAGCATGCGGTGAAAAGAGAAAAAAGGACAGAAGAAATGAATCTAGTGTAGCAAATAAGGAACTTACAAGTTTAGATAAGAAATCAAAGAAAAAGAAGAAAAAGCAATGAAAAGTTCATAGAACGTTGTTTCAATTGATTGTATGAAGCAAAAGATTTGTTTTGTATCAAGTCCCTCTGTGCGATAGTCGTGGTGTTTTGGCAAGTGTTTCTTTGCAAAAAGACGTTTAAGCTATGTGGCAAAAGGCGATAAAAAATAAAACGAGGCTCGTAATAACCACGATAATCTCATCAAACCAATGAACAGTAGCTTCTCCCTCTAAACGAAATACATTTCAACTGAAAATGAACTTTTTGCGATTCAAGATTGGTCTTGCACCAGTTTACATCTAAAATGATTTATGAAAGGTTATCGTTTTGTTATTTAGCAAAATCGACAGCTGCCTTGAAGGAGTCTATGAAACAAGCATACCTTGCACGAGCCTTGCACGAAACTTACACGTGTCATCTTTTAGCTTATGGCCATTTTCATGGAACACGAACATAGCGAAACAAAGAGACCACAAAAGCATTAATAACTGCAAGACATGCATGCTGATTGCAACGGTCGTTCTGTTCAAACGAATTTGGGTCTGCAACGGCAAAGAAAGTTCCATCAGTTCGTAAAATTTAGTCTTGCTGAGGACTTCCTCCGTTTTTCCTGCCTCCGTTCCATCATTTGATGGACATATGATTCAGCGCTTTGATTAATGACTTGATTAAGTGTTTTATCATGACTGCAAATCAAATGGCTACTTTCCATTGCCATCAACCCTGATGCAATGTCGCCAGACATTAATGTGCCAGTCTACGGAAGAGAAATTTACAAAATTATAAGCATCATGACAACGTAACTTGAAGAGGTATTGGCACCCAGGGTCCTTTGAGATAGATCCACACTGCAGAAGTTTAACTGATAGAAAACTTGACTTTAGTTGACTTTTCTGTCACTTCAGCTACTGCAATGTGGATCCAAGTTTGTTGATTTTTGAACAGTCTGAAACTGCAACATGCCCGCATAAGGCCCTTGGTGACAATGATTCTTTAAAGGAAATCAACAAAGTGAAATGAAGTGAGCGGTGTAGAAAAGCTAAACAAAGTTCCCACGCACCC
Source organism: Aurelia sp. 4 Dawson et al 2005 (assembly GCA_964019985.1). Taxonomy (NCBI): domain Eukaryota; kingdom Metazoa; phylum Cnidaria; class Scyphozoa; order Semaeostomeae; family Ulmaridae; genus Aurelia; species Aurelia sp. 4 Dawson et al 2005. The sequence goes on along the minus strand of OZ026507.1, from coordinate 16,896,304 downwards.
GTCGTTTGGGCCCATCGTTTCTTTGGCTACACAATCAAAGGACATGTTTTAAACTTTGCCTGGGCCACGTTTAACTACGTCTATTCCATTTGAAAGGACCTCAATGATTGGCTAGAACATTACCAGGTTCAGTAATTCCTTAGCATTTGCTTTTATGGACACTCCAGTACACAGCGAGAAGGCATCGGAAACAAAGGAAATTTTACGGCAGTCCTGTCACAAATGTCAACAGAGGAGATTGCAAAAGAGTTCTAGAACCTGCGTAGCTAGCTCACTCATTGTGCATGCGAAATGGGGCAGCCAAGAGAATCCATTGTCCTTAAGAAATGGGGGTGTCGAGAGAATACATAAGCTTAGACTTAGTGTTTAGGTTCTTTGAAAAATAAACAAGAAGCTGGATGCAAGGACTTGAGAATGAAAGTAACAGGTTACTTACCTCTGCAGAGATGGAAAGAGATGACGCTTTTCTTCTGCCTCCAAGACTTTGCTCACCAGCTAAAAGTAATTCCTTTTGAGCATGTTCATTCATAGCTACTACTTCTGCAAAAATCTGAAAATATGATAGGAGAAATAACAACAGCTTGTGAAGTCATGGGTAGCTAGACACTGCAGTTATGTTTCAGCGTATGAGGCTGCGGAGAAAAATTTGTTAACTTATGTGGAGGAGGTATTACGCTAGCTCCGCGAAAGTAGTAAACACCGCTGCGATAAAACTGCGACGTCTGACCACCAATGTTGAAATTCGAATTGTTTGAACCGTATTTGAATCTTCTGAATCTATGGGCTGTCCCCCGATGTATCAGAGAATGAATTTTACGAGGAAAAGAGGTCGCTTATTAGATGAACAAAACAATTCAGTGGGATTTCAGTTTCTGTTGAGATGAATCTCAGTGAGTCTGGTGAGTTTGGATTCACAGCACATCAATTTTGAGTCATTAGGACATGCGAAGTAGGGCGTTATGAAGCACAAATGCAGAGAATCACTGAAGAAACTTAAATATTTTGACTGCCTGCAGAAATTACGCGATATCTATGCTCTGAGTGAACAGAAGAGTTTGCCAATGAACCAGAAGGAGAGCCATTGAAGCAAATTAAAGACCTTGACTGCCAGCAGAGAGTGGGTGATTTGGGTGGGTGATCTAAGTGAACAGGATATTTTGGCACTGAAGCTCCAAATGGCTTTACTGGGGCAGTCCCATGGAAAGCTTAAACCAAATTTGTCCGTTTTTGTCGCTTGTGCGAATAAAAATCATACATCTAAATGCTAAACTGAGTGAAGAAATCTCTAAGCTAGAAATCTTTGAGCCTGGCTCACCTTGGACAAGTCTTCTTTGATTTTCAAGTACTCCGCATAGTTGTCTTCCATGGCAGCGATGATCAGCAAATAATTCTCCAGTCTTTCGATGCTCAGATTCGTAAAATCCTATGATACAGAGAAAGACTTTTTAAGTTTGATTGCACATAAGTTTTGGACGGTAGAGATGGAGATTTCCAGAAAACAGCGCAGAAGTGGTGAGATTGATACTGGAGAAGTTATCACTTTTAGTCCCTGGTTTTACTGCCTTCTTTGATTTCTTGATCGTCATTTCAGAAGATAACACACTTTATGGATGGAATTGAATTAAAGTTTTGGAAACTGGTTGCACAGCTTTTCCTGCACGATTTGCAAACAGTGGATGCATTTTGCTGACTCTGGTGGTAGGAAATTCGATTCAATCAAATTTGTGAACGAGAACAACGAACGAGGTCATAAGTCTAAGCTTAATGTTGGTTACGTGGACTAACTACGGGAAGGAGAATGACTTACTGGCAAAAACAGTGGTTCTTGTTTCTCAAAAACGTGTGATGGAATCTCGTTGTCACTAACAATCTTCACGATGTTGTCACTTTCTTCTGTCTCAGAGATTCCTTTCAGTTCATGCTCCCTTGCATTTTGCTTTTCTTCTTTCCTGACGTCAAGAACAGCCACCTCGAGATTCGTGACAACAACAGCAACGACCAGGTTTGCGAAGATAAATGCACCGATTGAAATGAATAGAATCAAATAGAGGCCACCTCCAGCATAATTGGTGACTCCACTCTTCTGAAAAATTGAAACAGAATCATGCAGCTTAGCCACTGAATCATTAAAAGTTGGCGATCAATCTTTTTGTAAATGGTAAGATACTATTGAGTCACCACTCAAAATTAGTTAAAATTAACAGATTTTCAGAATCAACGTTTTGCATCAAAGATTATGTATTAAAAAATTTAGCCTATTGCTGCTAACACTTATGACACATCCTCAAAACATTACCTCAAATTCTTTGAAAATTTCAACCCATCCATCCTGTGTCAAGCAAATGAAGAGAGAAAACATTGCTTTCAATTGTTAAGGAAACGTCGTCATTCAGAAGTGGGAATTATTCAAATCAAGATACTATGGCGAGAAGTATACCCAGGAGGAGTTATCTACTAGTGTTTTTCAAGACACTAATCTTGCTGAAGTGTATAGCAGGGTTTCTTGAGTTTCGGCCAAAGTCTTGGCGTAACAATTTCTTGTAGAAATCCTTTTATTTTCATAAGATTGAAAGCCACGATTATCAAAGGTCATCGAGGATTGCCTTGTGACGCAAGAATTCCATAGAAAACCTAATAATAAACAGCAAAATTGAAAAAATTTCTTTACTGCCAATTGGCATCTGATCGTTTCTAGAATAGTTTCTTAATTTTCTGGAAGGACCGATGACAGTTTTACATCAGCAGCTTTTTTCAATAAAAAATGGGTGTTCATGAGCCGGCGAAAGGGAAATCGAAAAAAGAGACAAAACGTCCCCGCTAACCAATCAGATATATTTCTTCATAATTTCATTTCATTTTAAATCTTTTATACTCGATGGCCCCGATAAAGCTATATTGCATTTGACAAGGCCTCATCTTTAAGAAATGAAAAGATTTTCCATTAATGAACAAAATAAATGGTTTCTAATCTTCGGAAAGGTGTGTTGTAGGTGATATGTTGAATGAAATTATCGATTCGATCATTCTGATCAATCTTGATCGATCGACTTAATCACTCAATGACGAGGCATCAAATATTACGTGAAGATCACTTTGAAAGGATACCAAGAGAAAGATCTCCAAAATATTTCGGTACGACATCCCTGAACAAAGTAATTCCAATGACGGAGAATACCAGCATTATCAAAACCAATAACATCACAATATTTGCCATATCTGTAATTTAAAAACACCATCATCACAATCATCACAATCACAATCATCAATCATCATCACAATCACTATATATACTCGTATACGGGTGAGTCAAAAACGTTTAAACGTTTGACTGGCTGTAAAATTAAACGTATGAGGCCGATATTCAAAGTGAAATATTGATTTATCAGTCAAAGCTAATGTGAAAAGTTTGTTCGGTAAAATCACTCATCATTTAGACCCAGAAATTAGGAAAATGCAGGGTAGGAGCATGTTTGGGAACGAAGATTCCACATACCATACTGGTCCATTATTTATTATCTATTGAAATCAAAATTCTGTTTCAGAAATTGACAATGTAAACTTCAGTGCGACATAAATCATGGACCAGAATGGCACGTGGAATTCTCGATTCCCATATAAATCGCTTATAGGCATCTTTCTGATTATTGAGTATTAAAGATGTGTGATTGTCAACTCTTTTGAGCTCCAGTGTAAATACACCCTTTATGTAATAACGGGAATGGTTTATACACATCTAATATACACCGTTCCAGTTACAACGTTGGGAATACTTTCAAGCCAGGCAAAAGATTTGCAACATTTCTTGATGTCAATGGAACGCTTTACCGCTCATGCTGTGGGGGGGTGGTGGTGGATACGCGATTAATGCGATTTCGAGCAATAGTGACCTTGTAGACGCCATCCCCCCACCACTGCACTGAAAACATATATAAAGGGAATCACTGAATACGAGAAACTGACCTGGAACTGAATGTAATATTGTCTGAACTACCACTCGAAGTCCTGGCAACGAACTCACACTACGGAGCAAAACATGCTACTGTATACAAAACTAGAATTGTACTAGGTTAAAGACAGCTTTCGTCGTCATCATCATCAGCATAATAATCATCATTACCTTATTCTAAATTACAAATTTTCCTTAGTTGGTAGGGCTACAACCCCTAGCCCCCCTGTCTCCTACGCCTATACCCTGGGTACAAGAGCCTCAAAAAGATTAAACAGGGTACTACACCTATGACTATCGAATACTTATTAGAATCTGTAAACTGTACGAATAATTCCAATTCAGAAGAGAAGTAAGTTTACCTTCGCAAGCTTCTGAAAGCACGTAGCACTCGAAGAATCCTCAATACTCCACGGCTTCCTGTACTTTTATCAAGGAACACTGAAAAGAAACATCACGATAAGAAAGGAGAAAGGTGAGAATAAAACTGGGGGCATTTTCTGACTTAGCTATTGTTGACAATAAGCTTTCCGACTACCTGCGTATAAGCCGCATTTTTAATCGTTCATGTATTTTTCTTCGTTATTATGGTTGCGACCTATATGTGGGGGGAGGCTTACTGGTGGGTTTCCACGGTATGATCAATTCTGATGCCAAGAAACTTGTAACAATACCAAAGGAATTTAAAACTCAGAGGTTTATCAAACGTTTGACTGCAGACGTGACCTACTGTAACGTGATTTACACTTGTAGGATTGGCGCAGATTGTAGTCTTTTGCTATCAGCTCTATGCTTGAATAAAAGAGGTTTCCACCAAAGGGATAAAAGGTTTGTTTACTTACATGGACCAAACAGCAAAGAGGCCACGATACAGAAGTCGAAAATGTTCCATCCCCGAGCCCAAAACTTGATAAATCCGTGATACCATTTCATCAATATCTCACAAACAAAGACTGTCATCATGCATTCATCCATTATTGTAAATAGCTGGCTGTATTTCCTTTGCTGTAAATGTAATTTGATAAACAAATTAAAAAATAAAATTAGCCAATCAAGGAATATCAAATTTGCAATGGTATGTATTTTAACAATCTCTTACTTTTTCAAAGACTTCTGAAGTTTCTCTGGAATTTTTTAAAGAGTTTATGGATATTTTAAGATTTGAGAAGTTTTCGAGAGTTTTCAGATTTCTCGAGATTTTCAAAAGATTTCCAAGATTTTGCCCAAAGCAGCTTTGCTCATTTCTAGTCATATGGAAACACTTATATTTAACTTCTTTACTTTTTTACCTATGAAGTTAAAGGGGCTATGGTAATGTTTATCAATAAGACATCATTGTCAACCCCTTTTACGAAGTAGAGAAAATCTGAATATGACGTTAGAATCCTTTCTTTCAAATGATACTTCATTCTGACATTGCTGGAGAACAATAGAACTGCTATTTTTTATTCAGTCTCATATTTTTCCTTGCCTTTCCCATATCAGTAACCACTAGTCAGATTGACTCAAACTCTAAGTTAAAGCATGACCATTGTAACTGAGTGAGAACTGTGGCAACGAAAGCATCAGCTCCTCTGCAGAAGGCACGCAAATGGAAGGAATTTCTGGTACACTGTAAATGACTTACTAATTTTGCATCAGTTTCAATGGCGATCATCAAACTATTTGTGATAATAACAGCCATGATTCCTCTTCTGTATATTTTGTTGTTTAAAAGTCTTCCTGTCAGTTCTGTTGAAACAAATTCGGCAATTTCTTCATCGTCCATTTCAGGTAAGTCTTTTAAAATATTCTTTTTTTCATCTTCCACTGTTTCCAAGTTTTGCTTCTTAGCTTCTCTTTCACTATTTGTTTCAAAGACAGGTTTGAATTCGGCGGGAGGTTTTATTTCTTCAAGAAATGCTGCGAGAGCCTTTTGTTTTAGTATGATCTCACCTCCTACCTTTAAGAAATAAAATTTCTTTGCTGTACCATTAAAGAAATTGGGTAAGTTTGGGGTAAAATGGGAAAAGGAAAAAATTAATAGATTTCGATAAAACTTGATTCACAAAATTTCTCTATTAATGTCTGTTTGAATCACTTATTTGCAACTATTGATTAAACATTTCATGAAAAACTCACATGTTTGAAAGTTCTCCTTCTTACTCGAGACTTGTCTTTTGTCTCACTTGCTTCTGCATACTGCGCATCCGTATTTTGTCTCCTTAGCCCTTCTCGAAACAAACGTGTCACACCAAGGAGCTTCATGACAGTTCTACCAACCTGCATCAAAGAGAATGGCGTTTTACATAGGCCTAGTCTATGTTTGTATGTATGTATATGTATGTATGTATATTTTTGCCATAAAAGTAAATTACATTTAATGATAAAAACAAAACAAAAGCGAATCAATTTACAGGAATATTAAATTTTACAGGCAAAACAACTAGATGATCAATTTAAAAAATACCCCAGGCTAAAAATGGCAGGGATAGCATTAAAAAGGTCAATGCGACCTTGTTTCCATAATGGTCCCTCCTGAGGTATAACTAAAGTAATGTGATCTGAAAAACGGCCATTGTCTGCCCATAGTCTGGGTACATCACCAAGATCTCTCTCTTCCTCCATGCTGTTGTTTAATTTGACAGCCTTGTTTCAGTGCAAGTTTGCTTTTACTACAACTTCAGAATGTCCTCAAAATTATTTTACTCTGCAACCTCTTGATCGAAAACGTTGGTAATCTTCATAGGGTACCTCATCGCATGCAAAGTTCCTTTTCTGATTTGCCACAAAATCGTTTTGACGACAATGGTTTCAAAACACTTTCACCCTCATAAGAACCTGAAAACTGAAGAATTATTTTCTGTGAAGTTTGAGAAACGTTAGTTCTTCCCCAAGCTTTTCTTGCCGAGCTAACGCCAAATGAGATTTGCGATAACGCAGAAATGCTCATTGAAAACTTTTTTATTGGCTTATTCGCGGGTATTTTCAGGTGACATCGCAGAGGTACCTAAAGTAAGAAGTATGGAAAGCCAAACCCTATTATCTTCTATATTTTATAGAAAATCTCTGCTATAAAATCTAAAATACATACCGCTCGGAATCTATCGGCCATCTTGCTTTTACTTCGATAGAAAACCTCTCAAATTCTTCCCTTTTTCACATCAAAATGTCTTTGTCCTCTGCCATTTTGTTTTAGGCCAAAGAAAATCATTGTTATTTGAAATGTATTCTGGGATTGATTTGAGAAATCTGAAATTTGGCGCCAAAATTGAACGTGAAGTCCCGGATGCTATTGTTGCTGTTGCTGCTGTGCTGTGTGTTCCGTTTGCAGATGGAAGGCAAGAGGAAGGACGGCAGACAAACAATTTATTGAAGGCTGTGGCGCTGTAAAAGACGTCATTTTAAGCTTGTTTACGAACGATTCGATGTGTTATTTCCTTCCTTAGCCCACGATTTCATATCAATTATGTATGTCGTGCCGGTTGTCTGCAAGGAGTTGTAGGAACTAAAGCACAATTGAAAAGCAGAGTGGCCATCCACACCATGCAGATGACTTCGGAGTAGGCTCTTGAAATCTCCTTGGTTGGGTTACTCTTGCTGTTTTTATGATCAAGAGAGAAATCAACAGTCGAAGGATCCAACAAGAATTTTGATTGATTGTAAGAAGAAAGAAACATGATTATTGGAAGGAATATTTCGTGTTACAAGAGGGTTGCTGATGGAAATATTTCGGTGCTTCTTGAACATAGGCAAAGAAATGAAACACTGCTCTTCGAGAAGGGTGTTGTTGCAGAATTAGGTAATGGAAAATGAAGTGAAATTTATTTGCAAGTGACGTAGTTTAACCAAGGACTGTTTGGATTATTAGATTATGAAATATTATCAAAATTTAAAGGAAAAGATAAATCTTATCCTAAATGACATAATAATAATATCTAAACTTTGTTTTACCTCCTTTGAACCTTTGCATCAACCTTCTATCATGGAATCAAAGTAGAACCATCACCATATATATCTGCCAGGCATATTCATGTACCAAGCTTTAATCTTCAAAATACACACAGAAGTATGTTACATATCAAAACAATAACCTATTATATTTGTATTGGGATCCCTCTCATCAAAGTTCTTTGAAGCACACAACAAACTTTCCACCTCAGTTCAGTTCAGTTTCATTTTAAAAATTCATCTGCATATAAAAATGGTTTAAACTTATAAGATTTGCAAATATTACAATATGGCAAGGTACAGAAGATAACAAATTTACAATTAATATTACATAAAGTCAGGTCTTTTGTAAGCAAACACTCTTTGCAGAAAGAAACGAAATGAAAAGAAACAAAACACATCTTTTTGTTTTGTTTCTTTTTGTTTTCAGTGAGGGTTTTATACACTGGGAGATAATACATAGCTTATCATTTACCAAAAATATTTAGAGATTTGGGTAAAAATTCATACCCTTGAGTTTAAGTAACTGTTCATCAAATAGATATGGTGGAAAGCCTCTTGATTCCAGCATAGATTGGTTTGAAGAAGCTGGTGTCAATCAATGTTATCTATCAAAATTGGAGTCTCTCAAAATTTCTTTAATCAGAAACTGTTGACTCAAGATTTGGATTTAGCATGTACCCAAAATTTTATTAGAGGTACAAATCTACTCTCCTGGTCTTTGTAATGCTGATTTCATGACTATGAAATTTTGAAAATTGTGAGGGATTTTACTGTTAAGTCTTTTGGGGTGAAAATTTTCACTCTGCGGAAGTAATTTTTAATAGTCAAATCCTTTTTACTGTAAATGTTCAAACTTTTTACAATCAAATAATTGACATAAACTTAATCAATAAACTGTAATGAAATGAAATTTTTATCTGAACAGTGATCAAAAGAAAATATGTTTTCATTTCAGAGCAATCAGAGACAGAAGAAATAAAAAAATTGTATGCCAAATCATTTGATTGTTATTGCTTTATTGGAGCATTGAAGCTTTACATTGGTGAGATGTTATTCATAATTCGTATCATTTTGATCTCCTCTGCATAACAAGAATTTAAAGATGTATAGTTGCCACCATCCAGGACCTTGTGTCAAAAAAGCACAAGGATTCTTGAAAATTTTGTATCTTGATGAAGATTCTTTGGAGGTTTGAAAGCCTGCAGCTTTAAAAGCATGAGTTTTAAGGATTTTAAAAGTGTTCTTAAAAGTTTGTATAATTTCTTAAAGGTTCATAGGCAAGGAAAGAGTCTTGATGCTCAGATGGTCTTTGCTGTAAATTAGGTTGTTGCGTTCCTGGATAGATTTATATTTTTCTGGCTTAATATGCGTGATTGTGATTTAGAACTTCGTAACAGAAAATCATCCAAAACATAAAGTTATATACATTAAATATTAAAATAAGTTCCTGTTTGTCATAGAATCCAAGTCAAAGCTAGGAAGCAGAACCATTACCATGGTCTCCATAGGTAATAAATCAAGGACAGATATTTGTATCATTTTAAGGTGAATTACTGTTAGGAAAGATGTTGATTTTTCTTGTTCAGGAATCAAATTATTTTGCAGGTGATGAGACTTTCATATTCCTCTTCTTCGTTGATGGGTGCACTTCAGTTGGCAAGATCAAGGAAGATGAAATTTTCAAGATTACATCTTGTTCATATCTGGCCCTTCAGGAAAACTCTGAAGTCAATTCAAGAGTGTCTGATCTGCAGAGGTTCCTTTCTTCTGGATCATTCTTTTTCTCTTGTTCACCAAGTGGATATAACACATTTGATCTTAGTCTTTGTGCCCAAAGGAGACACCTGCAGCAACAACCTGATAACAGATTCTTTTGGTAGGTAGAATTAAAACTTGTCCATTGCTAACCTTGTTTTACAGTATGTTGGTGTTGAGTGGTGATAAAAATATTTACAATTACACTACAGCACATAGTTCCTTTTTCATTAGGAATTTGAAGAATTTAAGACAAACTCAGATAGATAGCTTAGGATCTTCTTTTCCTGCCTTTTTGTAAGCTAGATTTTGTTCACTTCCTTGCAAGGGTGCAAAAACGCTTTTGAAAGCAGCAGGCTCTTTTGGCAGTAAATCAAACTTGAAATTGTATTTAGATAGCTTCATATCTATATTTCAGAGTTTCAAACACACTTGCACTTTGATAACATTTTTCTCCTGAAGAAAGCAGTTATCGAGTTCCTCAGTTGAAAAGAAGTTATTAAAGTCTGTTTCCAATTATCGGTATTGAGATGTTGGTATGAAGCTAGTATACCAATTGTAAAAAGAGATACAATTTGTCATATATCTATATATATAACACACTGGATCTCATCAAATCATTTGCTCAAAATACCAGTGACCATAAGCATGACCCAGGGATTTTCTTTTCACAATATTTGCCCATTATTTTAGTAAGGTTAGAATAGTTGAATATTTATGCACCAAGTGATATATGATTTTATCATGTTCTAATAACTTCTTTGATCTTTAAGAGCAAAAACCAATTCATTTGCCTCAAACATTTACCATAACCTTAAGGACCAATAAACTTTGCCTGAAAATGTCTGTAATTTTAATTCACATATGAACCTTGTGCACCCTGTCAGAAGTTTGTGAACTGGTTTGAAGGTGTTGTGGTGCAGTGGTGTTTTCCTCTGACTTTGTAGCCAGAACAGTTTACATTGAGTGGGTTTGATACCCAGCATGACCCCACCACGTGAGCATCATGACAAAGACTCAATTAGGTCTGCCAAATTTCTGCAATCTCAGTACTTGGTGCTAAAAACTACAACTTCACATTCAAATACATACCTGGTATGTTTGGTTATCATAAAAGTTATTTTTCTAAAATTCCCGTTCTTCCTAATCATTCAGGAACCGTGCTTTACACTTGCATCTGGAGAGATTTGGAATAAACTGCAATGATTGGCTGGTGCGAATAATGAGTGGATGTGTTCAAATACGGACAGTTTATGTTGGAACAAGTCAAGCAAAAGCGTGTTTGATATCAAGGCTGAGTTGTGAAAGAGCAGGAACGAGATTTAATGTTAGGGGAACAAATGATGATGGACATGTCGCTAATTTTGTTGAAACTGAACAGGTTTGCTTTTTTCTTTCACCTATGGACCATGATGCCATTCTTTATCATGATCAATCTTTAAAAAGTTGTAAGGCCTTTATTATCATCGAATTGGATTTATACATCCTCAGGAACGATTTCCTGTCTAGAAAAGGTCAGAAATATAGAGAAATCACCAATTTTGCATTTGTGAATCAAAGTTGCTTTTTTCCTATTTGCATGGCTCCATAGATGGCACAAAGGGATAAACTGTTTCGGTATGTCCACCTCACTGTTTCTTTGATCAGTAGTTATTTGTGAGGAAAGATGATGTGGCAATTATTTGGTATACCTTCTTGGAGTTGATTCTATCCTTTGTCCACTGCAATTTTTCATGGCTGCTGGTACCACCCCTACACAGCTCAGAAAATATAGAAAAAAGCTCATACATAGATTGTTCTAACCATGTTCTAACTTCCAGAAAGACTGTCTTTTGAGTAGAGGACCCGTAGGGGACTATTTCTACAAACCTCGTTGTTTTTAACAGTCATTAGACGTGCACTGGTAATATGGCCGTTGGAGGTATTTTCTAGTAATCTATCCCTATCGGACGTGAACAAGTAGGCCAGAATAAACAATAGCTGCTAAGTTTAGAGTGATGAGGCCCAGGTGACGAAGAAACAGAATATTCGTGCTATTTATGACTGTAAGAGAGAAAAATGAAATGATATCGTACTTCTCAGCTGTCTATTTCTTTTCAGCTGATTCTTCTTGACGATAGCGAGACCTCTTTCGTTCAGACAAGAGGATCAGTGCCTGTATTTTGGGAGCAACCTGGAGTTCAGGTAAGCATGAAAGTTCTATTCTCCTGAAATGTAGATTCACAGTGGTTTCTCTGAATTCTTCATTTTTATATTTAAAACGTTATTAAAGCGTTAATAAGGGAAGTGTGATATGAAATTAAGAAGCTGCTTTTTGTTTTTAAAGGTTGGCTCTCACAAAATCAAGTTTTCTCGAGGATATGAAGCGTCTTCCCCGGCTTTTGAGAGGTACGCGGTTTTGTTTCAGTAGAGGTAGGACATTATTCCTCGCAACGTGAAGACCCAGAGATTTTCTTGCGCCCTATTTATATGAGGAAAGAGGAAAAACACCGCACCTGTCAGCCCCAGGGCTGAGAGGCGAGGTGAAGTAATTTCTCTCTTCCGTGAAATCAGAACGAACTGACCAGTGAGGATCAACTAATGAATTCAATTCACCTCACCATACCGATGGTGTTTCGTTTCTTTGGAAAACTTTCTCCTCACCAAGGTGAGATCCCACTTCTAGTGAGCGGGATTTTGATTCATTATGGTGTTGCGTTTGTCATGTAGAAGCAAAATGAAAATACCAAGGATTGTACAGGAAGGTGGAACCTCACCTCTCAGCCCCGGGTCTGGCAGATGAGGTGCTTTTCGTCATATAAACAGGCCCTTACATTCATAGGATGATGCGCAATGTGATTGACGTCTGAAAACCACAAGTTAATTGAACGGTCTCATTTTAGGCACATTGCAAGTTTGAAAGATATGTATGGTTATCAGTTATTGGTGAATCTACTTGGCCGAAAAGAAGGGGAACACCTTTTGAGCACTGCTTATAAGGTAAGGTAGTATTCTCTTCAATGAGATAAATCATTTGCATGTTGAGCTAGGCTTTGATGACCTGCTAGGCAATAGGCAATTGACCTTTCAGCTATCCTGAAAAGTGTCTGAATCAAACGATATTTTTATACGATTTGTGGAATTTATGAATCTCTACAACCAGGGAGATATAGACCTACCTAAGGTCTGTCTACAACAGTGGAAGAAGTTCCAGTGCTTCGCAATCAGGCGCTGCGTGTAAAATTTATGAACATTTCGCTCGATCCGGACTCTTTTAGTAGATAGGATGAGATTCACTGTTGTATCATTTGACCGGTCTTTCGAACTATTTCATAGATTTGTTACATCTTTTGGCAGCAAAATTCTTTCCGTGAAATCCATCGACATACATGGGAATATGTACACTTTTTTCCACGATCCTTTGAAACATCCATGATTTCCATGGACCAAAATCCAGATCGGCTAATTTAATTCTGTAACATCCTTTCAATTTTTTCTGCAGGATCATTTGAAAGATTCATCTCATAGTTTCGACACTCATATTATCATGTTTGATTATCATTATCATTGCCGAGGAGGAAAAACTGAAAACCTACAACATCTTGTCAACAAAGCACATGCTTCGATTGAAAATTTTGGATTCTTTGTTTATATGAATGATGAAATCGACAAGTAAGTAACGTTTTCTCCTTAGTTTTCCTCACTGATCGTTTATGATGCTATTATTCCCTTCGTACTTCAAGATGCTTTTATACCATCGGCATTTGATTCATTCGAGAACTACCTTCCAGTTTAAAGAAAGGGGCGTACTGGGGCTTAGATAATTTCTGAAATTTAGTGAGGATTTTACGAAACTACGCCTGGAGATGCAGTGCAACTGCAAAGCTTTTTGTGTGAATTTGCTTCCCAAAGAGACTATAAAAATGTACTGTCCAATCTCACTGCTTGGAATTCCAGTTCCTATCACATTTAGGGCTCCGAAGTAAAAGTCATGCATCTTCGATGTAAGTTGTCACGGAAAGGCAATAGTTCTGAGGCATTAAACTCGAGAGAGCAGCTTCATCTGGGAATTTTTGAACATTAAGTAAAGCGTAGGGTATCATAAACTCTTCATTAAGGGGGAACGTCCAGTTAAAAAAGCTATCAACGTAAAGAAAATTATCGTAACGCTCTTTTTCTCTCCACAGATCACAAGTAGGAACTATTCGAACAAATTGTGTAGACTGTCTCGATCGAACCAATGCAGTTCAGACGAAATTCGCCCAAACGGTAAAGTAATTTTCACAATTACTTACACAAAATTGAAATTGCCCCAAGTTGTTTGAAATTACAAGAAGATTTGATCTTATAGCAAAAGCTTTAATGCCAAACTTGCATGAGAGAAAAGTTGAACGCACTTGTTCATATCTTTTTCTTTCCAATGTACAAACCAGAAACACTATATTTATTTCAAAACAGTCTTCTTGACAAAAACATTGACATTCAATTGCAGTGGCGAAAATCAATTCCCTGCAAAAATAGATACAAGTTTGTTTTTTATTTCCAAATATTTATAATCTAATACAAAACTTTAATTTCAGGTTCTCGTTCATCAGATTACAAGCTTAGGCCTACCCGAGAAATCGAATTTCGTGTCGAGATTTCAAGAAGTTTACAAAAGCATGTGGATCCAGAACGGAGATCAAATTAGCAAATTATATTCTGGAACAGGTGCTCTGGACAGTGGAATCAAAGGAACAGTAAGTTGAAACTAGATTGATAAGTGCAGTCGATAATTTATCGATTGATCACTAGATTTTTGATTGATTGATTGATTGATTGATTGATTTATTGATTGATTGATTGATTGATTGATTGATTGATTGATTGATCTATCAACTTATTGATTTTCGTAGACTTTTCAGATTGCGATGTTCGAAGACGTTCAGATTTAGGCCACTTGTTCATTGTTAACAAAAATAGTTTTCTCTCTTTTCAAACTGTCAATTTAAAACTGCACAATGTTAATGAATTTTATGATATGCTCATCCCAAATAATTTACTATTTATGCCCTCATCTCTTTTTACATTCACATCTTATCGAGCGTACTTGTGTGGCCAATTACTGTGATTTTAGTTGCAGGTTAAAGGATGTAATGTTTGCTGATAGTGTCTACAGCAAAGCTTTAAAAAGTTCATTTCTTTCTCCTTCAGCTTGGCAGTAAGTTCCACGACGGAGCTGTGTCCGTGAAGAGAGCGATTGTAAATAATTTCTTGGACGGAAGTAAACAGGAAGCGATTGATATTCTACTTCTTGGAAATACTTTTATTGGAAAAATTGGAGAAAGAGCCAGAGCACTTCTAAATTCATCATTCTTGCATTGTAAGTACGTTTTGCTGCTTGTCTCTCTTAGGACATGTTCTCGAGCCACCTTTGTTATCCCAAAAAAGTGTGCCTTGTTTGTGTTGCCGTTGTACAGAAGCTGTAGATTCAATAATCTCGGTTTTTACGCAGTGGCATAGGTCAATCTTCAACTCAGAATTTGAGACCTTGTTTGAGTCAATCTGACAAGCGGTTGTTGATTTATGGCAGAGGAAAGGCAAAATATGTGATTGCTTCAAAAACAGCATTTCTATTGCTCTTCACCAATTTCAAAATAAAGTAGGTTTCAAAGAAAGTAACCCTTGTTATATACATACTGCACATACTGTCAATTTTATTTTTCTTCAATTCAAAATTAAAGGCGCTGCTGCCTTTACGTTGCTGTTAGGAAACTGCAGCAGCGTAAATCGCCGCAATAAAGCCAGACCTTCATGCTACGCGATTTTTGCGACATTTATTTTTGCGACCTTTATTTTTGCGACCAGACCTTCATGATACGCGATCGAAGTTTTATTTTTTTTAGCTTCACCAAAGATTCTGAAAGAATTATGCTTCAAACACAAAGATTACACAAAAACATCAGAAATTCGCGTTTGCTGTGGAACTTGGAATGTGAACGGGGGTAAACATTTTCGCAGTATTGCATACAAACACATGTCTATGCATGATTGGCTGTTGGATTTCCATAAGAAAGCACCTGAAGGCATCCTTGATAAGCAAGAGAAATTTGAACGACCCCCAGATATTTATGCACTGGGTTTCGAAGAACTTGTTGATCTTAATGCTAATAACATCATATCAACGAGGTATGTGCGATTTCTTATTTGCTCATTTGTCAGTTTACTGGATTGATTGATTGATTGATTGATTGATTGATTGATGGATTGATTATTTTTTCGTCAACTTATAGGCTAATAAGCTTATAGGAAGGAATGACAGCAGTTTTTAAATCATTTTTAAAGCTATTGGATTTTTAAGATGGTAAGGTAGTTCTGGAAGAGTAAGATGAAATGGCAATTCGCAAGAAGGGGCTCCATTCAAATAGTTTAGTGAAGGCGTTTTTAGCTCTTCAAGAGTCATTGTCGCTCTGGATCCTTTGTGGGCACATTGCATTGTGGATCTCTGGTTTCTTAGCCTGCGTGCAGGCTATGGTTTCTGCTGAGGCCAGTTTGATTTTCAGATGGTCTCAAACTTGAGTATGCCCGCAAGGACCTTGGACGATAATGGCTGTTTACGATTTGATGCACTGGTTGCATTTACGTTTTCCGTGACTTAAGACAACTGATGAAACCCGGCAGAGTTGTAGCAACTGATGAAACTCGATAACTTATATTGAATTAATCTATTTGGCGTGATTCAGTTTTCTTTTTCTGATGAAGCGAAAGCGAAACGTCATTTGAGCATTCTATATTTTCGAAAATCTTGATTATTTTCATATAGTTGCTAGGGAGGAGCTTATGATTTATCAGTTTTTCATTGCATATTTAGTTTATGTTTGTTTGTTTAGCTCAACACAGAAGAAAGAATGGGGTTCTGAATTACAGAAAGTCATATCACGTGACCACCCATACGTCCTTGTAACAGCAGAACAACTTGTTGGTGTGTGTTTATATGTGTTTGTGCGCATCCATCATTTACCATTTATAAGGTAAGCGCAACTTTTTATGTCATTCTCTCAATTATTTTATGTCTTTTCGCCATGCTTTAGTGTCCCTAGAACCTAAAACCTACCTAGAACCTTTGGTCTTTCATCATCAAATAAGAAACCAGGCTGACTTTCAAATCGCCGGTTCTGGAACGCAGATATGTACTGAATCGATAATAGACCTTTAGCTATTCTAAAAAAGAATCTGGATCGGATATTTCATTACATTTTGTAGAATTTTCGAATTTGCACCATACTGATAGAAGCTCTAACGCCACTCAGTCGAGCCTCATGTATAAAGATGTATGAAAATAACGTTCGATCCAGGCTCTTTTGTAGAATAGCTAAAAGGTCTATTGAAAATTTTTGAGAAAAATTTGCGATTTCATGCATTGTTTTATCATCTTGTAACATTCCTTTGCGCCTTGTTTATTCTTAGAGATGTTGCCGTGGATACTGTGAAGACAGGCCTAAAAGGGAGCACAGGGAATAAAGGAGCAGTTGCAATTCGGTTGTTGTTGCACTCAACTTCGATTTGTTTTGTTTGTGCTCATTTAGCAGCAGGCCAATCGAATGTTCGAGAAAGAAATGATAATTATCATGATATTTCCAAACGCATCACATTTCCAATGGTATGTTCCAACATCATTGATTTCTGCTGTCTTATATTCTTTGCCCTCGATATAGCTGGATATGAACAGAGAAAGAACGACACCTCCTTGTTTTGTTTAATGGCACTTATCATTGCTGTCCAGAACCAAAGTTTAAGACCAAAAGTTTTCCGTATCTGCTTCATTGAAATGTTGCTCCTAACTTTTCTCTTTTTTGTGTTTCCTATTAGTTGATAACTTTTTCCCGTGATCATACAATCTATTTACAGTTTTGAGTACAGAAATTTTCCTGTTTTAAAAAGCATTTTGCAGTTTTTGATGTCCTAAAATTTAACGTATTTACAAATTTGTATTGATTTACGAATCGTTGGATACTGCTTTCTACGTGTTATATTTCATTCTGACATTTTGTGCCAACTGCTTCTACACATTCTTTATTTCT
Organism: Aurelia sp. 4 Dawson et al 2005; assembly: GCA_964019985.1. NCBI lineage: Eukaryota > Metazoa > Cnidaria > Scyphozoa > Semaeostomeae > Ulmaridae > Aurelia > Aurelia sp. 4 Dawson et al 2005. Next base: position 16,878,631 of record OZ026507.1, on the reverse strand, counting down.
TCAGATCATGACGATAATGCACCGTATTTGTAGCTTGGAAATTAAAGTTGTAAGCTCGATATTACCATATTTTTCTTTGCTGTTCCCACCCTAGCACTGGTAAGGCTTGGGCTATTCCCACCAGCCCAAGCCTTACCAGTGCTAGGGTTCAAATTCAAATGGCTCCTACGCGTTAAGGCTGTTGGCTCCTACACAGCATTCATCCTCATTTCAAACTGCCTCTACGATGACATATGACATACTGTGAGAGGAAGTTTGAAACCAGGATGAACGCTGTGCAGGAACTACCTGTTCAGACGCGCAGGAGCCATCTGAATTTGATTTCTAGCATTGGTTAGGCTTCAGCCAAGGAGAAAGCAACAAAGTACAACAGCAATATCGAGGTAATGTAATAAACTCTGATTTCTCAGCTAGAAACGTGGTGCATTATTTCCCATGATCAGATTTGCAAATATATATTACTTGACAGGGTTCCTCGCTGTCATCCCATGATTATGTATTCTGGTGTGGTGATTTTAACTATCGCATCGATCTCCCAAATGAAGAATGTAAAGAAATGGTGAAAGAAAAAAGATGGCCAGAATTAAGAGCAAGTGATCAGCTGTCTGTTCAAAAGGCTGAAGGCAAGGTGAGTTATCTTTGCACCCTTTTTTGTTGTCATAAATACAATTGTTTTCAGAAATTTGTGTTTTTGTCCAGAACCAGTCATGAACACACTTAGTTTTCTTCCAACTTGCAAGTACAAAATGCCTGTCCGTAGTCACTGGCGACCCAGTCATGGATTAGATTAAGAACACAATTAACACATAATCCTGTATTGTGGTAATTTTGGTGTCTTTTTCAGATCTTTCGTGGTTTTCGGGAAGGCCCGATCAATTTTGCTCCTACATACAAATACGATTTATTTTCTGATGACTACGACACTAGTGATAAACAAAGATGTCCCGCTTGGACTGATCGTGTTCTTTGGTCAAGAAAACAATATAAAGAGAAAGATGAAATAACGTTTGAAGGGGATTCTGATGACGAGCTTGAAAAAATTGAAACAGGTGAGAGAATTTGACTTATACGAATTTTCATGTTGAATATTGAGTACACAAAGCCACGACGCCAACAATGCAACGTTGCCTTTGTTTCAGGGTATCAGCTTCTATAGATCCCTTGTTTTTCGTAGCAACTTTGTTCCTTCGGGAGTCTGCGAAGTTGTCCTTTCCAACTGCACAACTTAGAATTCCAACTTCTGTCGTTCTGTTCTTCATATGTCGTAAAATTTGCTCATTTAAGCATTAGTTTCAAGGAAAGATAGTGGATTTGGGGTTTTGAAGGAAAGAAAGGTTTCGTCGTGGCATTTGGAATAGTGTGTTTAAAAGGTAGCAAATTATACGTTGTTTGCAAGCTCCTACAAGGTGACTTTGTGTCTACTGTTGCCATCGTGGTTTGTACATTTTCTAATCATCTGTCCATTCGGCAGATCACAAAACATCAAACCAGTTATAATTAAGATCTATGAAAGCAGAAAATTGATTCAGGAGAGAACTAAGGTTATACATGGGAGATGCATTTGCATGTTTTCTTGGAATATTCGATGTGAACTTTTGATGCATTTACTTTATTAGCCCAGACTATGCGATATCAGACCAGAAGTGTATGCTTGATACATCTTCCACAGTATGCACTCAATCCAATGCTAGTACCAAAGACAGCTGCTTCTCAAAGTCTGCTATTTCCATCAGACATCTCTGAAATGATCGTGAAGCCTCGATGAGATGAACAATTTGTTTTGATTTAACAGCTGGATAGCTTTGTGAAAAGTAGTTTTCACACAGTTGGTAATTTTGACTCATTCCTTATTGCCGGGCTTATCGCATTGTCAATTTCAACATTGACGTCGAATTAAAGCAAAGTTGTGGGATTCTGAATTAATTCAGTTAATTATTCATAATTATTCTTTAAGCGAAAAGTACAAAAGTCTGGAATCCTGGGAAGATTCTTTATTATGGAAGAGCAGAGCTGAAAACATCAGATCACAGGTAAGATTTTTTTCTTGTCATATTTATTGATTTATCATCGTGAGCCAACGTAGAAACTAAATACATCTCAAACTGTGGCAACATTTTATATTGTTGTTTAACATGAATGGAGCCATCTTTGGGTCCCTCCCAAATGTGATTTTACTATTTCAAACAGCAGTTTGTCCTCATCAGGGGTTTTTAAGGCCCTGGAAATACCAAATAGGAAAATCTCTTCGAAATACGAAAACACACGGAAGCTCACAGAACTTCATATAACTTCTAATCTGCGTGCAGACTCTCCCGCTTTCACGCGACGTAACTTCTTGACAGCAGAATTTGAATCATCTCCATGATCAAGCAATTCGAGTTCATATTTTCTCCATCAAGTCGATTTTGAGTCACTTTCCAGTCAGAGATGATAGGAAGGAGTAGTACTTCTTCATTTCGACTAGATTTTAACTTATATTCACTTTTGGTTGTAGGCCCGTTATTGCATTAACAGAAATCGAAGTACAAACAGTAGATCAAAAGAAACTTGTAAAAGTCCATGACGAACAGATAAGATCATTTGGTCCGGCAAATCCAACGATCATTGTCAAACCAGACAGGAGTGGTGAAGATTTGCCTGAGGATTTCGAAGTTGATATCGAAAGTGCTTTAGAGGTTTTTCAACAATGCGGTGAAATTGTTCTTGTGAGGTAAATACATTTGACATCTTTGAATTTATAATCGTGTGTCTTACTAAATGTCTTCATCTAAACTTAATTATTTAGACACAATAAAAAGCAAAAAGAATTTATGCTGAGTCCTCCTTAACTGATTCGAAATACCTTTGCGATGTGTTTGGCTTTATGTTTTGTTTCTTGCCGGTTTAAAGTTACAGTGGGTGATGTACTGCACCTGTGTTAGCCTCAATTATTAAACAACCGGGTTCATAAATGAATAGAACTCTTCAAACTTAGATATAAACAATTGGTTCTTTAAACAATTGGTTATTTAAACAATTGGTTCTTTAAACAATTGGTTCTTTAAACAATTGGTTCTTTAAACAATTGGTTCTTTGAGTATATAGTATCTGACAAATCATTCAGCGTTGAATCAGGATGTCAAAATTTGTATCAGAATGTAGTCATCTATAATTGAGCAACTTCTTGTGACCCCCCTTCCCTGTTTCTCGTTATCTTCCTTTCATTCCCTTTCCAGAGCAATTGATGATCAAATATTTTTCACCTATGAAGATGGACGCTCTGCACTTGCTTCTCTTGAATTAACTGGGAAGGAGGTAAATAATGTTAGAAATTCATCGATGCTGTCTGCAGCTATCTCTTGGATGTTTAGTCTGAATGAGGTTTCTGACTGCGAGCAAAACTCTTTTCAAAACATTTTCAAAACAGACTCATTTTCAATCAATCTTTAGCATTGAATCAGGAAAGGAAATTTTGGAGGCCGCCCTGGGGGTCAAACTTCTCTTTTTTCCAGTTTTGTTTCTGTTTGTTTCTGGTTCCTTTTAAGGAAAATCAGAAAAATTAATCCATTTCTTCCCTAAGTATATGATTTTGAACGAAATTTTGACCCCATACCCAGACTATTTTTGCCAAAGTTCTCTTTTCCCTTGTTTCCTAAATCCCCTGGGATGGCCTCATCTTTTTGACAGCCCCGTACAAATAAATGGTGAGCCCACGTTTCCACAATTCAAAGGAGAGAAATGGCGAAAGCAAATTATTGTACATTCACACGGTCATTACAATGATTGTAAAATCTGCCATGTTACTCTATTCATTTCCCATGTTTCTGTGAACCAAAGAATGATATGTGCATTTATTCAGAAAGCAGTGACAGCCTTTATCCTTCATGTTTTCATAGATTGACGGCGTTCCAGTTGAAGTCAGCCTCAAAAGTTCGGAAACACTTTCAAAAACAGACCCATCAGTCCACTCATTGCTGTCCTTAGAATCAAGACATTCTATTGACGAAAGTATCACAGATGAACATGGTTTTACTTTATCAGATCTATTGACCCATTCAAACCGGTTATCACGTTCTGGATCATTACTGATTCCAGAGAAGCTGGAACTTCAGGATAACTTCATGGATGATGATGCCCGGTCCGTTGATGATGCATTAGACGGGGATTCCGATTCAGAACCGGAAGATTTCCAAGAGGAAGATTCTCAGGAAATGCTACGTAAACGGCAAGAAGAGATGATTGACAGCGACGAGGAAGAAGAGCTTGCTGCGAAGGCGCAATCAAAGGCTCCTTCACGGCCTGTAAATCCACCGCTGCGTCCATCAAATCCACCCAAAAGACCAGCTGCTCCGCCAAAGAGGCCTACTGCTCCTGCAAAGCGTCCTCCCCCACCAAGCACTGGGAATAAAACGGAAGTGGCTCGCTCGCAAGTAAATGAGAACGTCATACCTGAAAAGGAGATTGTTATGAAATCACGTGCGAGGCCTTCTTTCAGTGAGTTCGATCCCCTAGTGACGAAACAAAGCGAAGCGAAAGCTGAGGTGAAGAAGCCTGAGAGACCGGAAAGACCAGCTCGGCCAAAAATGGCTCCTGCCAAGCCTGCACCTCCCCGGATATTGAAAAAGAAAGAAGGAGACTCAACGAGAGATTCAAAGGATTTAAAAGATTTGAGAGATTCTGAAGATTTTGCTTCAAAAAAGAAAGAAGACAAAAAGGATACATATGATGTGTCAAATAAGGTAACGCTTTTCTTTTCACTTGATATTCATGTCTCAAAGAGCAATGGTTACCCAAGGTGCTTTGCGGGCACCCTTAACTCTTAGACTGTTCTAAAGTCAAATTTAGCCTAAATGGAAAAAAATATTTTCACAGTGAAGCAGTTGATCATTTTGATCAGTTTACCTAAAGTAAACGGTCTGATAGTTCAATTACTGTAGTGTGGATTCATGGTTCCCGCTCAGGCCAAATTTGATTTTAAGACGACCTGAAATTGCATTGTGCTAACAAAGGACTTGAGGTAACAAGGCTCTTTAAGAAGGACGTTGTTGAGCTTAATTTTGCATTAAGTAAAGAACCATTTTGCATAGATTTTGTTTGGCAAGAGTCATGCTACATTTTTTTGAGCGTTTTGATCGGTTAAAGGCATTGAATCCATATAAATAGCGCTCTCATGACCAATATCAACTTCTTTTCAATCATGAAACAAAAGTCGTCACTTAATCCCTATTGAAATTAAACCAAAGAAATTCCTCAGGATAATGCAAGGATTAAGAAGTCTTTTGTCTCGACTCCTAATGACTTTAGCATGATTATGCGATAACAAAGGACCGTCAGCGGTTTGTCAGCGAAAATTCAGGACAGCGTTAACGCTCAACTATTTATAAGGACTCAATTCCTTTAATATCTACACATGACAAGTAACTACACATGTATTTTCACTTTCCTACATCTGATCTTGCTTTGTATTTAACGAAAAAACAATAAAAGACTAGTTCTGCACCACTCAACACTTTTCAGTTATTGGATTCACGTTAGCTGATTTTCAAGTTCCTACGCCAAATAATTTTCTTACGCAGTTATCCATAATTCGTAGAATTATACGAGTGGATTTCTTTATTAAATTGTGGCGTTGAGGAAGGTCCTTTCCTCCCGTTGTTGAATCAAAGTTTCAACAGAGGCCATCTTGGAGTCCACCGTATGCTGAACCATTTGGAAATCACGCACAACAGAAACAAGCATTTACCACCAAATGAGGTGTAATTCTTCCATATAACGTTGCATGGCTCTTCTGTGGGGCTCTGCCGTGTATTATATGTGTTTATGATTTCAAGTCAGTAAGGACAAATTACATCAATACAGATGGGTCTTGAAAGCATTTACATCTTAGGAGTTTACTTGCAAGGCGCCAGGCACAATGTCATTCTCAAATGCCTCAATCAATGTGTCTTAATTATTACAATTATCGTTTTTAAACCTCTTAAATTTTTCGTAGGCTGATGTTCAAAACGAAGAAACGATCAGTACACCATTTAACGTCACTCATCTTCTTCATGTAGACTCAAATAATGTCGAAGAATTTATGAACAAATTATCAGAAACGAAATCCGGTTCATTGCCAAAGCCAAGTGTTTTGAAGTCAAGGCGTAGGGCATCTGAAATACCAAAAACTTCAATCAGTAGGCCAATTTCTTCGTCTTTTAAGAAGACTACCGATGCTCCAGAAAAACCTATTGTTGAACCGAAATCGGCCCCTAAAGCTCCTGCCAGACCAATTTCCTGTATCCCGAGCTTAACATCGGATGTAAGACCGCAAGGAAGTTTGGAACCTTTGGAAGACCGCGTCGATTCGGACTCAAAATCGAGTGACAGTAATCCGGATATTCCAAGCGAGAAACGTGCCCCACCTAGGCCTAACCGAAGACCTGTTTCTGTTGTTGTGGATGATAAAGACACTGAGTTGAATTCCGAGAAACCATCGGCCATGGATTCCCACAATACTGCTGACGTGAACCCAGAAACTGCCATTGAAAGAGAGCCCGTACCTCCACGACGAGTTGATAATAAGAAAGCATCGAGCGATACTAAGCAGGCACCCCGACTACCGCCGCGGAGGCCACCTAGAGCCAATATTAGTGATGCTGCGGGGAAATCTGCCTCTATGGCACGAAACATCAGCGCTACTAGAAATGAGGTTGGGATAGAAAATACCATTGTGTCTACTGATGGGGAAAATGACATTGATGGAAGAGACAATGTGCAGGGATCTGAATCGCTTGAGTTTGGTGTGAGTGGAAACGAGGTCGATGCAGATGATATGTATGCGTCAATTGATGACACATCGAGAGTACCAGTCTCTGCTAAGGATACAAATGCTATCCCCAGTAAAAAGCCGAGTAGGCCTAAACCGCCATTACCTCCACGAAACAACCCAACGAATTCATCTCATCATACGAGTCAAACAGACTTTTCTGGTGCTGTGACCAGAGAAGAAACGACTGCTCGATCTGATTTTGATAGAGAGCCTGCCGAAGTTACTGTATCTGAACGTATCAGGCCAGACCTTCCGCCGAGACATGATATGATCGATGCGACTGGCCCTCCCGACTTGTACGATGAAGATAAACGATATCCGACAGACCAAGATACTATAGATGTGTCCGATGGCTATAGACCTGTGCCTGAACTTCCCCCAAGGGACAGCCTAAGCATCGAATCGTCAGCGATTGATCCATCAGATCTTTATTCTGTTGTAACGCTTCCTCGCTCAAGTAAACCTCCACAACTGGATCCAGAAGATGGAATTAATTCAGATTCGAAAGATTCATTTGAAGAAATTCCATTGACTGGCAAAGTCAGACCACCTTTGCCCCCCAGAAGTGATGCGTTAGAGAAAAAATTAGCACCACTTTTACCTCCAAGAACGAATTTAGAATAAGTCAAGTTTTTATTTCGTTAACTGGCCGAGTCTTAATACTGGGATCATTAAAAGCAGTTGCTTTGGAAGACAATTTTTTAGAATAGATTTCGGAAAGAGATCTTAAATTTCATGCGCCGAACGCGTGAAAGTCAAGATTGCTAATATAAGCACCACCATGAAAGCTCTATCTAGACCCCTGTCTATTGAACCTCCTTTCTGTTAAGCCCCTCGCTGGTAAGTCCGCCTTTCTTCGAATGAGTCCGCTCCCAATCAAGCCGCCACCCCCCCCCCATCCACTTGTCTTAGATGTTTATGGGTTACCAAAAATCTTCCACATACTTAGCTAAACAAGTTTGCATCTTAATAAACCTATTCAACGAAGTGACCTCGTTTTGGAACTTGTCAAAATTAGGGGTTGTCTCTGAGAAGGCTAGGGGGTGAATTAAGGATATCATATGTTCGAATGCTACATCGATAACTCACAAGGATTAAAACTGTCATTCGATACCTCAGAAATGAAGTAAGGAGATTCGAAGAATCGATGCATGGTGCACAAATCTCATTTCTGATTCGGACCTTCCTGAAGCCCGTGAAGTCACAAACAAGTCCCGTATTTTTTGGCTACTCTCACCCCTTTTTAGAAGCCGTGGCGTCCCAGTTAGAAGATTTCCTATGCCGTCCCCTACTACAGCATCGCTTTGCTTTAAAACTTGTCACTTGATTTATAACAATAAAAGATATTAACAAAAAATGTTTGTCGTGGGATCAAAAATTTCATGTATTTTTGTATCAAATTAATGTAATTATTTGGCTGTACTTAATTAGTATTTAAATCTCATTTATTCGTTCCTGATTTCTACTATTACTTCTCTGTCTTTAATTTTTTTCTCTTCAAAAGAATGACTTTCCTCGCAAAAATAGGCTGATTTTGAATATTCATATTTTCGCCTAAAAATCAAAGGATATAGAAAAGAATATTCAAAATGGGCCTCGTTTTCACGAAAAAGCAAAGGCTATAGTCTTACTTTTTGGGCAAAAATATGACTATTCAAAATGGGCCTCGTTTTCCCAAAAAGCAAAGGCTATAGTCTTACTTTTTGGGCAAAAAATTGACTATTCAAAATCGGCCTCTTTTTCTCAAAAAAGCAAAGGCTATAGTCTTACTTTTTGGGCAAAGATATGACTATTCAAAATGGGCCTCGTTTTCCAAAAAAGCAAAGGCTATAGTCTTACTTTTTGGGCAAAAATGTAACTATTCAAAATGGGCCTTGTTTTCACGAAAAAGCAAAGGCTATAGCCTTACGTTTTGGGCAAAAACATGACTATTCAAAATCGGCCTCGTTTTCATGAAAAAGCAAAGGCTATAGCCTTACTTTTTGGGCAAAATTATGACTATTCAAAATCGGCCTCTTTTTCGCAAAAAGCAAAGGCTATAGTCTTACTTTTTGGGCAAAAATATGACTTTTCAAAATGGGCCTCATTTTCACGAAAAAACATAGGCTATAGCCTTACTTTTTGGGCAAAAATATGACTATTCAAAATCGGCCTCGTTTGCACGAAAAAGTAAAGGCTATAGCCTTACTTTTTGGGCGAAAATAAGAATATCCAAAATCGGCCTCTTTTTCGCAAAAAGCAAAGGCTATAGCCTTACTTTTTGGGCAAAATTATGACTATCCAAAATCGCCCTCTTTTTCGCAAAAAAGCAAAGGCTATAGTCTTACTTTTTGGTCAAAAATATGACTATTCAAAATGGGCCTCGTTTTCACGAAAAAGCAAAGGCTTTAGCCTTACTTTTTGGGCAAAAATTTGACTATTCAAAATGGGCCTCTTTTTCGCGAAAAGGCAAAGGCTATAGCCTTACTTTTTGGGCAAAAATAAGAATATCCAAAATCGGCCTCTTTTTCGCAAAAAGCAAAGGCTATAGTCTTACTTTTTGGGCAAAAATATGACTTTTCAAAATCGCCCTCGTTTTCACGAAAAAGTAAAGGCTATAGTCTTACTTTTTGGTCAAAAATATGACTATTCAAAATGGGCCTCGTTTTCATGAAAAAGCAAAGGCTATAGCCTTACTTTTTGGGCAAAATTTTGACTATTCAAAATCGGCCTCTTTTTCGCAAAAAGCAAAGGCTATAGTCTTACTTTTTGGGCAAAAATATGACTTTTCAAAATGGGCCTCGTTCTCACGAAAAAACATAGGCTATAGCCTTACTTTTTGGGCAAAAATATGAATATTCAAAATCGGCCTCGTTTGCACGAAAAAGTAAAGGCTATAGCCTTACTTTTTGGGCAAAAATAAGAATATCAAAAATCGCCCTCTTTTTCGCAAAAAAGCAAAGGCTATAGTCTTACTTTTTGGTCAAAAATATGACTATTCAAAATGGGCCTCGTTTTCACGAAAAAGCAAAGGCTATAGCCTTACTTTTTGGGCAAAAATTTGACTATTCAAAATGGGCCTCTTTTTCGCGAAAAGGCAAAGGCTATAGCCTTACTTTTTGGGCAAAAATAAGAATATCCAAAATCGGCCTCTTTTTCGCAAAAAGCAAAGGCTATAGTCTTACTTTTTGGGCAAAAATATAACTATTCAAAATGGGCCTTGTTTTCACGAAAAAGCAAAGGCTATAGCCTTACTTTTTGGGCAAAAACATGACTATTCAAAATCGGCATCTTTTTCGCAAAAAAGCAAAGGCTATAGTCTTACTTTTTGGGCAAAAATATGACTATTCAAAATGGGCCTCGTTTTCACAAAAAATCAGAGGCTATAGCCTTACTTTTGGGCAAAAACATGACTATTCAAAATGGGCCTCTTTTTCGCAAAAAGCAAAGGCTATAGTCTTACTTTTTGGGCAAAAATATGACTTTTCAAAATCGCCCTCGTTTTCACGAAAAAACATAGGCTATAGCTTTACTTGTTGGGCAAAAATATGACTATTCAAAATGGGCCTCGTTTTCATGAAAAAGCAAAGGCTATAGCCTTACTTTTTGGGCAAAATTATGACTATCCAAAATCGCCCTCTTTTTCACAAAAAGCAAAGGCTATAGTCTTACTTTTTGGGCAAAAATATGACTTTTCAAAATGGGCCTCGTTTTCACGAAAAAACATAGGCTATAGCCTTACTTTTTGGGCAAAAATATGAATATTCAAAATCGGCCTCGTTTTCACGAAAAAGTAAAGGCTATAGTCTTACTTTTTGGTCAAAAATATGACTATTCAAAATGGGCCTCGTTTTCACGAAAAAGCAAAGGCTATAGCCTTACTTTTTGGGCAAAAATTTGACTATTCAAAATGGGCCTCTTTTTCGCGAAAAGGCAAAGGCTATAGCCTTACTTTTTGGGCAAAAATAAGAATATCCAAAATCGGCCTCTTTTTCGCAAAAAGCAAAGGCTATAGCCTTACTTTTTGGGCAAAAATTTGACTATTCAAAATGGGCCTCTTTTTCGCGAAAAGGCAAAGGCTATAGCCTTACTTTTTGGGCAAAAATAAGAATATCCAAAATCGGCCTCTTTTTCGCAAAAAGCAAAGGCTATAGTCTTACTTTTTGGGCAAAAATATAACTATTCAAAATGGGCCTTCTTTTCACGAAAAAGCAAAGGCTATAGCCTTACTTTTTGGGCAAAAATAAGAATATTCAAAATCGGCCTATTTTTGCCAAGAAAGTAACGTTATTGTCTTTGCTTTTTGGAGAAAACAGATACATTCTTAATATTCTTTTTAACGCCCAAAATGTAAGGCGATAGTCGGATAGCTGGGCGAGGATTAGAGGATTGATCTGAATGAAGGCAAGATAAATTGTTCAACTTCCTTCTTCTAAGAAATCCAACCAAATGTACAATTAACCAAACAAAAATACTCCAAAAATAAAATTTACTGATAGGCCTTTTAGCTATTTAAAACAGGAGAGCTAGAACGTGTGATCAGTAGCTTACACTCAGATTGAACTGGTTACTCTTGTCGAGTTTGGAACCAAAGCCAAGTAATACTGTATTTTTACAAAAAAGAACTAAGCAGATTTGGTTGGCTCCAGCGATGTGAATTTCTCTTTAAATCAATGGCTTATCATTCTCAAAATGTTCCTCAATAGTTAACTTTGAACATATGTTGTTTGTTTTTTTCGTATAGCTGCTTTGTGAGCAGAAAAATCAATCTTGACAATTTAAATTTGCATCCACTGCCAGACCAGCGTCTTGTTACGTTTGTCCCAAACTAATTCTCGAAGTATGTTAAATAAATCAACGAAAAGCTTGATAAAATTTGAAAATATTAGCTCATGTAACATTCTGAATTCTAGATGTTACCCATTCTGTTGTTTTTGCTACTTCCTTTCGATGCGCTTCCAGAATTGGCTTTGGCTAAAGCGCCAAAGCTCTGGTTTGGACGTCGACCCAAGTTTGAGTTTTCGAGGTGAATATTTATGCTCCCAAAGCACAAACACCAAGAAACAAGGGACCTATGTCAAAGTTAACTATCAACAACAGATCGGAGTGCTTTTTTCTAAATAGCTGAACGGCCTATTTCAATTTCAGATCCTATGTAAATTGACATCTAAGTGCACTAAAAGACCATAGATTCATCGACGAGGGATACATAGAACCTATCAAGGAGTTGAAAGAAGAAGCCTTTATTTGTAATACACTCTCTGCAATCGTTTATATTCGTTTCACAACCTGGTGAAATACACGTTTTTTACAAGAAACTGGCTTAAAGGCAACTAGTACTAGGATGGCAAAAATTTTAAGAAACTCTAGTACTATGTCTGAGAAGTATTAAGAAACTTTTAAAAGTAAAAAGCATGGCAAATATATCATTGAAGCTTTAGTCTTGAGCAATATTAACCAACAATTTGTGTTTTCAACATAACAGAACACTGTTTATTCCTACATGATGTTTTAAACGTTAAGAAACATATCTGCTGCAGAGTTAGCGACAGCATTGATAATTCATGCACTCAAAAAATAAGAAAAGAATTAAGAAACTTATAGCACTAAAATTGATAAAATTTCACACTGTATTAAATAAAGAAACTTTTAGTACTATGGCCTGATTCTAGTTTCATATAGAAAACGTGTATATTCAAGCACCGTTCCACTGTTTAATCGAAAGGAGATCATTTGAGCGTCGAACTTTTGGCATCTACACATTCCACTTGAACACAACGTATCAAAAATTATTGCTTGGCTTTCAGTCATCCAAAGATAATCACAAAGCTTTGAAATAAAAACATAAGAAAAAGTTAATCAATATTTCTCCCTAAATCAAACTATTGCTCTCATCTTTTTGCTGCACAAATTCTAGCACAAATTGTTTCTTAAGCTGTTATTTAAAGAGGCCTGATATTCTAGTTAGGCTGTTCTTATTTACTACCAAAATCTGAAGGAAGCAAACTTCGAAGTGCATTTTCCAACCTATTTCCTGCACGATCATGTAACGCATGACCATTGTCCACGCCGTTGGGCTAACTTCTGGTTAATATTTTGGGAAATAAAAACCCTAAACTTATCAGTTCTAATTTCAAAACTTGAAGCTATACACCCTTGGAACCTTGTCCAAAGTTCTTCGCCGGTCCTACAGCTTTCCCTGCCTCTCTGCCTTTTAAACTCAGTTACGAGTCGGAAAGTGGGGGGGGGGCGTCGGTCCTCCCTAATTATTACACGGTCATACTTATGAGTTAAAAAGTACCATAAAGCTCTGTTAAACCCCCTGGGGGCTGATTTGAATTTGAACAGAGGGGGAGCTTGAAAGAGAGTGGTTCGCTCACACAGTGAAATAAATAGGACACGCATGATAGCTCTCTAGTTCTTCTACCCTTTCTTTTCTGAATTCAAAATGCAATTTTATCCGTGAAATGCATAAATTCGACACAGTTTTATCCCAAACTACATCAAAATTAAAATCATTTCGTTAAACAAATGGAAAATCTTTGGTAGCCTCTGGCATTTGATGGGGGGCTCAACAGAAAGGAGGGCTTTTTGGCTTAGAGGGGAAGGGCATCTTAGAGACGGGACTTAATAGAAAAGGGGCTAAATAGAGCTTCTCCGGCAAACTGTCCTTTGAAGAGATACTTCCATCCTACACGTTTAATTTAACTATCTAACAGTCTGTGTTATCATACATTATTTACATGCTAAATGTATAAATTAAGATATATCATCGTAAATACTATTTATATATTATATGAACAATTGAAATATATGTTTGTTTGTTTTCTTTGTTTTTGTATACTTTCCTTCGCTTTATTTGTTGTGTTTCGTCATATCGTCACATTTGCTTTCTTCTTTGTTATCAATGCTTCCAACAGTCTTAACCTCGCTTTTATCAGCTTTAGAAAAGAGGAAACAAACACATGTAAATTGTACATACATACATACATACATACATACATACATACATACATACATACATACATACATACATACATACATACATACATACATACATACATACATACATACATACATACATACATACATACATACATACATACATACATACATACATACATACATACATACATACATACATACATACATACATACATACATACATACATACATACATACATACATACATACATACATACATACATACATACATACATACATACATACATACATACATACATACATACATACATACATACATACATACATACATACATACATACATACATACATACATACATACATACATACATACATACATACATACATACATACATACATACATACATACATACATACATACATACATACATACATACATACATACATACATACATACATACATACATACATACATACATACATACATACATACATACATACATACATACATACATACATACATACATACATACATACATACATACATACATACATACATACATACATACATACATACATACATACATACATACATACATACATACATACATACATACATACATACATACATACATACATACATACATACATACATACATACATACATACATACATACATACATACATACATACATACATACATACATACATACATACATACATACATACATACATACATACATACATACATACATACATACATACATACATACATACATACATACATACATACATACATACATACATACATACATACATACATACATACATACATACATACATACATACATACATACATACATACATACATACATACATACATACATACATACATACATACATACATACATACATACATACATACATACATACATACATACATACATACATACATACATACATACATACATACATACATACATACATACATACATACATACATACATACATACATACATACATACATACATACATACATACATACATACATACATACATACATACATACATACATACATACATACATACATACATACATACATACATACATACATACATACATACATACATACATACATACATACATACATACATACATACATACATACATACATACATACATACATACATACATACATACATACATACATACATACATACATACATACATACATACATACATACATACATACATACATACATACATACATACATACATACATACATACATACATACATACATACATACATACATACATACATACATACATACATACATACATACATACATACATACATACATACATACATACATACATACATACATACATACATACATACATACATACATACATACATACATACATACATACATACATACATACATACATACATACATACATACATACATACATACATACATACATACATACATACATACATACATACATACATACATACATACATACATACATACATACATACATACATACATACATACATACATACATACATACATACATACATACATACATACATACATACATACATACATACATACATACATACATACATACATACATACATACATACATACATACATACATACATACATACATACATACATACATACATACATACATACATACATACATACATACATACATACATACATACATACATACATAATCTATTTGATAAAGCAGGTTAAAATCTAGGTGCCAGCCGGAGCTGATGTGGACCTGCTACAACTCTAAGTGTAAGAAAAAAACAATATAAATTGTAAAATTTGATGAATATACTTACAGTCCTCTTCGTTAAAACCAAAAAAAGAAATTTTTGTAAAAGTTTTATCTATAATCAATAAGTTAAAATTTTACTTCTACTGTAACTTGCCTTGACTTGAAATTTAATTGATCTAGAAGTATTCGAAGTCTTCCTTTTTGTTCCTGATTAAATACACCTCTTTTCTTCTTTTTTTAGTGCTTTAAACCCGGGCCCAACTGATCTACAGATGACTTGACAAGTTTACTATCGAGCAATTTGACTGGGAGGAGATTTAAGACCCCGTTCACAAAAACGGAGAGGAAAATATCCGTTGTTGTCAAAGTTTCAAACTTATCCTGAAAAAACAGCACAAAACTGTTGTTTTCGAAAACGCTATCAGAAGTGGATATCCCCAAAATGGGGGTATTTGATGTGCACTGATCAATTTGAACGCACAAAAATAGAGGTTTTTGAATTTTGAAAATGCTGCAACATCCAACAATGAGTTTCACAAAACCATTACAATGTGAACACATAAAAACGGATATTTTTAGCTCCGTATTTGTAATCTGGCGGAACAATGTGAAAGAGCAATAACAGATGTTTTCCCCTCACATTTTCAGCAAAAGCGGAGCAAATATGGCCGGGTAGCTCGGATGCATCAAAAACGAATAATACAAATAAACGGACAAGTGTGAAGGGGGCCTAACTAAGCACCATTTTCAATAACTGCGAGCACTCTGAGGCGCCAAGGAGCGTGGCAGTGCCTCCAGCAATTGAGGAAACAATTGCATTTTGTCTGAGACCCAAGGGCTGATAATGTACTTAAACGGGACAATAGCATCGCGTTCATTATGCAGCAAACAGGGTTCGCAGAAGTCCCATAAAGATTACCTATCAATGGGAAGCTACCATGAGCACTGCAAACATAACCTTAGCCGGTTTAAAAAACCTTCTTTAAATACTCTGAATAGCTGAATGAAAACCAGAATTTTACATCACATAAATCATACCTTGTATTCACTATAATCTCCCTCCAGAGGTCCTCGGTCCTCTTTTTGTACTTTCCTGGATAAAGAACAAGATAAACAAAACATTAACACTACTGATGTCTTGAATATCTTATGTGGCAATCCGAAGTTCTGTCTGCTAGACTTACGACTTGGGGTCCCTTGTCTTCCACTGCTCCTTTGACTTGATTGATGAAGGCGCTTCGGTCAACAGAGACTCATAACATTACTCTGAAAACCCTGACCTTACTTAAGCCCAAATTCTGAGCTTCCTAAAGTACCAATCAGATTGCGAGATTTGTGAATTACTGTGGTTACGGCAACTGTGATGAAAGGACTTCTAGCTACTTCAATCTTAACGTCCCTTCCGATGGATGATGTGTCTTTTCGATACGGCCAATCTATGATAAGCTCACTACATCTTGGAAACACAGCCTCAGATGGTCGGAGATACAGACGCGGGAATAGACCAGACCTAATCGAGTCCATAACTGATCGAACCCACTCCACCTGACTTATCTGACTGTAAAGTCAGAGGATTCCACCACTGCACCACAACACCTTCACCTTCACCTGAATAATCAAGTTCATTTCGCAAAAAGGTAAAAAACCAACCTCCCAGTATCTGCAAAGAAGTCGTCCTCGTAATCTTTTAATTTCTTTCCTAATGACTTTTTCGACTTTTTCGCCATTTTTTGTTGCTTTAATAATTCGTCTCTAAAAAGCAAGATTAAATATTTGTGATTCATAACGACGAAGAATGATCTAGAAAATCTTACAATTGTGTTTAAACATTAGAATTTGAAAATTCAAGTGCAAGCCTCCAAGTTTTCAGGGGTTTGTTTGAGATCTTGCTAAAAATCAAATTTGCTATCATAACATCTATATTTTGAAATTAAGCTGAAGAGGCACTCCTTGCCTTGAGTTGCGTAAAATAAACCAATTTGCAGATATCTCAATTTGTGTTCCGGCTTATATCAATAAATGTAACCAGGGAAAATCAGAGAAAATTCGTTGCTGACTTTACCAATTTTTGAAAGTTTCCTTAAGAAAGCCTTTGTAAGATCTCTACGGAGAGACCGACTAGCCAAGAAAAATTCCAAAAATAACTGAACATGTGGAAAATTCAGTCAGATATTGCAAAATATGATTGCTCTGATATTTCAGTAAATATAGCCTTTCAAATGAGGGGCGTTTTTGACTCAGCAAAGAAAAGTAAACAAATTGTCCAGAAATGAGACTTACAAAGTAGCATCATGCAAAACAGCTTCACTCATCGTCGACGAAGTTACAGACTTCAATGTATCTTGACTGATTAATGAAAAACCTGACGACGATTTTTCAGGAGTTTCTGTTGGTTTTCGAGTGATGTTAAACGTATCGTTTAAATCATCGCCATTGCTGTAAGGTACTGCAACCTTCAATGAAATGAAAGAATCTAAGAAATCTAGGGCACTCGAATGATACAAACATGTCGAAAATGCAAAAAAAGGCCTAAGGGCTGTTTTCCCATAGTGCTTTCTTGAAGATAAAGAATACGATTAAACCATTTCAAAAATTCAAAAAATATTTAAATCCAACGCTACTACAGACCTTTCTTTGAAACTTTACTTAACTTTGACATTGCTGGAGAACAACAGAAGTCCTGGTTTTGAAGCAACAACTTAATTTGACTTTCCTATTTATTAAATCAAGGTCTTGACAGTATTCGTAAAGGTGGGACCTAAAATTAAACACGCTAGTAGGCTTTTGGATTGCGGATATTATGGAATGATTTGAGTGAAAAAAGAAAGACTGAAGTACCTTTGATGTTGCATCGTTTCTTGAACCATTTACTGCGTCGTCTGAAAAAGGAACAAAATTTGACTAAAAGGATATCGCGAGAATCCTGGCAATAAAATTTTAATGATTAATGAAGAACTAAGACTACTTAATAAATTGATAAACAACGTGAAACGAGATCGAAATAAAGGTAATCTGCGAGTAACAACAGAAGGTATAAAACAATGAACAATGGAAGATTAAATAACAAATGCTAACCATTTTCATTTTATAATATAATATTTATAAAGCTTAAATTGGTTCATAAATATATATGTTTTTCAACCTGGCCATAATCCTTAGTTGATCTAAAGTCAACTTTCGCATGGTATAAAAGCCGTTTCTGGCCTAGATTCTCTTTATTTTGCCTTTCACTGAGGGAAACGAAGGATTGTGGTTAGCAATGTCTTTAGAAACAAATGAAACACATGACAAAAGAAAGGAATTCAAATGGAAAAAATGAAGTCAGTGAGGAAGGTGGAAATTTTGAACCAAGTTGGCACAATAGCTGGAGAATATTTTTAAAAAACAAAGAGCTGTTGGCATACAGCCTCGTTCAAACGTAATTTAGGTATTATACTTACCCTCATTGATCGGATGTAACTCATTTGATGATTGATCAGTTGATCCTTTGGATCTGAAAACAGAAATAAATCTCCTTATGTTGAAGGAATGCGAGATTATTGTTTGCTTCTTATCACTGAAACTCCCTGGGCAGTTTTAGGAAAATAAAAACAAGGTTAAACTTTTCTTATACTGGAAATATCATTTAATTGTAAATGCGTTTTAATATCAAAGTTTCTTGTCTTCTTATAACTCAAATGTACTCTCAAGTACCGAATAATCGTCCCTCCCCACTCATTAATTTTTAAAAATTTTCTACCCCCCCCCCATTTATGCTAGCCCCCTACTCTTATTCCAACCTCCCTTTTCTCAATTCTTGAAAAAGAAGATGATTATTTTCAATTTTTCCAATCTCCCCTTCCCCAATATCATATGGAGCCTTTTCCAGCCCCCATATCACTCTTGCGATCGCAGCGCTTGGCGCTAAAAACCGTAACTTCACCTTCACCATTCTCACCCCGCCCCCGTTTATTCGGCACTCGAGAGTAGTAATGTGACTACAGTTGGGCACAGTACAATTAGGCATAGATAGGATTCCTCTACTTCTTCATGTGCCCTGCTCGTGGCAGCTTTGAAGGTAAACTCACTCAAACTTTTCCATTTTCCTGCTCCAGCTTACAAATAAAAAAGATACCAAAAAGCAAATTCGAACTGTAATCAAAAAAGTGAAAATTTTTGCCATTCAGACCAAACATACAGTCTCCAAAAAGCGTTTATATTTACCTTTGCGTGCCTAAGGTATCCTCGTTTGTGTTCTCTGATATACTTTGACCATCCTGTAACGATACAGAAAGAAATTTGCATTTCATCGCTCAAGACATTGATTGAACTAAAATCAAGCTAAGTAACCTTACCTATATTCTTATACATATATATAAGATGGATAACAGTAGTGTGGAGGAAAAATGATCGAGAAATAAACGGAAAAGGACATATTTTTTGACAAACAAAAGCCACTCAGGTTGATACTATCATCAGAGTGTAAAATTGATAGAACAACGTAAATAATCAGTGAAGTTTCGTGCTTCTTTGAATCTTATCGTTCATCATAAATTTTCGATTAAATTGTTAAATTTATGATTTTCATTTGGTAGGCCAAAACAAGGCATTTAGATTGTTCTCTTGACGAAGTTTAGAGGATTTGAAACCACGATCGTTTTTTCTCATGAATACATAAAAACAACCTTACAAATATAAATGTAACAAGGATAAGAAAATGAAATCAGGTGAATTTGAATATCTGTGTAGGATATTTTATATAGACGTTCAAATATACATATTTTGATGGAGGCACCTAATCCTACATTATGAGCATAGTGCACCTGAAAGGCCTGGCATCTAACATGAAACAGGCGTCAGCATCTACCTGTAGTTTGTAGTAATTGTTTATATGTATTTGTCTTTAACTGTATATTTAGTTGTAATTACGTTGAATATCTCTATTTTAAGACCACAGGGTAGTCATTGTCTATTGCTCCTTGTGGTATCGTCCCTGTAGTGTGGTATAGTCGTATAGTAATTAGAAAGTATAGTAGCATGTACCTTATGCTGTAACATATTAGATGGATATAAAAAAGAAAATGATAGTGAAACGAAAATCAATGTTTGCCAGCTGAGTAATTGTTACGTAAACAGACACAAAATCTGGACAAAACTCCTACCTTGTTAGTTGCTATTTGCCTTTTTATTCGTCTGTATCTCTCATAAATGGGTCGCATCAAAGTTTTGTCTTCCTTTGATGTCTGCAATAGAATATGCAAATAGTGATGAAAATTGCCGGGCACTAAACAAATCGATGTTTTCACGAACATAAAAAAAGTGAACTCATTACTTAAGATATGGCCCCTCCCTAACCTATGCACAAAAAGAGACATCCCAGCAATGAAGTCCCAAGAAAGGCTCTTATGGAGAAAGAATGTACATAACTTTAATAAAAGCAACATTGTTGGCGAGACGAAGTACTGACCCTTTTGTTTTGCAACATCGTGTTTCAGCTTTGTTGCTAGCGAATCAATGCCGGGGCTCACACTGTCATGCGCATCAATACTATTGTTTCTTGCTCCTGTTCTCAACGGTCAAGCTAATTTGTATTTTACGCAATTGAAGTAAATCGTTAGTGTGCATGCGATCTGGAGCCCTTTTTAGGGGATTCCTCGAGGCTCACAACTTAGCTTGTTCGGGTCCCCAACAAAACAACGTAATTCGATAAGCAACGACCTAATTCGATTGCACTAACTTAACTTACCGGTCGTCCATGAAGATTTTCATACTGTAATAAAGCTTTCTGTACTGCTAGTTTTTCTTCTTTTAATTGACTTGCCGACATCATCTTCAAAACAAAAGAAATAGGCCGATAAATGATGAATAAACTTAGCTAGAGGATTTCGATACAGATTAATACAATTTTAAGTTTTACCTCGGAATTTCTACAAGGGATTTAACGCTAACATAGTAATACTGAGCTCGATAGGGATCTCAGAATCTCGCAACAGATGCCTAACAATTAGATTAATGTCCTTGTGTGTTATAACTGAGAAAATCACAGTAAAGATTTGTCATAAAGAAAATGAAATTCTTCTGCTTAACGATGAAAAGTTGGAAATACATATCTTAGCAAATTGCTTCAAGAAGATATGGAGTAAAACTGATTTACTTTGCCCATTCAATGTTTGTCTGCTCTGACTGCTAATTTAATTCATATTCACAAAAATTAAGGCCTTAATATGAGGGCTGTTACAGGTTCAAGGTTCTTGAATCCGAAGATAATAGTTTCAGCTAAACACTGTACTATTAGTGACGTAAACCGTAAAAAAGAAAACCTAGCAGTAACCTTTAAAATCAAGAATGTTTTATAAACGTTACCTCTAGTTCTTCGGGTCTGCCTGCAGAACATCTTTTCTCATGTAATTTTTTCAACAAAGCATTAAGTGTGTCTTCTTTAGTAGGCTCAGAAGATCGAACTTTCATGTCTGAAAGAGTAATAACCACATTCTTAATCATTAAAAACAAAGAATTAAATGCTATGAAAAAGACAGAAAAAGCCTTTCATATAATCGATCGCAGGTATAAAGAAAACTAGCGATGAACTTAACTCTGGGGACTTTTAAAAGCTTATAATGTTCAGAATAATACGTTTTCTGGAATTGCTGGATGACTTTCTATCGGCCCTCAGATATTTGGGTACCTTGTTCGAACCCTTAAAGACATCAACACCATTCCCTCCATCCAAGTAGAACCCTCATCCTTCTGTCAAGCAGCCCTGAAAAGTTCCAGATATTGAAATGGCTACTGAGGACTTCCATTTTACGTACCTCTCATATTTGGAGCAAATCCAACTTCAGGGCCAGTTTGACTTGCTTCTGCACAATTTGGATTTTCTAAAATACAAAAGTCAGCCATTATCAACTTGAATCTTTGAAACCTACTTCAAGTAAAACATCGCTTGACTCAATACTTCCTTCTGACTGGTTACAGCAAAATCATATGCCAAGAACATACGATCCACACAAACATATCTGAAAACAGCTTTCGAAAAATTCTGTCTAGTCGTAGTTGCTATCAATTAACAGGCATGCAAAGAGTAACACAATTGCTATTGTCTTCATCAGACAATTTTTAAACCGTTTTATAGGCCCTACGCAAAATGGCGACCTCCTACGGCCAGCAATCTGCATAAAGACGTCATCATAATTTTCACAGCGCTTTGTGCTTTGCAAGATATTAGGCCAGGTGGCTGAAATAACATTGTTTCAACAAACGGCTGTTGGTTTGCAGACAGGACCATGCTTTTCGCAATCGCCGTCAGGGGTTTACTCGCAGACAGAAGTTATCGATTATTTCTGTAAATTTCGACGAAGAAATTTATAAGTAGAGGGCAATCAAGTACGACAATAAAGGAAAAGCTTGATCTGTGTTGCACAGACGGTTTCACTTCACATACCTTTTATTGTAGACATCAGTTCTGAAACGGAAAAAAGTTTATTAAAGATATGTCAAATGTTAACCGTAGCAACAAATTGTTTGAAGTAGCGTTTGATCATAGGTATGTCTCGTCTTAGAAACTGAAAGTTTCAGTAAAATAAAGGCACATCAGATCTACATTGCTCAAATCAATCCGAATTACCGAGAAAAGCATCAAAATCAAAAATAACTTTTAAATTGCGACACCTTTGAAACAAATACTGCAGGACTGAACTCGCGAATTTGGAAGATCCTTTGATTTTCCTATAAAGGGTAATTTCTGCAAGTTTGAGACAGATACTGAACTTCGTTGCAAATTCCATCTTGAGCCTAGGTACAAATTTCGCCGTGTAAGAGTAAATATATGAGAAATATATCTTCTGTGTACAGCTGTACTGGACAACTAGATAGGCTACGTTTAAGACCGTATAAAATCAATCAAAACTTTAGGACAGTAGACAAATATTACGATCAAATCAATAGCTAGTGAAGATGAAATATACAAACCTCTTAACTGTTTCTTCGCCCGACCAAGCTCTGCAATATATTTCTGTACTTGCGACTTTTCTGATGGTTTAGGCTGCAAGAACAGTGCGAAATGTCGGTGAATAAATAATGGCATAGCCATAGTTATTTTACAGTTTCAAAATTAATGTTTCACATATACCACCAAGGTCTACGACATTCAAAGCGCAGATCTCCCAAAAGACCAATTTTTAAACGGCTAAATTGTACAATTAGAGCTTTACTTTCTCTATATCAAAATAGCTCAGGTTCAACAAGATCTCATCACAATGCTGCGTCTTCGAATAAATCAAGTTTTTTTTAAGAAGTAGAAGGTTGCAAAACACACAAATATATATCAATAATATTCAAGGTTTTGCGAATAGGGTTTGCATTAATGGTTCCAAAGAGATCCTCTTTAAAGAGCCCTTCACAAAATAAAAAAACCGAAATGAAAAGCAATAGATGATTCAAAATGCATACCGGTCTATGATGTTGAGCCTCGAACGAAGTTTCAAAATGTGAAATGATTTTCTTGAGAGCTAAAAGAAAAGGATATTTCGTAACTGTTATCTGTTTATTTATTCATTTATTCATGTTTTCTAATCCCAAATTGCAAATCAACCACCGTTCTGTTTTGTATGTAAGCGCTTCTGACGGAATAAGCTCGGTTTCTTCTCGGGCATATAAAATCACATGTAATTAGTTGTAACTGATGCTTTTTATGAAACATTATCATTATGATCATCATCATCATCATCATCATCATCATCATCATCATCATCATCATCATCATCATCATCATCATCATCATCATCATCATCATCATCATCATCATCATCATCAATTTTTAGTCCTGAACTTCCACTTGCTACACTGTGACATTAAAGTCGATCAAAGGAAAGTCACTTACAATCTATTCGTTTTTTTAAATCCTTTTGAGACATATCCAAAATTGGAACTGTGTCCTGTCTGAAAAACAAGGGAGAAATACAAATGAAATTAAGATCGAAATCCTCTAGGGAGAAGCCATGCACTTGTCCTCGACACTTGTCCTCAACTTGAACTATATTTCGCAGCTTGGATGGTGGCAGTATTAATTTATAACCAGAAATAATAATAATTAACAACAATGATTTACGCATATTTTGACAAGATAACCTATCAGTATTTACCATACTGTTATCATTAGGGTCCTGCTTGTCTATTAGTGAGAGGGAAAAATGTCACTTTTGAAAACTAGAGAAATTATAATCAAAGTACAAGTGAAACTTAGATGCTTTCAGAATTAAATATCATTAAAATGGCTATCAAAAAGTGTCTAAAAAGAGATGTCGAGATTCAATTTCCCTTGCCAAAGTCATACTCTTTTATCAATGTTACCAAGCACATTTAAACGGTATGGAAGCGATACAACAATAAGAATCCAGTTGAAGAAGAGACCATTTTACAAGTGCAACTCTGCAATGGGATAAATTATGAACAACTATTTCAGAATCGAGGAGGAGACAGCCAACCTTTTTTCTAAGAATATTTGCTGCTTATGATTTTCTTCTGGATCATCATTTGCAAACGATCGGGGTGATCTGATTGGATCATCGGCAAGTACGCTGAAAAGGAGAAAGACCCGGTCATTACAAAGATACCATCTCAAACTGAAAGATTTCTATTGTCATAGCCAGGTCTCTGCAGTTACAAGTTTCAAAAAATAAGTTCAGAAAACAAAAGGAAATGGCATACTTACTGAGCAAAGCGTTCTTTCGGTGAAATTCTCAAACCCTGATCTACAAAACAGAAGAAAGCACCCATTAGAAAGCAAAGGAATTCTTGAAACGGAAAATTCTTGAAAGTGATGTGGCGCAGTGGTGTAATCATCTGACTTTGCCGTCAGAACAGTCAGGTGGAGTGGGTTCGATAACCGGTAGGACCCCTATCAATTGAGCGTCATGACAAAGGGTCGTGGACTCGATAGCGCTTAGCTACTTCTGCGATGCCAGCGCTTGGCACTAAAAATCTCCACTACACCTTAACCTTCCACCATTCTACGTTCCAAAACCGTTAAGATATCTTTATCGCCAGAGAAATTTTCATAAAGTAAAAAAGTCTTAAATCCAAAGGCAAACACAAAAAATAACAAGAATAGTATAATTACCATCGAGATCTTCTTGCTGAACTCTAAACAAGTCTAGTGGAGGCACGACAGGCCGCTCTTTTCTCTCCTGACGATAAACAAATAAAACGAAATATAAACATCCGTTCTAACCTTTTATGATAAACAACGAGATTAATAAAGAAATTGATTGTCCACCTGCAGCTATAACGCTGTGTTCAAACTTTTCATACACAGTTCTTTGCTGTGTAACAAAGCGTGCGTAGGGTTAATAATCTATTCAAAATCGAGAAACTTTCCTCAAAATTTACGACCATCTTTAATTATATGTATTTACGAAACAGCAGCTTTGAGGGCGACACCAAAGAATAAACCCCAGGTGCTGTACCCTCCTAATTATCTGGTAACTGCGATTTTGCACCTATCACGAAAGTTTAACGACGTTAACTTAAAGAGACATTGACACCCATGATCCATTACGGGCATGTTGCAGTCTCTGATCGTCTGAAAATTGGCCTAAGCGCAAACCATGGATTCACTATTTGTATTTGATTGAATGAATTCACAGGTGTGAAACCTATTCTTCAGAAAAGCAAATCGTTTTGTACTTTCAGTAACCTGCATCTTCTGCGTAACTTTGACAAACGTACCTCAGATTCTTTCATTTTCCTTCGTAATTTTGGCGACAATGTTGCATGTTTCGGTGACGATATAGGCGTAGTTTTCGGCGAAATCGGTCGATGTTTGGGCGAAGATGTTCCATGTTTAGGTGACGAAACGACATGTTTAGGTGACGCAATATTTGCAGTACCATTTTCGTCACGATTAAGGGCAGTTTCGTCAAGCGATTTAGTCACTCTGTCATTTTTAATCCGTACTAATAATGGATTTTCTGCATTTCCAGTTCTATAATTATTCCTGTTCATATCAGATTTGTCATTAAACTCATTTCGATTTTCGTATGTTTCCGAAGACGATATTCGTAATGAAGTATCCAAAGAGTCCTTTTCTCTTTCCCTCATCATTGTCTCGATGTCTGCAGATTGTGTTTTCCGTACCGGCCGGCTGTGTCTTCTATTTCTTGGTGGAGGAGCCCTGTTTGAAGTCAGCTACAAGAAAAAAGACGTAATGATTAACAAATCATGCAAAATATTCACAAATGTTCATTTTTTCAAACATAAAATAAAAATGCAAGGAGCATGGTGCTCGAGCTACAAGAATCTATAATCTGTCTCGGGCTGGATGCCATGTGAAGATGCTTGCAAATAATAATAATGACGGGCACTGTATGAGTAATATCACTCGATCCAGGCTCTTTTGCAGGATAGCTAAAACGTCTAAAAACGTCGTGAATCTTGATACTTAAGATTTACCAGATTCAAGCGTTCATTCCAAACCTCAAATCTCGTAAAATGAAAAGGGTCTATGAAGTTTTACGATATAAAATTGCTTGCTGTCTTACGCTGGTTAACGTTCCTTTCCACTGATTTTCTAAAAAGTCCAAGGACTGCTGATCAATCTCCGATATATTTTGTTGTTCCGATGTTTTTGCTAACGTTCTTGAAGAGGACTGAAAAGCAATAAATCATTCAATCAATTGATCGATTAATCAATCAATCAATCAATTAATCAGCCGATCAATCATTGAATCAATCAGTCACCACGATAAGTCTGGTTAGTCGAAAGTGCTCTAGCCTGAAATCAAAGAGCCCTTGGGGGGACTCAAAGAGCCCCAGGACAGGACCAGATAAATTCTTATTTTAAAGCGACTAAGTGTGAAAAGATTCTTTGAGAAGATGAAAAATGATCGAAATTCTAGCAAATAGCAACATGAAGAAGTTGAAGAAGAAGCCATTTGACGCTGATAGACAACCTCTGTCTCCCTCTGGTAGACACCCATTTTCTCCCTCCGGGAGACAATCTCTGTCTCCCTCTGGGAGACAACTTCTGTCTCCCTCTGGGAGACAACTTCTGTCTCCCACTGGGAGACACCATTGGTCTCCCTCTAGGAGACAACCTCTGTCTCCCTCTGGGAGACAACCTGTTTCCCTCCGGGAGACAACCTCTATCTCCCGCTGGGAGACAATGACATGTATGGAAATGATAGCTTTTCAGTTCTTTTACTCCAAATTTTGATAATTCATCATGTAAGTGGGGGGGGGGGCTTATCAAAAATATTGGCTTAGAGGGGAGGGGCTTATTAGAGAGGGGGTTTAATAGAGAGGGGGATTTAAATAGAGCTTCTGGGGTAATAGAAACGAATAAATGCAATAGAAACTTACAATTCTTATGTTATCATTCATTTTTGATTCTAAAACTTCAGCTGCACTATGTCTCATCGTTTTACTCTTCTTGTCTGCGGATTCTGATAATTTCTCAGCAGTGAATCTTTTCAGCATATCCCGAATTGGAGTTTGGCTTATTTCACCTGTACACAAAACGCAGATTTGACTCGGTTAGACAACAGAAGCCGAATTTCGTTAACTCATAGCGCGAATAAGCTTCGCAAGTAGAGGCTATTCAAGTTTTGTCCTTGCAGGGATCATCAAATTTATCAGCATCGTATTTCGAATAAAAACTTGAGAGAAATAAAACTTTGTTAGCTGAATTATTCTTCACGTGTCAGCTTTACAGTTTGAAACAGTGTGTAATACCATAATAAACCTTTCATTGGTTATGCAAAAGAGATGGGATCGATCGAGTTTGTATATCTTTATATGAAGGCTTCGTAGATTTATGACGATGCGTCTCTCGTTTCTCCGTTCTCTTTGACTTCATGATGGCCTTTCGGTAAGCAGAGACTCATAATATTACTCTGACAATATCGTATTATTTAGGTTCAAACTCCACGATTCATAGTATACCAAACTGATTGCGAAATTTATGAATTAGTATTTTTACGGCGTAAATGCGATAGAATTTTCGATTCGATGAAGAATTAAAAAAACCCCAAGGGATTGAGATTCGAAGCTGTGATTCTATCATAATTCCATTGTAAAAACAGGGTCAGCTTTTCCACTGTTTCATTATGAGTCCCTGATGAGCAAGGTTACCGCAGGATACAAGAGACTCACCGTCGTAAGTCTAAAGATTTCAATTTTAAGTCGGTCAAGAGCTTGTGCACAGTCGAAAATTCTTCAAAATTTATAAACTATCGTTCGATGCAGAGGAGTCTAAATCGAAATATATCTTTAAACATTTTGTAAAATTTTCGATGTGCAAAACAGTGATTTCTAACGCTATCAAATCGAAGCTCTCTTATAGAAACGAGTAACAATATCGCTCGATCCAGACTCTTGGCAGGTAGATAAAAGGTGGTGGCAGGTAGGTAGAAAACTGACATGAAGATAATGTCATCATATTTTCTACTATCACCATAGACTCTCATGGAGGAGAAATGAATTAACATTAATTTTATAAATGATTAATTAATGAAATAAACAAGGAAGGATACTTGAATGAATGATGTATTGAATAAATAATGTAACACATACTTGCTGCTTTGTCTTCTGGTGATTGCATCGATTCGCTGGCCTGAAAAATAAAATCATTTTCTTGTACTTGCTCGATGTTTTAGAACTGTTGGTTCTTTAGAAGCACACCCTTTAAATGACATTATGTTTGCAAGGACTTAAAACGTAGCTTATCCATCCCATCACTGCAACGCATGCTTCTATATCTAATCCAATACAGCAACTATGCGGCTAAAGATCTGCACAGATTTTTAAGTCTTTCTGGTGAAATGTATCTATCATCCTACTGTACAGCAAACGCGGAACTGTCCCGAAAAGATGACGTCATGTCTAAAAGCCCTATCAGCATTGTCATAGCCATGGTTTCATCAGAAGCTGTAACCTCAACATTTACGAAAACGTCCGTTTCTCTATCCAAAGTTCACGGCCTAAAAATCCTATTTTGAACAACGTATTGAAAGGTTCCTACTGATAGAGAAGCTAACTCAAGAGCTCAGTATGCATCTCAAAAATCAGCCAATTTTTTTTGATAAAATAAACATTTAGAATAAACTAAATCAAACCGTGAACAGAATACTTTAGATGCAAGGCGTTTCGAGCTGAGAGCCCGTTACACTTGATTCATTTCATTTTCATTTAATCATCTTTATCCACAAATCCCTATCAGCTGATAGTTTGAAAAATGATAATAGTAAGAAGAAAAATGAAAAACGTACTATATTGCATCTATAAAGAATTATATGAAATGTAACCATTAGGTAAAAGCTGCTCGTCCTAGGGATCGTGCTTTGGGTTAAATACTAGTACAGCAAGTAGTCTTTCAGTTTCTTTTTAAATGCGAGAACTGTGGGGCTATGCCTTATATCAAGAAGTATGTCATTCCACAGTTTAGTACCATAGTAAAGAAAACTCTTTTTTGAAAATTCTAGATTTCGTTTGGGATATCAATATCTTGGCAGTTTCTTGTTGCGTATGCAGATATTTGAGATGACGTGGTGAATTTTCCCTAAAGACTGTTCGGACATAAATTAGACCTTACACTTGATAACAGGTTCAGCTCGAAACAGCGTGCATCTACGATAATCTGTCCAAAGTGCGATTTATTCATTCTGAATGTTTATTTTACATTAAATATCGTGCAACATGCCAACAACAAGATTCTTTTGTGCATTAATGATGTATTTATTTGATGATTTCCACACGTGCGTAGATTTTGCTTTGCGAAAGTAAACATAGCATGCGTAGGGGTTTCCTTACCCTAGTTCAAGATAACCTGTACTTGGCTCCATCAACTAGCTTTAAAATCTAGTACTGCTTCATCGACCAACTGATAAACTACGCTATTGTGTGATTAACACATTGATTTACTGATTGATTGATTGATTGATTGATTGATTGATTGATTCACTAATCAAGAAATCCATAAAGGAATAAAGTTGGTACACACCTGGGTATCTGATTCCGAAGAAGACATGACAATATTAGAACCAAATAAATGTTCTTTTACTGCATCACGAATCGTGAATTCAAGTATTCTGAAAGAAAACAAAGAAATATCAAAATCTGGTTAGGAAGGAAGATAGTCATTTGACTTAAAATGTCTTCTCTTTTGATAAATGTTAGGACATGAAAAATAGAGATATTACTCCAAAATATCTACCGGTTGAGTAAAAAAGAATCTCGTTTGAAAGTGAGTACTCTCTAGATACCAAAACGACAAAATGGGCAAATATCACATTTTCGCAAGTGTTCTCCACCTAGGAGGATGGATGAAATCACCCTGAATAATGTTGCTATGAGCATCGAAATGACACTTTTATCCTCCCAAAGGAATAACATATTCTCTGTTCTCTCTTTATGTGTCATGTCCTTCTAAGACGTGGGCAATTATATCTTCTACAGCTTCCTTTCCTTTGTTTTCTTCACCAGTTCCTGCCCTTCCATACTCCCTCTTAGTCCTTCTAGAAAAAGATCTACGATCCACGCTCAACAACTTTTTTTTATATTGTTGTTACGTCCAACCATCCAAGTGATCAAATTCATCAAGTATTTCAACCGTGGTCTTCCTCTGCTTTTCTTCTCTTCAATGCATCATGTGAGAGCTAAATTTTCTAACCCTTCTATTCTAAATACATGCCTCGAAAATTCCAACTGCCACTTTCTAACTGTTGGCAACAGTTTTCTTTCATTTCCTCTAACACACGCTAAAATTCAATTCAATTCAAACTTTGTTTATAAGAAATACATATACATAGTAAAATGTACTGTATGACTTATACGACTCAGAAAAAGCAAAGCTTATCTAGTCTGAGCAACTTTGAGAACGGAAACATGTGAAATATATGCAAAACGTAACGAGAAGAATGGTAATACCTAACTGGTAAAAATATATAATGGTTAAATTTTTAAAACATTAATTTAAAGGTTAATTCAATTTTGTATTTCATTTAATTTGTAGGTTTTGTCACTTTTTTATTGGTATTGAAGGAGTTTCAGATTTTTTATTGCACTAAAGCATGAAGAAGCCACTGTTGTAAGGCAGGACATTTGGGCTTCCTTGAGAAAATTCTTCACAATTCCAGAAAGCAGTGGTCGATTTCAATCATGTAAATCTTAACATGCCTGAACCTATCCGCTGTTGAATGATACACTCGACAATCTTTTGCTTTGATATCCAAGAGCACTTGGCTTTCAAACCGGAGTTGCTTTTCTTTCATCTAATATTTTTCAAATTTTCATCGGTATAACCAAGTATCTGATAATAACAAATGCTTACTGTTTTCTGCTTGGCGAAGTCCCACTTGGTAGGGATCCAAATCTTTGCAACTTTGGAGGTGACTGACTACGACTTGGCAAAGGCTTTGTCATCTCTGGTTCAGTGACAGAAATTGTCCTGCAAGATTAAGATTGAACGTTCTTCACGGTGTCAGGATTCAATCTGATCAGTGTTGACAAAATTCCTCTCATTTTCTCATCAAACTACTTTTCCTTCAAATAACGTGAAATCTGTCAAGAAATTTGCAAGGCAAGCAGCAATGGGCATTAATTAATTTACTGCCAGTCATGGAAACCTTATAAGTTCTTGGCAAGAACTTGTCCAAATTTTTCACCAAAACGACTCTAAACGCCTTTTGCAGTAAGCTCAAAGAGGTAATTTCTTTCAAAACAATGTCCATCCTTTAATCCTACCTAGCATCTTGGGTTAGGTTGTAGGACACATTGAAAAGCTAAGCCTATTGAAACATGACATGCTCCTAGTCTTTCTTCTCGATATGTAACTGGTTTGACAGGTACGTACATCTTGATCTCCTTCTGTCATTACTGCTAACAAAATACAACTGCTTAGGCCATTTCTACATTTACAGCCATGTTTCGGACACATCAGATTACATCAGAAAGACATGTGATGTTAAATTATGTTTTGAAAAATCGATATTAAGTTTTAAATGCCAACAACTGCGAATCATGATAAACCTGAAAGTTGAACTCAAACAACCCATAATTTTTCTATCGGTTGTTTATTAGACACCTGCTGTAAACTAACGACAAAATTTTGTCCATGTAAACATAGGCCAAAGCGGAAGCTCTCGCAGGTAACAGCGAGCTTTCTGGGTTTTCTTCTCTTCAAAATGACTAAAAATTTATTACGATAAGGCTTCCTAAAACAGTCATAATTTCCATAACTCTGCTTTAAGGCGAAAATGGCGAATTTATGCAAATCTAATTCCGTGCAGACAAACTCTGCATACAAAGACAATTAATGTCAAAAGCCTGAGCATTGATATTTTGAATGAATAGTATCTTAAAATGATAAAGAAATCCTTAAAAATCACTACGAAAGACATTAATTACTACGTCCTAGTTGACCAAAAGCTGCAATGCTGATGCCTTTTTGAACACTTTTGAGTACCTTCAGTACTTTGACGACAGCATAAAATGATCTGTTGTCAAGAAGCCTTTCAAACATTAGCCTTTATGATACCTTATTCAGTTTCTAACGAATCTTAATTTTCTCCTCCTAAGACGACAAAAATAATCTAAATTCAAACTTACACAGACTTTCGCATGCTGATGCTTGAACTACTTCTTGATGAACTATCGTTTTCTCCTTTCGAGGATTGGTTAATAAATTCAACTTGTGAATCAGTCATTCTTCTTGTAGCCCTTGGCAACCCATCATCAACCATATTAGAATTCTCATCTTCACATATTTTCCTGGGAGAGTATCCTCCTTGAGGGAATTTCGGAGGTGGCGGACGGCAAGGCTATCAAAAGAAAATTAATGATCTAATATCTTATTCACAATTGCAAGCTAAGCTTGCCTAAACTAAATCTTGTTATCAAATGGCATTGGCATCCAAATTTGCTTTGGCTAGGTTGGTGGGAAAACTTTCACAACTTCTGATGATTGACATAAAAGGGAGGGGCTTGACAGAGAAGAGAACTTACTAAAAAAACTGGCTATAGAAGAGGGCATATTAAAGAGGAGGCACATTAAAAAGGGGGCTTATTAAAGAGGGGGCCTTATCAGAGAGGGGGGCCAAATGGAGCATTTACAGTATCTAAATTTCTTGTTCAAGATGTATCCTCTCATGAGCATAAAAAATTGCTGATAAATTGCTCATAAAAATTGCTCATAAAAAATTACTCCTTAACGCTGTAGTATTCAAATAATCAAAAACATTTTTGCAAAGCATCTTTACCTTTTTCCTTGGTGATTTGTCTCCGCTTAAACTAGAAGAGAAATAAATAAAATAAATAAAAATAAATAAATGAATAATTTCAAATAAATAAAATGCAAACAAAACACCATTTAAAATCAGACTTTGTGTACCATTAACTGTATTGACCCTTTGGTGACGTTGCCAACTTCTAAAAGCTCTTCAGCACTTTCAAATACAAAGTTAAGATCTGTTTGGGGTTGCTAGGACCGTATCATTTCTCATGTTGGGGGAGAAGAACTTCTGATAACAGGTAAACAATCAGTGCAGGTTTTTAAAGTAATTTGTCAAGAGGACTAGCAGAGAGAGGTAAGGTCATGTGAGTGTGATGAGTGTTTGAAAGGATGTAAGTTGTACGTTGGGGGAAAGATAAAGCCAGATAAGTTATTCCACAGGACAGAAATTCAAGAAATGAAAGTGTTAGAATGTGATACAGTGAGAGAATTAGGAAGAGAGACAGAGTATCCATGATCAACAACAGAGGACCAAGTTGGGCTATTGAGTTTCAGAGGTCCAGGCATAATGTTACTAAGCTCTTGACAGCAATGCTCAAACATTGGTTGCCAAATTCAAAATCATAACCAGATGTAAACAACATACCTGATATTCAATGACGTTTGACTATCACTCTGAAAAACAAAACAGATGAAAATTATTCGCCAAGAAACCTTGGATTTAATTTAGAGTCACTGTCAGATCAGTATAAACTTCTACCATCACCAGATGGGAAAATATCTTGGTTCTGAAGATTTAATGACAACCAGGCATTTGTGTTTACTTTTCAAATAATGATTAAACAAGATTAACATACCGAGAAGAGATAAACGTGTTGTTCAATTATTTTGCACGTTATTGCATTAACACAGGCTTGCTCTTGGAGTCCTTGTAATGTATCGCTGCATCTACAGTCAAGAAAAAATATTTGAATCTTTATGAAGGTTTAAGTTAAATTGTTTTTCCTCTGAAAAAAGACGAGAAAAACCAATCAAAACAAATTTATACAGGAAGAGTGCTCGTGAGTTCAAACTATTCGAATGTGAAAGTGCACTTTCAGTGAGAGTGGCTGTTTACTGTCTTCTACAATGGGCGGTAAAGAAGATCAATGGCAGTGTTAGAAAAATCGTTTGGAAGGCTTAACAGAATGACCCCTGACCTTCTCATTACCTTTTTCAAGGAACTCAGGCACAAGTCAGCCACCATCCCTATCATATTTGGCGAGTAGAAAGGCTCTCTGCCAGCTTGCAAGCCAAAGTCTCCGATATGCATTTGACTTCATTTGTTCGTTCAAGATTTCAAAGAAACCATCAACACAAAAGACAAGAATTTATGGCATTTGATGTCTTGGAAAGTACAAATAAGCAGTCACAATATGCCTTCAGCATCAAACAACGGGAATTTGTTTTCCATAGCGCCAGCCAACTACCAAGCCTGAAACTTGGGCCTTGCTGAACCTTACTGTGGTTTTCCCAAGAAAACTAACTATCGAGATACGAACACCTTATCTGCTACAATATCTACCAAGCTATCAAATTTCCACATGAAAGGAATAAAATAATCCTTACTAAACATATCGAGTGTCAGAAAATTTCTTCCTCAAACCTTCCTCTGCAAAACCTCATCTTCCTCCATGGAGCTCTTGTAGCGTGTGATTGATAAAGGTCCAATCACTCGATCAATGATTCAGGATTCGTAAATGATGATCGTTCCAGATCGCAAAGTTGCGGTTGCTTTATCCAGCAAAGCAAGTGACGGCTTCATAACAGGGTTCTTTAGAAACCGGAATTTTTTTCGAGCTTCAGGATTTGAAAATGATGTATTACATAACCTTCGAAGTTCAGTATGTCGAGGTGGTCTCTTTTGAGATATTACTCAAGACCAAACTGAAAATCGCTTCTGTTGTGAAAAGTCAAATGCCGGGAGCTGCGGGGCAATAGGATGCAACTCTATTGACATGATGCGAAAAACAATGATCTTTTGTTGGAAAACAATAAAATATGACGAAGGCTTTATGACACATTAGCTTCGCCTCTCAATATTTGACAAAGTGTCAACCACTGTAAATATCAGAAAATGAATCGATGTATTAAAACATTTGCAAAATAATCGGGGCAAAATCTCGCTAAACTTAAAAATAGCAGAAATGGAAATCTTAAGCCATGGTAAAATGAAGTTTCCTAGCAGGGAGATTAGCAGAGAAACTATAACCATAATTATGACGAAAAAGAACACAGAATAACCTAAAACAAGGCCAAAATAACACGAGCAACTCACCTAGAGCAAAAGTAAGCCACAGCCCTCAAAATAATCACATAGAAATAAGCAGGTGATGTGGAGACCATTATTTCAAATGAAAACATGAACTTGCATGAACAACGTGGGATGAAATATTGATCATAATGAAGTAGGGGGATGAATTCACTCTACTGTATGTGTGATAAAATTTACAAGTATGTTTCAGACCGACCATACTGAACTAGAATCAGCTAACATAGGCTCCAAATCCTTACGGTGCCTCCGTCTTCAAATTTCAGTCGACGTGGTGATTTTCAGGGCCTCCGATAACGGGGGCGGGGCCTGGGGGCCATGCCCCCTCACTTTTTCGCAAAATTATGCAGTTAAAAAAATTATCAATAATCGTTTAAATTATCGTTAAATTCCTATGCTCTATTACATTTGAGCAAAGACTGAAGTTACAGTCCTTCCGTAACTGTGGCAGAGACATGACACTATCGTTTTCATACACTCTCTACTCTCTGTAGTATACCCGTAATGTCTCCCCTCCATACTACTTGATAAAAGAACAGCAACAGAACCCTTCTGGCAAGTTATGGGGGTACCAACAATGAAATACATTGACAGAAACACATACCTGAAAATATTTGGTCCAAACACAACTGCCAATGCGACCGGTGTCATTTTATTCGTTCCTGAAGAAATCAGAAAATTTTTCTTCAAAATTACAAATTGAGAGCAAGTTGCAAATATCTTTGGCTCACGCAAGACTCGTTGAGTTTCATAGAGAGCTAAGCATGAGTGAATTTCATGAATAAAAGATTTGGATCTCTGAAAAGACAACAGGGATTTAATTTTCTGAAGAAGAGATTTTACACCTCTGGGCACATTCAATGAAATCAAAATAAACACAGAGAGCAAAATGTTTTCTTGGGTGAGCTGAAGGACAGTGCAAAGTTTATTTCATAACATGGCAGGTGCAAAACGTAACGGGGCAACTATTCTTTTGAGCTTGTACAGAACTGGGTCAACATTGGACTGATGACGATGAGTCTCTTTTTGCCCTGTGCTCTTTGACTTGATGATGGTGCTTCTGGCAATAGCAGCCTGTTGAGCAAGGTTTACCGCAGGGATACAAGGGACTCATCGTTGTAAGTCTAGGTCTACTGGGCAGAATAATCTTACAAGCTCAAGATGAAGTCTGAAATGCAAAACTGTTCATATTGAAAATAAAACTTTAAATCATACACGTTTAGAAATGCTTGGAAGGATGTGAATAAAATGACGCAAGAGATCCTTGTGAGTTGTTTGTAAAAACGATTCACCGGTCATATCTCCTCATCTTCAAAGTCGATTTTTTCGCTTAGAAAGACTGATGAGGACCAGAATTGACTTGTTATGGTCTTTGGCCAGTTCATTGCTGCTATACAACATCTGCTGTTCATGAATACGAGGCAGGTACATTCTTTAAGAAAGGGGTGACTGGGGCAGTTGGTATTTTCACAATAATTTCGTACGGGGCGAGCAGATTTTTCTCCAAAAATTTTCTTCTCCACCGGCCATTTCATACAATAAATTTTGCACTGCCCCCGAAGATGTAAAATCCATTCTTAAGTGCTTTGCCTTGTCGGAGAATTAATTCTTTTGTTGAATGAGCTTCACCCTTGTTACAGGGATCGTGCTCAGCATTTGCCACTGCAAAATGACAACCTTGGCAAAAATGTCATTTATTTGCAATCTAAATAGACTAGCATCGGTGTTATCAATGGTAACGGAGCGGAAATGAGTTGATCAATAAATATGCTGCAAAACAAGTAAATGAATGAATAGACGAAAGATACATCGAATGAACAAATACATCAAAAACAAATACCTGAACTATCAGCAACTTGATTGAGAAAACTTATCAGGTATTTGAGAAGGTCAAAATTTGCTTTTGGCAGCTTTTGTATAAGGGACCTGAAAACAAAAAAGTACAAAGATTGTTCTGAGCAAGAAATAATTTCATCTCTTAAATCTTGGCTCCGCTGCAGGCAGCTTGTCCTGAGATATTGCTTCAGCTTTCAAAATGATACTCACTCAGTAAATTAACTTTTTCAAGCATCTTTTCATTCCGTCCCTTAGTCAATACCAACCATTACTAATTAATGCCAGCCACTGTTAGCAGGGCCCACGAGACGGGACAGGGGACAATTTGCTCCAGGGCTTCGAGGTCCATTTGGGCTTCTTAAAGTACGATACTCCCCTCCTTTCCTCCCCCCGTTTCGCTTGTAAGGGGTCTTACTTCACAGTTTGTCCTTAGGCCTCAAAACCTCTCTGCGGCCACACTAAACTCTATATTTCATAGCAGCTATTGAAAATGAGGCTAGATGAAAAAGAGACCCACCGTAAAACCATCAAATGCTGTTCTTTGTCTTCTCTTACTAGAAAACAGAACGAAGAAACGAGGTCGTATTAAATTCTGAATCATCAGAGAGAACTTACAATCAAAACACAAGAATCGTTGCTCTGCCATAATCTTGGTAAATCATCTCTCTATCTGCATCACTCTTTTTATGATACGAAATTCTTAACTTGTTGGAAAAGAAAGTTTTCTAAAGAGGACAATCACGTGATCTGAAGTGGGCGTGAAGGAACATTCACTGAATTGGTCTATTCTTGATCAATATTGATAAATGACTTTTGCAATCCGCTGTAAGGTCTGGTAAAAAATCACGGTTTGAAAGTAACATTTCCATAATAGGCTTTCTTACTTGTATTCATTATCAGGTATGAGTTAATGCTGACTGACAATGGTTCATTTATCCTCAAAGAAGACTACACATCTTTTTACAAGAAACTGGTTTATACGAAACTGGTACTAAGATGGTCAAAAATTTTAAGAAACTCTAGTACTATGTCTGAGAAGCACTAAGAAACTTTTAAAAGACAAAAGCATTCTTGAGCAATATTAACTAACCATTTGTGTTTTCAACATAACAGAACACTGTTTATTCCTATATGATGTTTTAAATGTCAAGAAACATATCTGCAGCAGTGTTAGCGACCACATGGATAATTCTGCATTCAAAAAATAAGAAAATGATTAAAAAACTTTAGTACTAAGATGGACAAAATATCATGGTTAATTAAGAAACTTTTAGTACTATGGCCTGATCCTAGTTTCTTATAAAAAACGTGTGTACTTTCAAAAAGAACACAAATATACTCACACGAATGTGCAGCAATAAAATGTTTTTGTGTGTCATAAGGAATTACAGAGTCGGGCAATTCTCTCTGAAAGATATAAAAGTAATCGTTTGAATATTTTCTTCCAAGCAGCATAACATCCTTGCCTAGAAATTTCGTAATCGATTCTGCCTCCTCTCTGTTTCATTTCAAACATTTTCAGTCTTTGATCCATTTCAAACATTTTTGCAGACCTAATTGTTGCTACCAAATGTTATCACTGCGAACTTGATCACGAACTTTAGGTTTGTTTGAAGGATTCTGATCGAGCAATTTCATCAAATCGCTCATAACTTGGGAACAATACATCTAATTTAAACCAACTATAATTTCTTTTCTAAGTTGGCATTTAACCTAGTACTCAACAATGTTTGGCTATTAGGAATCTGGCGAATAGGTAACAAAATACAGGCATGCAAAAGTTGTCTGTATTCTTGCTCACCGGTATGAGGAAAGTTACTATACAGTAAATCGCCACATGTAAGAACCTACTTTTTTGAGAGCCACGCTGAAATTGGTTCTTATTTCAAAGATACGAAGACTAATTTCAAGGTATAAAGGTTCTTATTTGAAGGGTACCTCATGTTGTCCCCTTGAGAGTCTCACAAAGGTGTTCAGCCCTATCATTTGTTTTGGAAGCATTCTTATGGACCTAATAAGTAATTGGGGAGGAGACTAAAACTATCATAGCCAACAGGAACCGAATGACCTTGATAACAGCAATCAAATATCAAATTTGCAACCTCTGCAATAAGAACCTGTTTCATCAGACTGAAACAGGTTCTTAATTGCAAGGTGCATAATTTAGGAAAAACAGCCTTTATTGTAGGTTCTTATATGCGGGGATTTACTGTACAGCAGGGCAATAGTAAGAAGAAAATTTTGGGGGCTGCATTGTTTGACGAAAATGAGAAAAATAGGCAATGTATGATGAAAACAAAAGATTCTCATTATTTCAAAGATATTCACTCACCAGAAACATTTTTAAAAGACTTGCCACAGCAAAAACGTCACTTGCGTCTTCTAAATCTGCATCTCCATCTGGGAACAAATGAATAAATCGATTAACCAAATCATGCAATCAATCAACTAATCACTCCATCACTCAATCAATCAATCAGTTCATGAATCATTTAATCAATCACTTAATCGCTCAACCAAATAATCACTCACTCGATCAATCACTAAAACAATCACTCACTCGATCAATCACTAAAACAATTACTCAATTAAGCAATCACGAAAGCAATCAATCAAGCAGTATCTCAATCAATCAATCAATCAATCAATCAATCAACAAATCTCTTAATCAATGACCCAAGGAAGAAAGCAATCAACAAATCAATCACACAAAAATTTGCTTCTTACAGACTTACTTTTTTCAAAAGCTGTTTTCAGTCTATCCACAGTTTTCATATTCCCATTGACCCTGAACACACCTTCACTGCCAAGCCCTGAAAAATGGTAAAACTGCATTACTATATGCGTTTTAGTATGATAAATCAAGCCGTGGTAAGAAAATATGGATTTACTCATTTCACCCTCAAATAAAAGGACTAAACCTATTGAAAAAACTTACCATTTTGCAATATGTGTTGGCACATCTTATGCACTACTGCAGGTACCCCACTTTCATGGCAATCTCTTTGCACAAGTTCATCAAGTGAAACTCCAAATACTTTTGGTGCGGCTGTACCTGAAAAAGGATTCGACAATTAATTTCCTAATCACACTGCAATGACTAAGACCTGAAAGAGATGAAAAGAGAAAAAAACTTTAGTCCTTCATTTGGGGTTCTGTTATCTAAAGCATTTGTAACTGCAAAATCTTTGTCAGACAAACTACAAGAATATAATGAATAGATGATAATGATGATGATGATGATGATGATGATGATGATGATGATGATGATGATGATGATGATGATGATGATGACAATGATGATGATGACAATGATGATGATGATGATGATGATGATGACGATGATGATGATGATGATGATGATGACAAGGCTGTATACAGTAAGTCCCGTGGTCAATAAATCCACTTTTTCACATAGGCTATTGTCCTTCCTTAATTAGCCTACGGTTCTGCTATTACTTTAGCAAAAATCAGGGTCCGAGTTTCTTGTAGGGTTGTTTCTTAAAGGCATGACTTGAACTTGCCCCTGCGGGTCTTCAGAAAGCAAAAAAAAACATCCAACTTGAAATCCCGCCCCCTTCGGCTTCTTGAAAAGCTCCAATTTTCCAAAGAAATAATTCAGCTTTAAATTCATGGCAACTCATTACATAAGTCAGTATCGCTCATTGAACTGGATGGTTATCGGATACAGCATGGTAAAAGAATGTCTCAAATCATATCTCAAGTCGAATAGATAGCTACCTGATGCACTGGCTTTTCTTTTTCCCCGTGGTGATGAAATCATTTTCTTCATCTTGGCATATGCTGACTCCGCCACAGGCACTATAGCCAATGACTGTGGTGAGCTCTACAACAGAAGAGGCATCAATCCATCAATCAATCAATCAATCAATCAATCAACCAAAAACAACTTACATAAAAACCAGAGAGGCCCCAAAACTAAAGACTAATGAAACTCTTGAGGTTCCAACCCAAAATGAAGTTTCTTGTATTTTGAGTGGCAAAGTACTGGTCTGGTGGCCAAAGAGCATTACCCTTCATTTATATATACACATGATGCATTAAGAAATTGATAGCAAGATACAAAACTAGCAAAAAATGGCTGATAAAACAGTATACAACACCATTTTCGTTTAACTTTTTGTCTAGGACTTCCCAGAAAAGAAATTAAAAACTTAAGAAACTGGAGCCTAAAATATGTGAAGTATCATAGATATAAAAAACATTTTACCCTAATGTGTGAAAAATTGGTTTCTCAAATGCGGGGCCTTACTGTATGCTGACTGGCCGCGACAGATAGACCAAAAAAGAAAGGCCCGTGGGTCCAATTGTTCAATCAGCTACAAAATAATATGGCATATGTCAAAATTATCAAAAACAGGCCAGGGGTTTACTCAATCTATTCTTCGAGCATTTGATCGTTAGAAGAGATTCTGAACATTCTCTGTTTGCTTTGGCAAGGAAAGAAGCAGCCAATGAAAGCAAACAATTTCGAAACCTTGATTTCTCAATGCGATGACATCAACCTCTTGTTGACTGACATTGTTGTCAAGGTTGAACTCTTTGGAAAGAACATCGTTACGAAAGAGTATCAATTCAATTCAATGGAGAGAATAAGTCGGTGAGATTGTGTGGCTAATATCCATCTGTAAAACAGCTGCTATGTATCTATGAACTCAATCACTTTAAATAAGATCTTAAAGGAGGTCATGTGCAACTACAACTTTCGAAACTTGTTGAAATTTGATGGTGATTCTAGGCAGATTTTCGAGGCCTCTTGAAGAGGATTCCTGCCGAACGTTTCTCTAAAATTCATCACAACAAATTGGCCAATTTAGGCTAGGTTAATTTTAAAAACTAATAGAAAATGTTGGCTATAAAATATCAAATTTGCAAAATATCATAGATATAAAGTTGACGGAACAATGGCCTTTGAAATGGCGAAGCTTCTTTCTGACTCAGCCGGCAAACAACCAGCTGCAAATTCGATCCAAACACCACAACACAAAAAAGCAAAAAGTAAGTCCGTACCAAGACTTAGGGTCCTCGTTCATAACCGCACTTACAGCGTTGAACAGGTACAGATCGATCAAACCCTTCTGAAGACGTGATCTCGTGCTCATGTACTCAACATAAAGGTCAAAATGTTATTGTCTGACAACGTTAGAATTAACCTTTACATACATTCAACGTATATGAACACATGGAGCCTTCAGCCTCCCATTTGTGCTCTAAAGTGCTTCCTGACAATTGTAAAAACAATTATCTTCAGTGAGGATACCTTTGCTCTTGTAGTAAGAAGCACTGCAACTTCTTCTTTTAACCAGAAATAGCGTCCACATGAACCAAAACGTCGATGTTGAAACACACAAAGATTAGGCAAGTCGTAACAAGAAATATACTGTAGCAAGCATTGACTGCAATCGGCTAAGCAATAAAAACACGTGAGGAATGTTTTATTTCCAGATTTTGATCATAATAGTTAGCCAATGGTTTTAAGATCTCGGATAATTCGGTTTATCTTCATGAGATCTCTCTTGCAACGCTCTATAATCAAGCGAAATCACAGTCAAAGCTTCATCATAAGCAAGTCATGAAAAGGGCCTACTTAACCAAAATCACAGCATCGCTGAACATGAAGGGCAAATCACAAGTTATAGCAATTAAATCTTGCTCCTGTTTTTACGATATGAATAATCTGGACTTTGCAATTGCATTTGACATCCGTCATCTTGAGGTTATTCTCACGGGCAACTTGAATCTATTAGAGAAGCCGGAAGTTCCAGCCAACAGCAGTCCACTAAAATGCTGGGGGGCAGGTGGGGCTCAAGCCCCCGTTTAAATCGTACGGGTTTCGGGCCTTGGGATGTCTCACGTGTTGCAAGTTTGACTGTTTTTTATGCTCGGGTTTCCGGTATTTCATTCAAAATTTCCATTTTTTCGTGTTTTCGAAGTCATAAAGTCCATGTAGTTAATTGAGATCGAAAACCAGCTTTCGAATGCTTAAAATGAGGCGCAAAGAGTCGGTGAAAACGACAATGCTGCAAACAATCGAAATCTACTGACGAAAATCACAGATTTTTATTCAGAAGTGCAGTTTCGGGTTCTGGCATTTTTGATTGCGGGTTTTCAGGTTTTTCCTAATTTTAGTACGGGTTTGTGGGTTGTAGTATCCCCCAAAAGCCCCCTTCGAAAACAGCCATCAAATACCAAGTTTATGTATGTATGTATGTATGTATGTATGTATGTATGTATGTATGTATGTATGTATAAGAAAGATGAAAGCGATCCAAACTGCTTGAAAACCGAAATTTGGTTGCAAATTCACTCTAACACGAAGCACCGGACAACAAAGCTTATGCAAAACACCGTTATCTATGGAATTAATTATTCAGCATGTCTTTAGATCTCTCCGATCTTTAGACGCCAGATCAACCTAATGCGAGGACGTTTTCTATCAGCTTCATTGAGCAAAGATGGTTGAGATCTAAGATACCAAGAAAAGGGCTGGAAACGATCAAGACAAAAGAGCAGGATGGATGTCTTTTTATACTTAATAAATCCAAGAAAACTAGAGAAAATCCAGTCTCTATCGTCACCGAACAGGTTCCCATAAAAAGCATCCAAAATAGCATACTTAACAGGTTCAACAATCCGCCGTGGGCTAAAACCTGATCAACTCCATTGAATCGTAAATATAGCTATAAAATAACTTACTACTGGCTTTAAATCCGTGAGAAAAACAGCAAGATCCAGCCTCTATGATCGCCGAACACTATCCCTCATGAATATTCCAAGCAACATATTTAATAGATTTAACAATCCACCCTGAGTTAAAGCCTGATCGATTTGCAATGGATTATAGATCTATTCTTAGAAGAGAAGAAGGTCAATCCAGCCTCTGTCACCACCGATTA
This sequence comes from Aurelia sp. 4 Dawson et al 2005, assembly GCA_964019985.1. NCBI lineage: Eukaryota > Metazoa > Cnidaria > Scyphozoa > Semaeostomeae > Ulmaridae > Aurelia > Aurelia sp. 4 Dawson et al 2005. The sequence goes on along the minus strand of OZ026507.1, from coordinate 16,833,849 downwards.
AGTTCTGTTAAAACACTCCTAATTGATACATATTTCAATGAACGTTTCACTAGTGGTTTTAAATCCTACAGAAGTCCTGACATGCAATCGCTTAACACACTCTCTTCAATAATTCGCAATACACTTCCAACGAAGTTACACATCAAAGGATCCAACAGCATTTCAGTAAATTTGATAAACTTACACAAGGCAGCAATTTAAGGTGTGCCTTTGACATCATGAGCTGTATATTACCCAAGCACTTCCATGCGTTGAATTTTACGCTGTATATGATAATTGATGACTGTGTCTATCTTTTGTATTCTGCTCTGCAGTTTGATCAGAAACTCTGCGACCATAAATCGTCCTTGTTAATTTCATTCCAATTAAATGTTTCTCCACAAAGATATTCATGTTTATACCACATAGGTATGATCATTATTTGCACTACATTAATGAAATTAAATGTCTGTACAGACATTTTCAGAAATTCTGTAAATTATCATGATACTAGTGAAACTATTGCCCCTGTCACACTGCCACTTTAAAGCGGCTTCAGTGTTAAACCAGGTTACTGAGTAGGGCCTTCTGATTGGTCAATCCATCAAATCCAGTCATTTGATTGGTTGAAATTCAAACTGGTTTAGGTAAAGCATGGTTAACTGTGTCAGTGTGAATGCAGTATATCTCTGTGTCAAACTGCTCAACATATCTTTCAAATTTAACAATATAGCTGGCTGAGATTGAGAATACTTGAGATAAATATCATAACTTCATTCAGATCAAGTAAAATCCAAAACCACAACAGAGTTATTTGAAAAGCATCGAAATATATAAAAAGAAGATTTTCTATGTCCTGCAGCTAAGCTATTTCAAGTTTGGTGTTCTGTTTCCTAATCTGTGGTGTCCCTTTGTCTATCAATGGCAAAGTATCAATGAGCTGTCAGGCCCAAAGTTAAACTTACTTATCACAGAGATGTTCCAACACTTACCTTTTGGAACTAACAATGCCCAAAACTTAGCAGTGGAATGTTTAAACTATTAGCAAGCTGCTGTCAAATTGTTTCTCTCTATATCTGTAATCTTGGTGGATTAAAGAGACTCTGATTAAAGTCAAATGCATGAAAGAGTTTTAGATATTTTGTAAACAAAAGCAGGCACAAGCTAAGTTTGTAATAACATGGTCTAGATAAGATTGATGAAAGACTTGGAATTATGCTTTGCTGGATTGGTAAGGATTTTATTGAACTTAGATGATTTTGGATGATTTTGAAGATTATCTACTGAATGGGCAGAAAGCATTTACTTCCCTTATCTGCCTATGTTTCTCAAAACGTTGGAGAAAAGAATGTTTGAAGTAGGCTCCACATAGGATCAATGAAAGCATTTTATCAATGTTGTAATGTCTCAAGCAATTTCATTTCCTATGACAACTTCTTCAGCTTCCAAGATTCTTAGACTTTGATAACCACGCAATATACATGGAAGAATTCTTGCATTACAATTAGATTCCTTGAGACTTATGAAAGACTAAAACTCCTTATAAGCAAAAATTCTTAAGCAGGGAAACCATGTTAATGTACCAAGGCCTTTGTGGTATTTGCTTCACCAAGAAATTGCGCTCTTATCATGTTGATGAACAATGAAAACAAAGCATCAAAACGCCACAATCTAAAGAAATTTTGTACTTACTGGGCTGACAGGTGCACTTGGTTCCATTTGTAAGGACACTAAATTGCATTTTTAACCAAAACTTTTATCTTTAATCTGCCAGTTATGTGACAAGTGTCATCAGCAAATAGTACCCACTTATTAGCCAAACTCCATCATTCCAGCTATGACTTCTGTGTGATCTTCTTAGAGGCAGGGTAATATTTGATTTAGCTGAAAAAGAAATACATAACAGAAGATTAAGGTGTGTTCCAGTAACAAAAATGATTCATTGGTGTATATGCAATTACAGGCATTGCATATACCCTTAAGAAAAAGCTCAGCTTGTAACAAGCTTGTGCAAGCTTGACAGAAGGATGATTTTGACTTGAAGGAATTTGAAATGAGTATGTTGACACAATTTTGGCCAGTTTGCATAATATGATTAGAACTTGACCAAGCTCGACAACAATCTCATGCTAAAATCATTTTCAAAAATACCACAATCAAGCTTGATTGATTTTGTCTGCAGTATTCAAAAAAGGAATGGTGCAAGCTTGCAAAAGCACTGCAAAATTCTTACTTGAATCAGGCTTTAAAACATACTCAAATCAAACTCAAAACAAGTTGGTATCAGGCTTGAAGCATGTTGCTGGAAACATAGTTACTCAATATCTTGCTATGGGTACTTAACATGAATTCTTGTTTAGAGCAAGTTACAGTCTTTCATTTGGCTCATTATTTCTTATCAAAATGCAAAAACGTTTTATTATGTTAATGTTTGCAATGCCTGAACTGTACAAGAATTTTGAGATCTGACTACTTCAAAAAAGAATAGCACTCTACCAGTAATAATCCAAAGAATTCAGAGATTATTTCACTGCTTTTGTTTCAAAAAAGGAGTGTTCTCCTTCAAGAAATAATCCTATGGCATTTCTGGGAAGAATTTTGAGACTTACCTGCTTCAAAACAAGGTGTGTTCTCCTACCAGAAATGATTCAATGGCACCTACAGATGGACCACAAACACCAACTGCTTTAAAGATCTTAACATCAAGCTTGAAATAATCTTCAACATACCTTATTCTTAAAACCTAACATATGTTAGCAACTGCCTGTTTATATTCTCATTAATCTCCACATTCTGTTGGCAAGTGTGTTGAGATTGTGTAAAAGACTGGTAATAGGCATTGAGTCCATAGATTTTTCTTCAGAAACATTTTCCAAGCTCTAGTCTCTAAATTCAAGGCATCAAAATACAAGTAGTCAATTTTCGCTCACTGATTCAATTTTGGCGTAAAATAGTACTGTTTGACCTTGATTTAAAGACTAATAGTGAGAAATTTCTTGACAGAATTCCTCAACTATACCTGCCTAAGCAGTTAGGATTAAATGGGTGATCTTTATAATCAAAACAATTTAAAATACCACCTGCTTTTTGATTAGACAAGAGACAACCTGCTGGGTTGAACATAGCAATAGTGCTTATCACCAGAGTTAATTGAAAGAGAGACTGGTTAGGAAGCTCTAATGCCAAACAATAGCCCTTTTGTTCTATGTTGAAATCGTGAGGCTCTTTGGTCACGTGACCAAAGAAGGTACAAGCTAAAACTTTTCGCAGTGATGGCTAACTTGATTCACTTCGTTGATGACATTGATGTTGAGGAAATTGTCAACATCGTTGAAGATAATGAAGATATTCAAGATTATTTTGATGACGATGTGAATGAGGTAGGTAATCTGCAAAGAATTATGAACAATACATGTATTTTCGTGCACATTTTAGTCTCTGTAAGGACCGTTAGCCCTGATAATGTGATGGCCTAATAATAAACGAAAAGACCATCATGGCCGGGTGACCTGCCATTAAATCATTGGAGTAAGTTATGTCATTTAATTCAGATAATTTGCAAGTCACAAAAGCTTTTATAGCATTGTATAAGAATTTTCAAGCTCTTTTACAATATTTCAAATTTGCGCGTTCGTTTCACTGCAGAATCCCCTTCCATCTTCCTCCAGAGAGAGCCTTTCACTGTTTTCACGCACGAGCACCTACGTCAAGGTTTTAATTTCTAAATTTGATGTCTTTCTGTCAGTAAAGTTTTATTTCCTTTCTGCTTCAGATACTCCTCGATGAAAAGGAGCATGAATGTGATAATTGTGCAAAACGATTCAAAACAGTTGCAGGTCTGAGAAGACACACGACAGTAAAACACACGGAGCAAAACGATGATGTACTTCCGGGTTCTAACGATAAAGAAATAATCAATGCTAAAAGTATCGAAATATTGCTCCTTAAAACATGCTCTGACATCTCAACAAATAAATGCTATGGAAAGGAGATCAACTCAGCTTTTGCAAGCTACCACAGGGATGATGTATTCAAGCTTGATGGTTTTGTAACCAACGCCTTTTTTGCAAATATTAAAAAAATATCCAGCAAACTGATCAACAGCAGCAACAAAGAAGCTTTTTACAAGGATTATTATGGTGAAATTATTTTCAACTGTCAATCATACTTTCCCTCGCTTGATTTCACCCATGGATCACTATTAACAACTGAATTATGTGAGAAAATTGTAAATGAGGTTCAGTTTCTGACTTCCCCTGAAATGGTAGTACAGCAGCCAACTGTCTCTCTGACAGAAAGAGACATCAATTGCATCGAATATATAGGGGGTTATGTTTTGAGGAAAGTATTCTACAGCTTGAAAATGAAACAAACAGCAAGTGACACAATGCTTTCCATACTGAGTTGTTTTAAAAGTGATGAATCTGATAAAGAGAGTCTCGTATCCATATTGAATCGTGGTGGGCTTTGGACCATAAATGAAAGTGCAAAGAATCTGTTCATTCTAGCTGAAAAGAAATTTAGGGCAGAAACCAAGAATGAAACAAGGCTGCAGAAGATATACATTGACCCCATGGCATCTGCTCTTACAAAAGACATGAATGCATGCAGCTTTTTGAATGACATCCTTGATGACTGCCCAGCTTATGATGTAGCAGAACATTCAGAAGAAGTTGCTAATATTTTAGAGAAGCTCTTCACAATGTACTTCAGGGTTCGCTGCTTTTCTCTAACCAAAGACCTGGTTGTTAAACTTAGAAACAAAAACAAGGCTGACCTTGAGAAGAAAAAGGCCCTTCGCAAAGAGCTAAAGCGAGGCATTGCAATAGAAAAGGAATAGAAAACCAGTTGCTGGGCCATGGATGAGCATGAGGGGTAAAAACTGTACGTCCAAAAATTTAGCAAAAAATGTTGATGCATGATATTCTGCTTCATTGAATAAGATATATTCATTCATTTCAAAATGACTGATTAGTTTTATAAGAGAATTGTTACATCATGAACAGATTTGACTAAACATGACTTTTCATTTGCAAAACTCTCAAGATAAAAGCCAGTACTTTTTTGATTTGATAGCAAAATTAGCATTATATGAGTGGAATTTATTTTGTCATTAATTAATTCCAAGTTTCAAATGACTCAGAGCATTGATTTCCCTCAGCAGGTAATTCAGATTTCTTAATAACATTACTTAGGGGACATCAGATGGAATATGGGAGGAAGTTTGAGATAAATGTTCTTCAATCATCTTTGCACAATATTTGCATACAAAGACATATGGTGCACATGCCCCCACCACAGCCCAACCCTTGCTTTACTATGGTTTCTCAAAAGTTCTAGATAATCTTAAGTAAATACCTGTAAATAAGAACCTACAGTTTTAGATCCTACAGCCAAAATTGTGAAAGAGAACCCCCAGTGCAGAGAACCTGCTGTGTGATTCATTACATGACAGCACAGGATGATTTGGTAAATTATTTGTACAGCATATTGGTTCATATTTGTGAGTGTTTACTGTATTAGAAATTACAACACTTCATCTTGGAAGTTATTTTTTCTTTTTTTTCGCTTGGTTAGCGGCTCATGATCAACATAATACCAGGAAGAGCCCTTTTTTAGACCTTTGTATTTTCCACTTGTGTTTCCTGTTCTGGCAGAGACAAATCTCTGGGTCCGTATAATGTTGGCATTGTAACCAAACTGCTGCATTGTTGGGTTGTCAGATCTTCTGCCTATGCTTCTTTGCTGTCCAAAATACTCTTCTACGCTGTCTTGATTGAAGCGTTCTGTCAAAACATAGGGCATCCCATTGCTTAGCAGAAACTTCACACATTCTACAAGTGACAGCACTGTAGTTTGTATGCCAACATGGGTTTGTTTTGATATGAACATTTTCTCTTTCTCCAATTTTGAGAAATTGCCTCGCCTACTTTCAATAGCTGCTTTCCAATCACTGAAAAATTTTAGGAATACCTCCTTCAGCCAATGGAACCTTTCATCACCAATGGATGTATAGGGTGCTAAATATGGCTTCCTTTTTGTTTGGAATTCCTTCAAGCTTCGCACATTTAAACAATCAAAGAATTTATCGAAAAATTCACAAAAGGTTGCTGTTGCCATGCAGTCTTTAGGGGAAAAGTTCTTCAGGACACTTGCAACACTTGCACTTAGAACCTGGCATGCTAAGCTGACATTCATTTTTGAGTAACTGGTAAGTTGGATGTGTGCATTTGAAAGTCTGGGCAACAGTTTCAAGCCACTTTCTAAGTCTTTATTGTAAATGTCAGCAATATGTCTCCATAAAATGAATTGGTCTTTAAACCACATGCACCGTGCTTTATTTCCAGAGCCTGAATTCAGCAAGCAGTTTCTGGCAGTTTTCATCAAATGGGGTGCATCACTGATGAAAAATATGTAGCGGTTGCGACAAAAGATATTGGCTGTCCGGTAGACAACATCTGACCCTGTAGGATTTCTATCAAGGCTTTCATGCAGGCTAAAGAACTTTCTGTTGGCAGTGGCACCATCACACACAGTTGCTATAACCCAAAGATTACAGTTCAGCTCCATTATAGCAACACATCTCCAGAATAATGCCATAAGTTGTGTGCTGATGACAGCATCCGTAGCAAAGTAAGCCACTGGAAAGCAAAGATGAGAAGATATTCCTCTTACAGAAAAAAGGAGTGCATGGCTGGCAAGATTATTCTCTTTTCCCATAAATGCCTCTGTTATATCATCATCTCCTAGACTGGTAAATCCTATGATTTCACCACTATGTTTGTCAAAAACCAACCCTGAAGATATCTTCATCTCATCAAATGCTATGCATATATATCTTTGATGACCTGACAAGTTTTCTGTTGATCTCTTTAACTGGTCTATAACTTCTGGTATAAACCCTGTTTTTGGTGGAATTACATTTCTGTAATCTCTTAGGGTTCTCTTGCTAGGCAGGCAAAGTATGCCAGAATTTCTTAACTCATCATACATAGAGCCTGACTTTGATGCCATGGACAGGCAAAATCTAATCACCATTGGGTGATACCGTTTGGACCTCTGATTGAAATTTTTAACCTGTTCTTTCCAAAACAGCTTCATGAATGGGGAAGCATTGACAATGTTTTGTTCCATCAGCTGGTCCAGATCAGCACTGAGCTGATTATCAATTTTAATACTTCCATGTGCAATCTCCTTGTTCATTTCTTTTACCTTCTCTTTTAGCTGATTACACTTTAGTCTTTCTTGCATGAGTGTTGCTCGAAGTCTTGAAGCACTACTTTGTGACAATGGAGCTTTGGTCTTCAAACATTGTTGACTTTTGTTTTTTTCACCTTGCTGCTTTTTGTCAAGTTTTGACTGAAGTCCCTCACATTGTTTACATTTAAGCTCAGCTGCACAAGGAATCAGAAGCTACAAAGAAATGTAACTTTAATCAATAAACAGTTAATTATAGATACAGAGAAAAAAGGACAATTTAGATTTAACTTTTTTCAAAGATTTTGACAAGAACCAGAAATAACAATTGTCAATGAGTGCAGTGTATTTTATTGGTTGCACAGGTTTTGTTCCCTTGTTACACAGTTTACAGTAATTGATAGGGCCACAAAGAAAATTGTGGGCACCTTGTCAGAATGCAACATCAGCCCCTTGTAAAATAAATTCCAAATGGTACGCTGGGGGTGCACTCACCTAGGCTGGTCTGAGGGCATGCTCCCTCTGGAATTTTTTGAAATTAAGGTTGCTAGAATCACTCTGGTAGCTTTTTCCATTTCTAGATACAATTACTGTATCATCAAACAAGCCCTCTTTAAATTTCACAAAACATCAATAACTGAAAACTAATAAATTTGCTGAATTTCAGCCTTTATTCCAATTATCTTAGAATAAAAAATCTTTTGATAAAAGCATTTGATAGAAAAGCTGAAAGCCTAAAAACCTAACAATCTCAAAAAGTCACCTTTCAAGTTTTAGCAATTTAAAGATACTTCAATTTCATAGTTAACTGTTACAGCTTATAAGAAAACATAGTTGGAACTATTTTTTTCTGTGCCTGTTCTTGATTTTGAAACATTATTTATTGTTCTGATTGTTTGTGTACTCTGTGCATTATATACATTTGCATGGCATCATACCTGGCAAGACTTTGATCTGTAAAACTTCTCACACTGGAATGGTTCAATGGCTTCTATATCCAAAGCCTTTGGCACAACATGGCATACACACTCTGAGGCTCCAAACTGATAAGGAATGCCTTGGCATATCTGTGTATTTGAGATAGCTCCCAACAAGTGTGTCACTTTGATGAATCTCATAGACCGTTTATTTTCTGCGTAGATAACATGGTCTGCAGGCAGTTTCCAGTTGTAAACAGCAACATGAAATGTCAAGTCTGCTTCAACAGCAACAATATATTTTGGCAAATCAAAATTAGAATCATGTAGTTTCAAAACTACTGATGTCCCTGAGATGTTTTTGATCCAGTCTTTGAGAGCACTCTTCTCTATGCCTCGTTTCAACTGTTCTATAGTCTGGTATGCTATTTTCTCCTGTATTGGATGCTCTCGAACTATGTCTATGTGTCTTCTTGTCACATTCACAGCAGATTGGTGGCTTTTATTCGGATGATTTTCTGTGGGCAAAGCTCCTGGGCACAAGATCTTCCTCCCCTTCGCTGCAAGTTAAAATAAACATTGCTAGTCAAATGATCAAGTCATGTTTAGGGAGCAAATCACGCGTCAAATCACAGGCCGGTTCCCGACGACAATATAATTAAAGATATATGGCAGGAATACTGTATAAACTGCAAGTGAAGTTTAGCCCAAGATTAAATGCTCAATTGGTAAAATTCAAGTCTCAACTTACGTGAAATCTCGATATCTTCTGGCTTGTAATGTCTTTCGCAGATGTAAACAGTATTAGTCTCTATCTGGTGCTTCAGACTTGCATCAATGACCCTGGATTTCGTCAAAATATTCACCACTTCTTTCCTCCAATTTTCGTAATAATCTCCCTTTCTGTTCGTTATTTTGAATAACGATATGCCTTTGTAGGTTTCTGAAAGGTTGTTTCGATTTGTACAACAGCCGACAAACGCGCAATTCACCATCTTTTCAAACCAGAATCTCCATCTCCATGCGTAGGCCGGTTAGAAAGAGATGAGCTTGTACCTTCTTTGGTCACGTGATGAAAAAATCATGGAACAATCACATATTGCGCAATAACTGGGTCGTTCTTAACCAGTCTCTCTTTCAATTAACTCTGTTATCACAAAGTATTTTAACATCTCTTTATCAGCGGTCTTTTAACCATTGATAACAAAATGGATAAGGGGGTGTGGCAATCATCACTTCTGTTTAAGACAAAAGATTTGCTCTGGGTAGGGGTACAAACTTGGAGGAGCATAAAACACTCAGACCAAACCGACACAACCTGAAACTAACTGAAAAAAGAGCTCATTATTAATAAGAAATGGGTATAAAGAAGTGTGGCAATTACCACTCTTGTGTTTGTAAACAAAGGCTTTGAACTGGGTAGGGGTGTAACCTTGGAAGCCAGTATGGAAAGAAAGGCTTCTGCCCTTGACATATGTCTGATGCACATAGCTTAATTTCCACAGATTTCATTGCTTTATCAGAGCATTGTGAGACACATAAACATTTAACTTTACTTATGGGCAAGAAATGAGACTGAAACCAAGATAAAGCATATTGAAACTGACTGAAAAAAGTTACTAAAGAAATGGGTAGAAAGATCAGAGGCAATAGAGATTTTACTGTACCTACTCTACACACAGAATCAGGACCAAGTGACATTTTTACTGCATACATTTCTAAAGGAAAGGTTCTAACTGAGTAGGGTTAGAGCTTCTATCCTTGTGAGCACATTTGAAAAATTTTGAATATGAATAAATTGCATTTGATTAAGGCTCAGGCAAGTTTCCTTGCTTTTTCACTTCAGGTGCAGGCAAACATGGGTAGGTAGTTAGGTAGGTAGTTCAGGGTTGGTTCCTAAACACACCTACCATTTCTTATAAAATTGTTGCTTACAAGAAAATGATTGTATCTCTAAATTTTAATATGGAAAACTACAATAAGTTTGATAATTCAACAGGTAGAGCAATAATTCTTGTACACAATTAATTTGACAGGTTGCAACAAGTGCACTGACCTTTAACACAAACACAAATAAAATTGCATTTCACAAACAGTTTGTAAATAGACTGGTTGCAAAAATAGCTTGGAGGAAGTAACAGTGCTCTACTGACTTTGTTCAGTCAACCATAAAGATGATAAAAAGTCAAAAAACATTGACAAGGAGGGGGGGGGGTGGATTTTTGTTTTGTTAATATATATTCACGATGGTCCTGGAGGTACCTCTACACTTGATGGGAAGTGCCATTCAACAGGGATTCCTTTTGTGCTAAACATTATGGGACAGGGTGTCCTTTCTTGTTGAAGGCTATCTTACGATAAGTTCTTAGGCTATCTTATCAAAAGGACAAATCTCTTGAAACAATTGATTTTGTTTTTTATGGCAAATTTTTATAAGATAAGCTGTACTTTTCAAGCAGTTTCTATGCAACAGAGTTAAGATTTCCATCACTGGTCAAGCATCCAAGTGCCCCATCCCCTCAGGTTGACAATACAACATTTCAAATATCCACAGTTGTGTGAATTTACTGAATGACTGTCAAATATAAGCTGATCTGGGATTGCAACTGAACTAAAACATGTTAAACAGGAGATGACTACTGCTTCCAAAATTTTACAAGTTCCTTCATATGATATTCCAAGCTGATCACTCAAGCGTACAACCAGATTGTAATAAATCAGATGAATGAGATCCTTATCTTGAAACGTAGGGACACCAAAAATGAAGAGTACATGAAATGCAGCAAACACTGATCAGATATTTTTGAAACGCAAGACCTGCGTAATCTCATGGGAAGAAATCTTTCAATTTCCAGATTTGTTTTGTTTACAAGATTTCGTGATGTGGAATTCAGACTCTACCAAAATGTCATCAGCCTTGAGATGCATCTCAAAGGCTTTGGGCTTATTTATGTATGAGAATTTTTTGCCAACGCAACGCGATAGTCAAGGCGTTTTATGTCAAGTTACATCATCAATTATGAGGAATGAACATGCACTGTCTACGTTTGAAAGATCAGTTTTTCAGTTCTTTTTGCTTCAGCGGCAAATGTAGGGACTGGCCTAACCAACATGTGTGGCCGGACGGCAACAATTGTATTGAGTTAAAACTGAGGAGAAGTAATCTCTGCAGTTGGCAATTGTTTCTGGAACTGTTCTAAACTTTCATGAATCATTTCTTAATGCACATTAACACCCAACAAACATTTAATCCAAATGAAGAATGCAATATTTACATCTCTTTGCGACATGACAGATAATCAAATCAAAGACAGGTTACCTCACGAAACTGGTACATGATCAGTAAATATGGGCCTAGGCAGGCAACCACTCCTAACAACAAACCAAAATCGTTGTAAATGCTCACCGAGTTTGATCCAATAAAATGCAGGTTTATAAATTGAAGGTCTTTTGATTCTCTGACACTCTACTTTGATTATATTATACCTCAGTTTTTGATTTGTCGATAAAAAAAATTACGTACTCTTACGCCTCGTCTCGCTGCAATGGCGGCTTGGTTACCTCACGGAAAACATAAGCATTATCCTGCAGCATTAGCCAATCAGAGATGACTACATAAATCACGTGATCTAAGATTTCTCAATGCAATTCAATTCTGAAATTTCTGAAAGTGTCCTAAAAAATTGCAACATCCCAAATTCACATCCGAAATTCGACGCCAAAAAATCAAGATTTTCAGTCGCTGAAAATGGATCTTACGAATATTGAACAAAGTTTTGTGCTAAACCCCCTTGGTGTAAACCAGGCTTTTTGGAAACCAGGCTTTTTCAAGTCAGCGTGGATCCTCATACAATGAAAACCACTGTGGTTCTCGCCGATCATCGTCTTACAGCATCGCCGATGGTCGCCAATGATCGCCGATGCTCTACAATGGTCGGTGATGAATTACGATTTAATGAAAACAAGGCTTTATAAAATTGTAGCCTAAACTAGTTCACTGTATCGCACCATCAGCGGGCTTTCGTTAAAAAAGATATTGTTAGAAAAGATACTTGTAAGAAAAAATGCAAACATTTCATTAGTAACGCAATTTCTGGCGTTTTGTGGCATTTTCTGGCAGGAGGTTTATCTTCTGATAACTTCGCTCCCTGAGATACAGGGAAAAATAAAAACTGAGAATGAATAGAATCAACTGTCATAATGAACTACATATTTTATGTCCAAAAGTGGATGTTAGCTTTACTGATATTAATTCCAAAATCAAAATGAATTTGAGAAGACTAAATTCGTAACTTTTCTTTATGTTTAAGGTTCTATAAACTTATCAATCTACTGTAATTCAAACTTTAAACTCACAAAACTTTTCTACTTTTTAATGAAAAATCCGTTCAGGTCAAGAGGGCCTCTAAACTAAAATTTACGATTAACAATTTCAATTAACGTTATTCTGCCAATAACCCACTGATCAATACAATTTCAAATCTCTTCTGACACACTGAAAATCTATGACAGCTTTGCAAAGTTCCGTCGAGAAGAAAACATTGGCTGGTGGGTCGACAACTCCTGTGTTCAACCGAATGATTTCACTCAATGTCGTTTTGTTTACTTCCTCGATCTCCTGGAAAACAACAGAATGAATCATGAATTCAATTTTTTTAGTCAGAGCATTCTGAAAGGGACATTGTCATCCAGAGCCCTTTGCAGGCAAGCTGCAATTTGAGACTGTCTGAAAATCCAATTTGGCATCCCGCAAAAGCCCATTAAGCCCCTTCCCTAATATGTGGAGAATATGTCAAATTTATGCATTTGACTAGTAAAATTATATGTTGAAACCACAAACTTGGTGGTAAAAGAACTGAAAAGCTATCATATATATATCCCTGTCATAGGATTTTGTGAAGAAGCCCCACCACTCCAATAAGCCTTCCCTCTGGAGTTTCAACTACTGAAGTTTGGAAACATAATTTCAGCTCAGGCCAAAGTTGGTTTTTGGACAGTTTGAAATTGTTATGTGCCCGCAAAGGGTTCTGGGTGACAAAGGCTCTTTAATGAGGAAGTGGACTAGAAAATAAGTGGACTAGCAAATAGGTGGACTAGCAAATAGGTGGACAAGCAAATAGATGGACTAGCGAATAGGTGGAGTAGCAAATAGGTGGACTGCAAATGAAGAATGCAATACGCAGTTAATAACTTGATCAAGGGCAGAATATTTCATACCAGACAGATACTTTGCTCTCTGGTATGTGAAGGTTACCCGCAAGGGTTGCACTCTTTCGAAAAACCATACGAGATTTTTTCGAAAGAATTAGATTTTCACGGACTTTCTACAGACTTTCTTGAGAAGAAAGGGATTTTTTGCTAAAGGTGCTTGAGATTCCCGCAGAGTGATACGGCCTCGATTACCCTAGCCATAAATTCAGGTAGGCTGGATTACGAAGGTTCATTCATAGATCTAAGTCATGACCTAGCTCGACCCAGAGTTCTCACTGCACGTTCATCTCTTCGAACCAGGGACTTTCAAACGTCATTAAAACAGGGTAATTTATGAAATTTCGGTATTTCTTAATTATTCACATGACTTCTTACCTCCTTAGAGAGAATATTTTCAAAAAAGAATCTGTCTCCATCTCGAATCCTGACGAACTGGTCAACAATTATCGTTCTGAATGTTTCACCAAGCTCTGAGCCCTCCTCCGCATTCTCTGCGATGCCACCAACCCATAAATCAACCACATCAATGTCTTTGTAAAGTTTCCGTAATGTTGCTGCCACTTTGCGATCACTTGTGATTTCATTGAATGATTTGAACCCTGTTGAAGAACAAAGCAATCGATGATCGTTTATGTCAACACAATTTAATGACTTTTACATAAAGACAAGAAGGTGATTATCGATCACTTGTGATTTCATTGAATGATTCGAATTCTGATCGACGAGAAATAAAATCATCGATAAACCAGACGTGCAAAAGATGGATCCACTTTTTGATAGACTGCACTGCAGAATACATGCAGCCAATTTGTAAAAGTTTTCATTCTAGAGGGCGTCGCAACCAACTTGTGCATCATTTCCATGGTTGCTGTGGAGGAGAAGTAGCTTTGATTGTCTCGTCTCGCTTTTACATATTTGCATACCGCAAAAGCTCTATTAAGCCCCCGGGGGGACTTATCTAGTTTCGGACCTTCCAGAGGGGGGACTTAATAGAGAGGGGGGCTAATTAGAGAAGGAGGCTTATTCACAGAATCAAGGGACAAGGATATATTTGGTAGCTTTTCACTTCTTTTATCCCATATTTTGCAGAATCAACGTACAATTTTACGGCTTAAATACGTAAATTGAACACGGTTCTTATCCCAAACCATACTAAAATTAACTTGCAACGTTGTGTGGCTATGTAGATGGAAAATATTTGGTAAATTCTATAATTCTGTATAAGTGGGGGGGCTTAATAGAGAGGGGGGCTTATTTCAAATTTTGACTCTGAGGGGAGGGGCTTATTACGGTAATTCAAGCTGCAACTTAGATTTTGAGACATTTTTGAGTTAATCTGACAACTGGCTGCTGATTCATGGCAGAGAAAAGCCAAAATAAATGATTGCTTAAAACAGCACTGCTGTTGCACCAAATAGAGTGGTTGATAGTATTGTGCATTTATGAGAAAACACTTTCAACTCTTTAACAAAGGTCCTACAGTCCTGTGATTTGAAGACAAATGACTGGCAAGCCTTTCTGTGAGAAAATGTTCCCCATCATTCTCTAATCTCACTTCACGTGGCTATTTTCATCCTGCTCCTAAAAGCAGGAACAAACAGCAACATGAATCTCATGTAATAAGTCAAATATCTACTTACTCTTCAGTCCAAGAGCTTCTCTAACTGTATTGAAATCAGGCAGCCCAACGTCACGGCCTCGTTGAATATTGATGGAAGCGAGATCGAGGCTCGATACGTTGGTCACGAACAGGAAATTGCGTATTTCATCAATGACATTTGTGTCGATATCTTGTGCAGGGTTTTTGATAGCACCACGTATAACGGGATCGAGGCCACCTTCTTCTGTGATTCTTTCTGGCCTAAAAAATCCTTCACGAAGAAGCAGATTTCCGAACTTTGAGATCTTTCCTTTCTCATCAAGACGCACGACGAACTGACTTAGCTGTGTATGCCCAATTCTAAAACGAAATAGAAGTTACTTATACTAATGCCCATCACAAGAAGCGAGTTACCAATTCCAATATCTGATTTTGCCACCCGTATTCCTTCTGAACTCTGTAAAGGTAAAAAGCTGAACGTCACCCCTCCGAGGTAAAACGACGGGAATCTCTTGCAATTAACAAGATAAGTTCAAAACCTGAAGCCATTCTATTAAGGTTTATAAATCGCTTCAAACCTTACGGGAAGATGACGTTTAATGCCACATAAACCTGAGCACAACGAACCCTCCTTTATACACAGTATGAAGCGCCTGATGCCAAAAGTTTCGTTGTAAGTTTCAACAAATCATTCAGTTTTGAGATATTTTTCTTATAAGCTGAGAATGCAATGGCTTGAACATGGACAGCATCGTGAGGAAATCAATCGTTATTGAGGATCTAAAGCATTACGGTACAATTGCCACCCACGATCCTTTGCAGGCACTCTGAATTTCATATTTTCTGAAAATCAGCAATTTTAGCGTGCCTGCTGAGGAAATTGGGTAGTAATGGCTCTTTAACATTAAAATAAATATGCCTACCTGAACGCTGCAGAGGAGAACTCCGTGGAAACAGATGGATCAACTTTAGGGTTATATCCTTTGTATTTCGGAATCTTTGCAAATCCACCAAGAAGAGAGGGAAGATATTCGTTGTAGATAATTGATTGGACTTCTGCGATCACACGACCTCTTGCCAGCTGAAAGATTTTCTCGTCACCCTATAAAGAAAAGGTATGAAAAACCAATCAATATTTTCAAACAATTTCTCAATAAAATGTTCAGGAATTAGTTGAGTTAGCCACATATTCAGTTTCTCCTAAATCATCAACGTTTGATTTGGCGAGGTTTGCCCAAAAAATGGGAACTTATTATCAACTGTAAGACGAGGATCATGGCTTCTGGAGCAATCTTTATAAAGAGGTAGCCAATTGTTTGGGACAGACTAACTCACATGTACAACTGACAACCTATTTCACTAAATGCCATGAAAGATATGATGAAAAGTTGTTCATCAAATGAAAGGTTTAGACTAGGCTTCTGAAGGCTTAGAATGGAAATTAGACAAACTTCACTCGAATTTCTGGTCCTTTAAAAGATTTGAAATGTTGGCCTAAGCTATTATACCGAGCCTTCGACTCTTCGACTCTTTTCATAATGTTGTTGTTATTGTTGTTGTTGTTGTTGTTGTTGTTGTTGTATGAAGCAAATCCTTCATATATAGTAAAACACTCACCAAAGTCGGATATTTCTTTCTAAACAACGCAGCTTGTCTGTTATGTTCACGGAGAAACAATGAATGATACATAAACAATGTAGGTGCGGTATTCGATCTGACGTCACCAGCTACTCTTAGTCTTGTTGGGTCACGCATCAATGGATTCTGATTTGGTAGGCCAAGAGTGTTTAGCTAATAAGAAAAAAGGCAATAACTGTTATATGCTATTTCTTGAATAAACTGTGCTACACAAATTGAAAGACTAACAACTTCCTTTTGATTTCAGCAAATTTCACTTCATCTCTCAGATCATGATTAACTTACAATATACAATAAAATAATCTCTTGTCTCTTACACGTTCCACTGCAGCGTTACCGGTGGTGTTAATCCTTCCAAATCAGGCAAATTTTATGTGGAAACGAGCCAATTGGCGGCAAGCATTTTTTGCCAAGATTCTTGGCATTTTTTGCCAAGATTTTGATTCCAATCAAAACCAATATTTCTTTTCATTGACATGACACACGGAAGGACGAAGATCCTATAAAAGCTGGGCCTTAACGCTTGAATTCTAAAGAGCTTGCCCAGGACAAAGATGTCCAAAGACCTGACCAAAGTAAAGAATTAACACAAACAATAGCAGTAGATAACATACTGCTGGCACAACCGTGTCTAGCCATCTGGCCAGAACTCGTCCGTTGGAGAAGGCTTTTGAAACCTAAACTGCAAATTGCCCCTTGCCCAGTAAGATCAGCACCAATAGGAGGGTTGCAACATTTCTATACACTTACTGGTATGAAGCCATTATCTTCAATGAGTTTCCCATCAACCAGTGTTCTAAGTGCACGTGACACTGTCTCATTTGTTGCATATACGGTATTAGCATCGATGAATGAGGAAAGAACTGTTATGTGAGCTCTTGGACATTGGCATTTGGCGTTACCGGTACATCTAAAAGTAAATGAAAAACAACATTAGTGAACTCACTGATTAGCTAATTTGAAACGTCCCAGTTGTGGTTACTTCTTTGTTGAAAGTTATTTGACGATTCACAGTGATCAAATGAAATACCCAACAACTGATTCTTTTCTTCGACCCAAAAGCAAATTACCCAAAAATTAGCGTAAGAAATTTTAGGATTTTGAATATCTCTCAGATTTATAAAAAATTTCTGACATTTGATCCGAGATTTTCAAAGATCTTTACGCTATCTAGAACTTAACAAAGATGTTTTGAGACTCAAACCATTCTTCAGGGAAGATTTTTGGGGTGCATTTCCGAGACTTGTTAAAGAATCTCTGAATGTTCTTCAAATTTGTACGAAGTTCCTGGAGTAATTTGCACCCTGCATCAACCAGATCTGAAAAGTCTTCCAGTGCTACATAATATCCAGACAGCATTGAATACTGCAGTGGTCACATCAATTCAGAAGATTTCAAATAATATCAATGTTTATATCTTTATTTCTATCCTTTCAGACCTTCTTTGGCGACTAATCTTTAACAAGTATCATGGAAAAAATATTTACTAACATTTCTAGTTATTCCGCTGTCCCCCCGTAATTTCTTGCTTATCTATAATGACTTACAAATCAAAGTTGAATCTTCTTAGAGGTATGAATGTCATTCCAGTAACATCAGGATCAAATATCACATCTCCCTGGCAAAAAAGGCAGATTGATTTCGGAATAGAAAAATCAAGAGAAAAGTAGAGTGACAAAGAACGCTGAAGCTTGTCAAAGTGCACAGAAACAAGTCGGTTTAGAAACATGGCAAGCAGGCCGGAGACAGAATTCATTTGAGAAGCAAAAGGAAAGGTGGAAAATTTGATCCAAGTTAAGGCATTATACAAACTGAATTTGTTTTTTAGGCAAAAATCACATGGTCAACATTGACTCTTTCTTCATTCCATCAAACTTACATCCCCAAAACTGACAGACAAATAAACTTTCTACAGTATCAAACCTATTGTGGAGCAAAAATAAATGTTATATATACCCAAAGTATTCTCAAAACAGAAAAGTGAAAGTGAAGTTCAAGTTGCAGTTTTTAGCTATCAGAAGTAGCGAAGCACTAATCGAGTCCACGATCCCTTATCATGATGCTGAAGAGGTGGGCGCCCTACTGGGTATCGAACCCACTCCGCCTGACACTTCTGACAGCAAGTCAGAAGATTACACCAATGCGCCACAATAACTTCTAAGAAAAGATAATAATAGCTACAAAATGAACACAAAAGTCGACTTACTTTAGGGACAGGAATTGGTAGTTCTACATCAATCGGCTTCTCAGCTTCAAAATCTTCAGGCAATTCCTCTGTCAAACTGATATCATGATCAATAAACTAGAAAGTAAAGTGATAGGACGAAATTAGTTGAAAATTGATGCTCGTCTGCTGTATGGCAGGTCTGGTCTTCTTAGCCTGCTGAGTTTGAATTCCAAAAATTGACAAAATCCATATTGAAATCTAGTGCTAGGGGTAGTGCATGTGTCGACTTGAAATGTAGTGAAATATTGTTAAATAAAACGTAACGGCCTTGCTGATCAACATAGGTGAAGGCTGGAGATTTTGCTTTGAGTGTGCAAAAGTGTAAAAATGAAGACGATGCAAACATTATAGGGTTTTCAGCATTGCTTTTTCCATTATCTCTCAGATCTTCAGTTCTTTATCATCTAGACACTTTAATTGGCATAAATTTGAGATGCCGAGGAAAATACATTTGTTTACCTGTCCCCAGTACGTAATTAAGTCGCTCAACCCTCTACGACTTGGTATTGGTTTGTTCTGAAATAAAAACAGAAGACTTCATGAGGATTGCGAGCAAGAGGAGCTAAACGAGGCTGTATCAAAGATTTACAAAAGTCGATAAGGAAAACGATAAGAAAGCAAAACAGCTTGGAAGTCAATTTCTATATTCTACATAAAATGAAATTTAAATTCAGCATTGTTTTGAAAAAACTGAATTGCAAAAGAATTCTTCGAATCAATTTTGTCGTTACATACCTGACGTAATAAAACATTGCTTACAACCCTTGCATTTGGTCTGTTGGAACCAGTTCCATTAAATTCGGCTGGAAAGGGGCAAGTTCCCACTTGGATCTGTTCAGGGGTACATGCCCCAGATGGAATTGAAATATTATCAAGGTATCCATTTGGAGACTGCCTGATCAAGTTTTCACCAGCTGCTCCAAGAAATATCATTTTCTTGTTGTTCAGTCTTCCATCCAGTGTTCTACAGAGAAAATGAAAATTTTGTAAGCTTTTCATTCTTTATTTCACTTTCTTTTCCAACTCTCTAGGGAGGGTAGCCCCTCAGGATAAAGCTCGATTTCAAGGGGCTTTCCATTAGAGGAGTATTGACTTCAGTTTATTTCTCTGTTAACTGAAATAACCAAAGTGTTTCGTTTTAGTTTAAAAGGCCCTCGCGTGCATATTTTCTTTGCTGAAGATGACTCTAGCCAGAGTCGAAACGTACTAATGTCGAAACGCGTAAAAGCCGCGTGAAAAAATACTTCTTTGAGTACTCCCGTCCAATTGAAAGTCAAGTAGCTCCCCCGGGAAACAAAACTTCAATAATAATTGAGATTCAATCCTTGTTATTATCAAGAGGTTAAAGGGTCTCTTTCATCCAGGATGCCTTGCACGTGTCATCTCTTGGCTTGCCTTTTTTCGTCCCATTTTCGTGGACCATGAAAATGGCGGCAACAGAGGCAAACAAAGAGACGACACGTGCAAGGCATCCTGGATGAAAGAGACCCTTTAATCAAGATAACTTATTACCTCATAGTAAGGTTTTGCACAGACCCAACCGGAAATCGAAGTCGACCAGTAGGGCACGTGACACCTTGGATTTCATCAGTGATTAAGATCGTCTTTGGCACATGGCTGTACGGTTTCTGGCAATATTTTAGATACGAGTAGGAGATACTTTCGTAGTTTGATCTGAAATATGAAAATATCAATTTGTTGGTTAATCAAGTGAATCAATCAATCAATCAATCAATCTGTCAATTAATCAATCTATCACCCAATCAATCAATCAGTCAATCAATCAAGCAAGATGCAATGAATTAAACGAAAAGTCAGGAGTTGGTATCATTGATGATAAATGTAAGATCATGCTGTTTGGTGTATCAAACTTTTCCCCACCATTTTTCGTCTTATCCACGAAATCGCCCGCGCATTCGAATAAACGACCAGAGGATAGTGACGTCATAAAAGTAAATCTGCTTCTCTAACGTCACACTCAACGAAAGTGAGGCTGCCATGCTGTTGTCTTACCTCAATCACTGCTAGCCTCTTTATCGTGCTTTGATGAAAAATTGGCAACGATGTGTGGGCCAAATTCGCAGAATGTATAACTAATGTGCAGCTGTTATCAATCTCAGACGTGGAAAGAACTTCATAATTCGTGGCAGTAGTCATTAAGTTCGTTTTCTAGCATTAATCAAACCGACCCCGGACTTGTCCTTTAAATGAAGGACTGCCAGAAGAGGAATTATATTTTGTAGAAAAGTAATGGAAATGTCAAAAATTACTATCCTGGATCAGAGAATTTTTTAGAATTTTGAAACACTTTAATCTTTTTTTTCTTTTATTTTTGTTTCATTTCAGATAGATTTTTTCAAAAATCCTAAGAAATACTCTGATCCAGGGTAAAAAATTACTAACTTTGGCATAATTGCTCTGATAATTTTGCCAGTTCTGACACCAGTAATAACGAGACGTTTCATTTCATAAGGCCAATAAATCATTATTTTCTTTGGATATCCATCCACATAGCAGCTGACGGTCTTGTATTGCTCTGCTGAAGGTCCTTCCATGTAACAACGCTGTAAATAGATCGAAAGGAAACATCACAAATCATAATTTGATGAGGCATAAACTGATTATATGGTCGCTATTGCAGGGCTGCCGGACGCTCGTAGCGGCATGAGCGGTCTCGGTCTGGTGCAGCAGTCTCGTTTTGAACAGTGATCATGGGGACTCATCGTAACCAGTATATACTGGTGCATTTAAAGCAGCTATATCTAAACATAGTCTATGATCTAAACATGTCAAATGTAAACCAATCAAATTGCATTCGATTTGCAAGATTGACCAATCAGAAGGCCCTGTTTAATAGCCTTGTCCATTCACGCTGGTTTAACTTGTAAGTGTGAATTGAATATGCATTAAATGCTAAAAACTCCAGACGAATAAATTGCGGACAAAGTTATGACATCACAGACAGCTGGTGTAAGGAGGTCTTCAGAAAATTTGAATAGCTGGTTCAAACTTTGCATCAAATGTTTATTAAAATTCTGTTACCTTTCTGCTATAAGATGAATACACAGATATTTCTGCTCCGTAACTGTTGCAAAGACGGTAGCCACATCTACAGTGAAAAAGATCTATTCAGGAAAAAATTAGTTTTGTTCGAGAATCATCATACTTAATGCTCTGAAGACGTGATAAAACCATGGGTGGCCGGACACCACAGTGTGCTTGATTGTTACTGCTTTGTTACTTCGCGGAGAAAAGGTTTTCGCTACTACGGAGGAGACAGAATAAACCTCCTCCGCAGAAACATTTTTCTTTCGCAGCAGCCTGTATGCTGAAACACAACCGCAGTGTCCAACTTCCCATGATAAAACGAGCTCTTCTAGGTAGTATAAGACACACAGATGTAACATTTTGTGTGCAGATTTCAGTTTTCTCTACAAACTTGGCAAAATTTTGAGAAATGCCCTAGAGCTCAAATCCCTTCCTTTTATATTTTTTTCTTTCCTACATATTGGATTTTAAAGCTGTTTCGTAATTCATTCATGTAATAAGAAAGCTAGGTTCTGAAGCAGGGCACATTGTGAATCAGTATGTTTCTATAAAAACTGAATGCATTTAAACCCAGTTAAAATAAATCATAATGAAATGAAACAAAATGAAAGCATGGAGTAGTTTCACCCAGAAGATGGAAAACGAAACGAAATGATACCTCTTTCTCTACGAAATGATACCTCTTTCTCTAAGCAAATTCTAAAATCATCA
Organism: Aurelia sp. 4 Dawson et al 2005; assembly: GCA_964019985.1. Lineage (NCBI taxonomy): Eukaryota > Metazoa > Cnidaria > Scyphozoa > Semaeostomeae > Ulmaridae > Aurelia > Aurelia sp. 4 Dawson et al 2005. The sequence goes on along the minus strand of OZ026507.1, from coordinate 16,811,321 downwards.
AAGCATACCGGCGAAGCACTTGTAGCTTCACACTGTACTCCATGGATCGTTGTTGCATGTAATAAGGGTCTGTAACGAATCATGAAAAAACCAAACAAAGAGCATGATACAAATTTTAGACAAAAATTAACTTCAATAGAGTACAAATACTTAGAATAGTTGAATGGGTGTTACAGCCAAGTGGTTTTAGATTTTCTTTGGTTAGTCTGCTTTAAAAAAGCGGCCTGTTTGTATCATTAATCTGTTTTTCGCAAGAACCAAACTGACGATTGCGAGATGAAATGCATGTTGGTTATTTAACGTTGTTCTCTATTGCAGTCACTAACTTATTTCGATCCTTTCAGGATTTAAGATTGATTCGTTTTTCTCTGGCAAGATTCGACGATTTTCTCTGTAGTTACAGTTTTTATTTTGGTTGTTGTTCTTTTAAAGAACTTGACGGTTTCTTTAAACTGATAACGGTGTGTTTGCTACATTCATGGGTTTACTATGATAAGTCTGCTATTCAAGGCTATTTGCAACAGATTAGGAAAGTTGAATGTTTATCCAACCACGTTTTATAGATTTTGACAGAGATCAAATCCATTTCATGGGCTAGAAACGACAGGAAACATTCAAAGAATAAATCTATCGAAGAAGGAAAGTGCAAAAAAGCTCTTTAGAGACTTACCAGTATAAATGGAATCCTCTTCACTGATATCATTCATCTACAAAAAAAGTTAAACCTCTCTTAAAGTAAAGTTACGAGATAAATAAAATACATTAACAGCCAAAAATTCAACGATGATGTTTTCGGACATTTCATATGAAGTCATAGCAGCATATTAGTTCAGGTAAGGAGCGAGCTACGATAAGTAATCAGTCTTTGCACAACCCAAGAGAAAAGAATTTACGATATTTCATTGCATTTTCGATTGACTCTTTGCGATCTTTCGAAAGTCTACCAGCTTCAGGAGCAGAAAGTCTCCTTGGTCTCGAAAGTTTACCGTTTTCAAAAGAGCCAAAAAGAAAACGTCAAAAATCTGTCTAAAGTCTACCGAAAACAGAATGACCAAAAGAATGGGCTTCTATAAAAAAATAGCCAGAAGTCTGCAAAGTCTACCGTTTTTCGTAGGATGGTACCAAAAGAATGGAATTTCAGCGTCTACCAACTCTTTAGTTTTGAGAAGATCCTCAAAAGAGCACGCCCTAGATGGCATTCCAATAACTCTTATATAATGGACAAAGATAATAGGGGCGGTTTTGAGAGCACAACAATTACGTGGACAGATAAGCTTATGCTATTCATGAGGAAAGGAGCCTGGAGTAGAGGATACTCACCATCATTCTGTCACTGACATCACGGCTGTAATACGCTTTACCCACAATGCACGATTCCAATCCGTACTCGTAAACAGAACCAGCGATAATTCTTGTGAAATATGCTTGGTACAATGCAGTAAACACAGCTAGCCTGTAGTACAAACTGAGGTGCATGTTGCAAAATAACATGATCCAAAAAGTGGTTTGTCCCTGCGATGTTCCACAATCTACAGTGCTGCAAAATAACGCAAACCAAAATGTGGTATGTCTCAGCGATTCTCCACAGTCTGCAATGCTCAAAGAAACTTCCAGATGAATCACAATCTCTTTATTTATAGGGAGTGAAAGCTGTTGTGATGTAATAAATAGGTACTTTATGAAGCCAGTACACCTACAAAATACCCTTATTTGGCAACCAAACATGTTTAATTTTATTGAACAGTAATTTTCAAGTAATCATAAGATGATACATGATTTTGGAACAGGCATTTACGTTTCGATGCATACCATGCGGCCAGCAATATTGCCAGCATTAATTTTCCAAAATGTACGTTTTTGCTCATTCAGTTACCAAGAAAAACCACTGAAATGGGATCAACAATATCGATAACGTGCTGATTGGACAAATTTGACTACATTTTGTCCGAGTTTCTTTTCCTTGCACTACTGGACTTGCCCAAGTCGACTTGGGCAAGTCCATTGCATTACAGGAGCATCCGTTTCCATTTTAGTAATGCTTCAATTTTGGCTCCTACTTGACAACATCTTTTCGGAAGCAGCATCCGAGGCAAGGCGTCCGTAACTTTAGATAACATAGACAGAATTACCAATTCTAACTTGCAGGCAAAATATAGTCATCGAGTCTCTAACAAGAAGATTCAAAAGGAGGTACTCCATTTGCAAGATGAACCATGGACACAGGTAAGTCAATGTGAAGTATTCAATTAGCTAGTTTTCTATATATATTGCTTCAAAAGAATTCTGTTGACTGATTCTGAAATGTCCAATATTTCATTCCCCAAATCAAACGGAAAATTGTGTCGGAAAAACGGAAAATCAAACGGAAAATTATCTTTACTTTCTTCGGAGCTGAATAATCGAGAATTATCTCGTCAGCTTTGCACATTAAATGTACAATAAAGTTGGGTATACAAGGTAAGTGAGTAAACTTGGGATAACAGGGGTCGGAGCAAAATATGTATTAATTCTATGAAAAAGTCTTTACCCACAGAGCTTCCCTAGCTGCAACTGATTGTGTTAATCTTCTTGACATTGTCATTGCTGATTTCACACTTCACGATCTCCTGCTTCCTCCATTAAAAGCAACCTATCTTACCCCCTCTCCCCTCTCCGCATTTCCAATACATCCTTTTAGACCCTACAGTTTATTTGGCTACAAATTAGGCGTGCATTACTTTCTACCTTGCGATAAAGGAGGAAACAGTAGCATACTAATGTAAAAATCCAAAAAGCTTCAAACATATCCATAAAAATTCAATGTAAATTCAACTACCTTACCCTACAAACAAATTGAGCTACTTAAGATGATGATGACGTTACAAACCTACAATTTTTGAGTGTATTCTTGCATTTTCTTTCGCGATTTTTACACCATATCTTATTATTCTTATTGTCATTTTACTGATGCATTTAATCAAGGGCGATAATGCACAGTTCATGAGTGCTATATTATTATAAAAATTGTATTCTTACTGACTGAGTTGTTTCTATTCCATAGGATTGCAAGACAAGCTTGATAATGGCGAATTTCCTTCATTCTTGTCGTCAAACCACTTCGATTGACTGCCACCATTATCCAAACAGCTCAGACCGTATTTCGCACGTATGCTCCTACGCAGCAATATGTCTCACTTCAAACTTGCACTCTAAGTACTCTCGAGTACCGAATAAACGGGGGGAGGGTGAGAATAATCGGGGGGGGGTTGGAAATGGTTCGAGATAGCAATAATCGGGGGGTTGGAATAATCGGGGGAGGGGGTGCTTGGAGAAATAGAAAATAGCCCTTTTCTTAGGTAAACACGTATCTGTTATATATCTATGTGCATAGTGATGTTACTGACGCATATACATTTGAACTCTGGTTCTGTTGAATGCACTTCTTGAGACTTTTTCTTGCGTTTCTCCAGAAATTATGTCTAATATCATTTCATTTTTCCAAAAATTAATAAAAGGGGGGTTGGAATAAGAGCGGGGGGGGGGGTTGGAAAATTTTTCCAAAATTAATAAGCGGGGGGGGGGACGATTATTCGGTACTCGAGAGTACGGACATTTTCTAGTCAGTATTTAGAAAGGCGGTCTGATATGAGACGCATCGCTGGGTAGCAGCTCACGCATGAAGTACTGTCTGAATTGTGTTAAGAGTGGTCGCATTCAAATAAGTTGTGTGTGACGACAAGAATGAAGGAAAAGCAACATTATCGAGCTATTCCTGCAATCCTGTGGAAGTGAAACAATACATTTAATAAGAAAGTTAATAAGAATACTGAGGGGCATATCACTCTGTGAAAATTTCGTCCACCTTTAACAAAAATCCTTTGTTTTCCTGTTGTACGCTTTTCCTGAAGAGTGATCTACTCCTCAAAGATTAAATTTTTGATCATAACGTAGGCCACATAAACGGTGCATTATTAGCCATGATTTGATAACTAAAACTAAGTCTCAGACCAGTGAAATAAATATCATACGACTCTCGAAGGCATATCAGTTCCATCTAAAGCTGCCAATAAGTTCCTTGCTGCAAGAACTGCCATGTCTTTTCTTGTCTGCTCTTCTGCACTTCCAATATGCGGTATGATGACTAGAAGGAGAGCAATAAACATAAACGAAAATAACAAGAACCTTGACACATAAAACACTTACTAGTTGTTAAAGTCAGCTGACAGTGCAAGACAGCCAATTTCAGGGCTGCATGTACAGGTCTAAAATTTTCCTCTCGTATTTGACGATTTCGACACATGCAGGGATTTATCTAGCGAGACGAACAATAGCGTGCTTTGCCTTTTTGCGCTATTTATAGATTCGGCCTACCTCTGCTAAGGCCACGTCCACACATATCCGGATCTTTATGAAAACCAATCTTCTTTTCCTTATATGAAGAGATCTGCGACCACACGAGGAGCGTCTTCGAAAATATCCCCGTCCACATGAAAACGCTGTGCGAAGAGAAATTCGATAACAGAAAACAGAGCAACAAAATGCCCTCCCGTGATCCCCAAAGACCCGAGCGCATGCTCAGATGATTAATAAATTGACACCGTGGCATCAATGTTTTTCGAAAAGAAAAGATCCATTTTTCACCCATCCACATGACAACAGATAAGCGGCGTCTTCAGAAATATTTTCTCTAGACAGCGCTTTCGAAGAGCTTCGTATTCGGTGACCAACGCCATTTACGTGCAAGTCCAAAGCGGACAGAAAAGATGCGTTTTCAAAAATATCCGGACGCGTGTAGACGGGGCCTAAGATCTGTCGGATAACTATGAAGCCACACAAAGATACATCCAATGCAAGTTGCGTGGAAATTCATTCCACTTTGATACAGGAAACTGCATGGTGGAGGCGGTCATAAAGATGGCAATAAACGAGACCACCAACCATTATACATTAAAAGCCAGAAATTTCGGACAAATAAATCACGGACAATATATTTTCGAAAAATTTTCGGACATTCTTTCACACAACTTCGGACATTTTGACAGAAATTTCGGACGACTAAAAAGTTATCTATTTTCAGTGGTTTCCTGCCTATTTCACACTAAAAAAGTCCTATATATGTATAGATTGTGCTTCATATAAGGGGTCCTTGGACACAAATTTCTCCAAATGACTTTTGCTGAGGATGAAAGCAGCTAATGCTGAGGTGGATTTAGCATAAGCATACATTTTGAGACGGTAATGTATCATTCACTTATGAACACTCTCGCCGCATTCCTTTTCGACGTAAACCGTTTCATTAGCAAGACCTCATATTTTGAAACGGTAGAAATGCTTTGCTGTACTTTCCTAACCTCGCGTATACATATGTATAAAACTAACGCTCGATCCAAGCTCTTTTACTGAATAGCTAAAAGGTCTTTTCTCATATTCCATTGAGCCCAAAATCGTGGTTATGATGAATGCAAGCAGGCTTCATTTATGGAGTTGTGACGTTGCTAAATGTCACATGAATAGCTTCAGAACTGTTAAAAGTACCAAAATTATGTTTTGGTTTAATTTCAATGACTGGCTTCTGATATCAAATTAAATAGTATTTCAATTAGGTGGAAGTTCCGTTTTGATTAACTTGTTTATTTCACTTTTTGTTTACATAGAGTGCCCCGACATCCCACAACATCTTGTCAGCAATTTCCTTGGCAAGCCTTGAAACAGGAATGTTGACCCTTTGCCGCCAAGACCCTTTGCCGCACGATGACTAAACAATAAACATGCTGCGTAATATAGCCAACAATATTTGAATCTTTTTGCGACTTTGAGTCAAGAACCTATCAAAGCAGCCTAGCACTGCCCGGAATTTTGGGATTTGCACTTCACTGAGCTATCTTATATGGAAACATGCTCCAAAACTAATAAAGAAAAGAATATGAGGAATTTTTAGGGATAAGTAATATCTTAAAATGTTGGCGATTTTCGAGCAGCTGATTTTGTCATCGGGAAATCGCTACTCCAAGGCAAACTTGCCCTTCTGGTTCAGATTTGATTTGAGAGATTTGCACTATACTTTAAAATTAGTCGTGCAAAAATTGTGATCGTGGTTATTCGAGGAAATTTTAACGTAACATCAAATTTGAAACAGATAGCAGTTTCGTCCAATTTCAGAGTCAAGACACATAGCGTATAAGCTAGCAGTTACTATTAATGTCCAGCTAGTGTGGTCAGAGCAACATAGTTGAGAATGTTATTGATTACGCAGATCAGAAGGAACCGAAATTACAGCCACGCTCCAATTAGGTTGCTTGTAACTAAGATTATTGACGTTTTTAATGAAACACTATTAATTTCTTGATACGAACAAGGACATTAATCAAATTCTTCTGGTAGAAATTAGAACTATGGGTTTCTATCACTGCCGCAGAGCACCTAAACTTTGCAAATATTGGTATCTTGGTATCTTGGTGTTATCTTGGTGGTGTCAATACGTTAAAGACACGAATGTCTTATGCGAGGCACATATATTTTGTTGAGCCTCCGGGGGGAAGGGGTCCATGACTAGCAGATGGACGGGGGTCTGACGCCCGGTTTTTAGAAAGCTATCCTCTACTAATTACCGACAGTTGCAGTCATACCCACTTTTCTGATGAATTTTGGCGGAAAACTACCCATTTTTGACAATTTTTGCCAATTTCTGGAAAACCCACCAATGTTTAAGGAAAACCTGTCGAAAAAGGGACCCTTCTTTAGAAAATCTCTAAGTTAGCCCTTGACTGAAGGAGGAACATTCCAGTTTTGAATACACGTACCTTCCCAGAAAAAAGTAAGAATTCGGGCCATTACATAAAGTTTCTTAAAAATCATCGGATTCTCAGTACTCACGAGCTTCTTAAAGGTTCCATGGCAATCTCCATTTTGTTGCCCATGCCCTCGTGAACATTTCAAAATATAGTTATTTATTAAGTATATCTAGCGATTAATCGTTACTCGAGCATCTTCCGAGAAGAGAAGCGCAACTCACCACAGTTGTCCAGAGAAAATAATGGATGATCAGGAGGAAGCGGTTCCGGTGTAGTTACATCTAATCCTGCAGCCTAAAGCAGAATAATGACAAAAGGTTATTACAAAAATATAACATTTGAAGACTAGCAGATGAATCAGCAAGCAACTAACGTAATCCGAAACAGTGTCGAAGAAAAATATATGACCTAACGCATTTTCGGTGAAAACTTTTGTTTTCTCGACGGTTTAGGTGAAAGTTAATGTGTCCATGTAAGTACAGCTGCGTATACACATTGTCAAAGTATCCTGCAAAGACGCTGACGAAGTAAGCTCAAGCAGCAGACTGTGATTCGTAGAATTTAACTGATCACATGCAAACTCAAAGTCTAATTAAGGGGACAGTTGCACGGTGCTAATTTATTTCTCAATTTTCGTAAGTTAGGCCAAATATCGTCGCCATTTTGGATTTGTGGGAATGTGCAAAGGCGCGATAAGGAAGCTAGCAATGTGAGTGGTATAATATCAACACATTTGGCAGCCTCGTTCAAGTCAACGTGAAGTGATATCATAGAAAATGACGTCATTTCGCACTTCTTAGCAGATTGAAATATGTAGTTTCGCAAATTAAAAGAGAAAAAATTGAAAAAGTACTACACACCATTCACAACAGTGTAATCGCTTGAATAATCAACAATTATAACAACCCCGGACTTGTCCTTTAAGATCACTGATCGCAGTGAGTAGCTACCACGCTTAACCTTCTTAAAATCAAACTAACCTTGATCTGTTTGGTCTTCAATGCTTCTACCAAATCTTCTTGATTTACAACGCCACCTCTGAAATAAAAACCATATTCCGTATAAATTTTTGCCTAAAGGGGCAGGATCATGTGACGGTAAACAAACCTGTTATCGCAGCAATCTATATTGTTACCCACACGTCACCATTGTGTTCTGAACAGATTTTGGTGGATGGGGTGAATCCATAAGAAAGTTACTTCCAAAACTCCACAAATATCTCTGCAATCGTACAATATATGAGTGTTTCGTTTGTTTCTCTGCGAAGGTCAAGAGTCCATCTTCAAAATAACATCTTCATTTTGAGCAAAAAAGTGAAAAATCTCCGTGATTTTGCCTATCAAATTACTGCAAAATCGTCACTTCGAATGAAGTTTGTTTATATTACGTGATCAAGCCCCTTTAACATTTTCTCTTTCTCAAAATTTATCTCCCTTGTTAACGTTACGTGACCAAGCCCCTTTAACATTTTTCTCCATATCAAAATTTATCTCCCTGGTTAACATTACATGACCAAGCCCCTTTAGCGTACCTAATCGGCAACGGTCTTTTCAAGAATGACTAAATCAGCTCAGAATTTTATAAACCTAAAAAGCATGTGAGATTCGAGGACACATACCTACTCGTGTTGATGAAAATAGCAGAATCTTTCATTTTCCTGAAAACGTCTTTATTAAACATCCCTGAAAGCAAAACGAGGACTTGTATTTACAAACATATTGGCGGAACACTCCACGACCTTGAGCAATAAGATAACTTGACGGAACTCACGCGTTCTAATTCTTGCAAAAATATAAAAATGGAGAAAATAGAGTTTAAGATAACTGAATTACCTTTGGTTTCACTGTTAAGTGCGCAACATGCAAGAACAAAGTCTGATTTTCCAAGTAGTTCATCCATTGATGCTACGAGCAACAAATATGTCGTCTGTAAAGATCTGTTAATTTCCCTATTCGCAAAAATAGATTGCAAAACAAATCTTTTCGTGTTCTGAATAAGTCGTACGGAATAAAATGAGGGCAAATGATGTTGGAATGGTTTGAAATTCGAATAAATGATAGACTGAATTTTCCAACTGAAGAAGAACATTTGTAAACAGATGAAACTTTGAGTAATAGTCATAGAAACTTTGAGTAATAGTCATAGAAACTTTGAGTAATAGTTTGATCGATATAAAATAAGATGACTACTACTACTAGAAACCTGAGCAATTCGCAGTAAGCATTTTTCATAATCCATGGCTTCAACTACATGGAGAAACTTTGCTGCAGTGGCAAAAGGTCTCATGGTTTTTCAAACAGGATGTTTAAAGGCACTGTTTTTCAACTAGAACAAAATATCAAAGAGTTTGTATCTTATTTATTCTATTTTCAATCTGCTCTTATGATTATCCTCTGAGCAGTGTCTGCCGAATAAAAAAGTTGCAAAGATCGTCAGTTGATTTCACGAGTTTCAAAGTTCTACTTTATTTTGAAGACGTTCATTCAAATCACATATTTTGTCATGGTTCATGTCATAATTAAAACAAAATCATAAAAATTAGAAAAGTATACTAACTGTAAATGGCTCCAACATCTTTTGCAGCTAGTTTAAGGAAAAAACGAAATGCTTTTAATCGCTTTATTTTGCTTAAAATTCAAGAGTGAGTTTAAATTGTACACTAATATTGAGAACTTTAAACGGAAACGAAAACTGAAACTGCAAACTATCAACTGCTAAAACTTCGACCGACTTGTCCAGTCCTTTTTGTCAACGTCTTAAGCAGTCTTTAACAAACAGTATAAATATCTTCACAACAGTAGATCCTATATTGTAGTAAACTAACTCCACGAGCCTCAGTCTTCTGCATCGAAATAGATTAAAGATATTGAGTGCATTAACATCTTGTCAATGAAAATAAAGGCTTACTTCCACTCAATCAAATTTTTCAGGATGGACACAATTTTACATAATAAAAACTTGCTACGCATGATATTCTTTTCAAATTCAAAGCGATATTTTCTCTCATAAATAATAGATTTCCAGCCCACTCAGAAGCTACAACTAAGTGGAAATGAACTTTTTTGACTGGTCGTATCACACAGATTTTACACTACCTTTCTCAAAATGACAGTGCTATTATTAAGATACCCGTTTCAGCCATTTCGCAGGCATGAATATTTTCTATGTTAAATTTTCTGTATTTCTAGTTCTCTTGAGACAGCGAGAAAAATCACAAAAATACTTCGATCTTTTGGCTTTTAGCTACAATTAGAATCATTCAAATCAGTGAAAGACTCTTGCTGTTATGAATTTTTAAAAGTGGGAACCTTTTTATGGCTCACCCGGTAGATATAACAAGTTTGTTGACGGTTACGTGACCGAGCCCCTTTAATGTCAAGTTTCAGGGAACAAAAACTTCGTAAAAACCTTAACTTTTTGCAGATCCATGACATCCTCACGTCTTTGTAATATTTTCTGAGAGTCACTAAATGAAGGGCAAGAGAAATATTGTTCAACAAAGACAAACAAAACTATTAAACCTTCTTCCTTCTCTCTTGTGCCAGTGTATAATATCGTCTTTACTCCAAAAGGCATCAGTCGTTTTGCCACAGCATGACCTGCGGAGAAACAGATAATTTTAAAATAGACAGATCGACAAAAAACAGTTTTTAAAAAAAACATAGTTTTCATGAGAAACCGTTTAAAAGAAATTCAACTCTCAGATAAACCCTGGGAAACTCCAATACTGGGAAAATAAATGCCTCGGCAATAAATCTAACTTCATGGAAAGCTAAAGAGACTATCTATTTCAATAAATGAAATCCTTAGCAGCTCTTTACATGTCACTTCAGGCATGAAGTTTCAAATACTGACCTATTCTCCCTAGACCAACAATTCCGACCACACGATTTTTTACAGATGTTCCACACATCCATAACAAATCCCAGGAGGCATTTCCTCTGAAACGACAAAATTGTTCACATTTACTGAACAGGCAAGATAAGCCTCTGCCCCTAATAAATCACCCAGCACTCAGAGGAATACACTAGAAAACTTCATATAGGGAAAGTTGGAAGTTTGGGTGGAATCAAAATCACACAAAATTCGGCTAATAAAACTAACCGATTCGTCCAAGTCCGCAAACTCCAATAATACTATTCTTTAGACCGGTTCCACACATCCATAATGGACTCCATGTCCCCCAACCACCTCTGAAAGCAACAATTTTAAAATTTTTAGTCAAAAAAGTTAATGAACAGAAAACAACAATGAGATAAATTAGTGACAATCTTTCTCGATAGATTTCACACAATAATTTTGCAAATATCAGAGTTTAACTCAATGTTGTGCAAAACATTTTCATGAAATCCTGATTACACAAGCCAAAAGATTTTCTTCAAACTTTGCCTTGGAATAATTTTAGCAACAAGGAATAGAAACAAGGGATACTCTTGGGATACTGAAGACTCCCTCATCAACTTAAGATGAAAATCACCAGGTGTCCCAAAAAAGAACTCCTGTTTGCAAAATCACAAAAATTTTAGTATAAGGCCAATCCCCAAATTTCTTGTTTTGGCAAGTAGATAGATCAAGACCAAACTATTTTTTCAGGCATAGCTGATCTTTTGATTGGATTGAAAATCAGTTAATTTAGCAATTTTTAGGGCTGCATGATTTTGAAGCATGCAGCAAAGAGCATTGAGGATTACTAGATTTATTTCTTTTCATATATTAAGGTTCTAGTTTTTTCATAGATGTCAGAAAGAAATGCAAACTATCATTTTAGATGTGAGGAAAAATGAAAAAATCTTACTATATATAAAATGGCTCTAGAGCAAGAAAAACGATGTTACTTAAAGACTATAATTTGGAAGGAGGTTTTTCAATACATTATAATTTAACAAAAAAACATTATACTATCCTTAAATAATTTTGGATAATTGATAAAAGAGATCAAAAAAAGTTTTATTAAAGGCAACTACTCAAACAAAGTACTTTTTATTCGGACATTTAGCTATCCTATTCAACATCCTCAATCAAAGTTTTTGTTTGTATTCAGTGCTTCACTTACTGTCTTGCTTCTTTATTAGCCTCAAACAATCTTCTTGAAGTTGCAAGCAACAATGCCATTGTTAGGTCTGCCTGAGATGAAATAAAACCAGATTATCATATAGGGATAATCTATTTGCGAATATTTGTGAATTACTTTTTGGTAGCACTAGACGTAAATGTGATTTTGAACAGAATAATTCTGGAAGTGATCATTTCCTTCATCAAATCAACACAGCAATTAGGCTAGGAATAAAACCAACAATTCACAGTGCACCCTGCCACGTGAGTCAGAGATGATACATTTCTTTGGTGCACCTCGTACACTTGCAGCATATGTATTTTGTTGTTAAACTAGACATTTTTGTTGTATCAAATTATTGTAAGTGTCATTCATAGTGGGAACTCAATGACCTTATGTCCTTTCTCACTATGGATGACACATTACTCTAGTTTAACTGTTGCCTTTTGTTGTACATCTTAATATTTTAGGATGATAAAAAAATATAAGAACCATTCTTGTCTTTAAATAATTCCCTTCTTTTTGACTGGATACATCAATGAAATGATAACATTTTAAGTCCTTCTCAGGCAGAACTAAACTGGTCATTCTTCAACTTAAATGCATGTGCCTTTCTTTCACAAATAGACCACCAAACCCTAGAGATAGGAAGTGGTGGCAAAGTAAAAAATTACAGTGCACCTGAAACCTGAGGTTTTGAAAAGGGGCAAGGCACACTTTGATTTCATTCCAACTTTGTCTCTGGACTTTTCAAAGGAATCTTCAACATTTGTTTTCTGTCATATATATCAGTTTTAAAGATTTCAGTATGGGTTACTGAGGTACTGTATTTGAGCAAAATAGCAATCAAATGATCAATTTTCAACTATGTTATTGATTGAAAATCTACTTACTGTAGCATCAGTGAGAACATCTGGAGTATTGCCAAGCTGAATTCCTCTGCTCTTCAACTCAGGCAGAGATATGTGATCATAGCCAACAGAAACGGTGCTTACTACCTTCAATTGTTTCCCTGAAAAATAAATGCTTTACTATCACAACAAATTAAAGGAGAGATTGATTTGATTCAAAAATAGCATAAAATATTTTGGAAATCTAAGTGATTTGGGCTTTTGACAATTTGACTTTTTCAAGGAATCTTTTGCCATCTAGGTTGGAAAACGTGCATTCACTCTCAATTATGAAATTGTGCCAAACTCACTACTCACAGCTAACATAAAAAATGAGTGCATTGTTAGTTTTGCATACCTGGCAGCTTTTTAAAAGTCTACTAACAGCCCACACCTTCAAATTTTTCCCTCATTACTACACGTGGGCCAAACCAACCCGGTTTGCCATGATTTAATGTGACACGTGTTAAAACTGTAAGTCTTGCAAAAAGTAGAAATTTGATAAACCCCTGAAAAGTCAATGAGAAAAAGATTAAGAATTTAACTCTAACATTGATGATGAAACTTAATGACTAAGATAGCAGACAATATAATATTAGAGGTACCTCTTGTTGGCAAAATTAATTCTAAATTTGCAAGTTTTCAAGAAGATCTTACCACAAGCATCTAGCAGTTCCTCATCTATTTTTTCAGTAATTAAGCAAAGCAATCCATCAATTCCAGCAACCTTTTCAAGCAGAGTTTTTCTTGGAACTGGAATCTCAGAATGAGGCCATACAACTAGTTGATGCCTAAAATTAGAAACAAAGGATTGCTATGGAATTCACAGCTTCACACATGGCAGTGTAACAGTGAAAGTTCAATTTTACACTTCTGTATGATACACTTTCCAGTTTGTCAAAATCAATTTGGAAATTCCTCTTTTCTTTTTTATCTATTAGGCCCTGACAGATGGTATTTTATGTCTGAAAAGAATAAAGGGAGGTTGCCAGGGGAAATACCCATGGCTGCCATATTTGCATCTTCATGTATTTGATGCAATAAGTGATTTAGCCTTCAATTATTTGTTGTTTTCATATTACTCAGTTGCAACCATTTTTCAAGATGACCGATTCACTGATGCATGTGTGTTGGTTTGCTAGTAGTAAAAAGCATGTTACTTTCACTTGACATCCCAGGTCAAGTTATTACTTTTCATATCATTGTGTTTCTAAATATTTTACAGTAAATTGTGCTAAAAGTTAACCAAGAATTTATTACTTCCATCTGTGATTTTTAAAACAGGGGGTGCTCTTTCCTCAATTAGCCTAGTTACTGAGAGAGCTCCTCCTCAAGAAATTTCCCAAAAAACAATTCTCCTCTTTGTATTTCAACTCTTCAGTTATTCAATTTGAATTTAGTTTGGATTTCCTTCTTTGCATTTACTTGTATGTCGTAATTTATTTTGATATTGTATGTATGTTGAATCTCAAAATGATAAAACTGAACTGAACTTAACTGAACTGAGCCAATACCTTGAAATACATGATCAATAAAGTCTGCCTCACATTAAAACAGATGTCAAATGAGATTTGTGGCAAATTACTCCTACAAAGTTCTTTGATTGTTTCTTATTCTATTCACAGGCATTTTGTATCAGATTGCAACATACATTTAGAAACTCACAGACTTCAGAAACTCTACAGAATGTTGCATCATACAGCAGCTAACTTGCAGGCATGTGACTGATCAATTGATGCCATATGACTTAAACACCCTGTGACTCAGCTCAGACATGCATTAAAATTTAACCTTCAAAAATCTGTCTGAAATTACCTTGAAGCTCCAAGCATCTCCATGGCAACATCTGGAAGCTTCCTTGTGACAAATATTTTTGCTGTCTGCATTTTGTCTGAAAGAAAAGCACAATTATGATGCAATCAGCTAATTCTATAATCTCTCCATCAAATGCCACACCACAGAAAAACTTGATGTCTTAGTATTCTGTTCTAGATTTAGTAGACTGGTACAATAGAAGTTTAGCTGCCACAAACGCAGGGCCGCCGAGAGCTTTTCAAGGCCCAGGGGCAAAAGTGTGAATCAAGGCCCCCTGCGAGCGGAGCAAGCAAAAAATTTTTCAGCAAAAATCAAAAGATTGGCTTAAAATGCATTTCAGAGCATTTCCTGTAGTCGAAATTCTCCAATCATGAGGCCCCTTAGACCCTGAGGCCCTGGGGCAAAGTGCCCCCTGCCCCCCCTCTCGGTGGGCCTGCACAAACGTACTCCATTTTTTGCCATGATGATGATGATGATGATGATGATGATGATGATGATGATGATGATGATGATGATGACAATGATGCATCCTCCATCCACATTGATGAAATCAATTAAGATTTTAGGAACTTTTGCTCAAAATCTCATCCCAACATCACTCATAGGATTGTACAGTACAGAGAAACAACAAAAGATAAAGCCTCATTTAAGAAGTCTGAGTGTTCTTTATCACATCAGCCCAATACCTCTTCAGAAGCACCCCCCAAGCCTTGGGCCAAGGCCATTCATGACAGCATATGAAAACATCCTTTGCTCTTTTAGTGATGGAAATCAAACTTTTTTGAAATTCCGATGAATTAAATTATAAATGAGCATGAAGCACTAAGGTAAGATGAATGCAGTCCTGAGTTCTCAGCGGATTCATGTAACTTCCATGCCACTACTGGTCCTGTATTTATATGTTTTTTGAGCAGCCAAGTTGAGTGTTTTTACTGTAGTACTCGTATCGTACTGTGTGTACATTGTCAGAAAAACGTTGATCTCAATCATACAGTAATCATACCTGCAACACTGGCAGCTCTATGAAAATACTCCCAGATGAGAAGAAATTTTTGACATCCATGCATTCATTTCTTCCTTTTCCTTCCACACATCTTCCCACATCCAGCAGTTTGAAGTGGCCTCGTACTCATATATGAAAACGAAGCAGGAGAAATTCTTGGTAAATCGAAAGTCAAGCGGAAATTGAACACATCGAGGAAGTTGCGAAATCGCGAGTTTGAAAATACTACATGACTGATGTCTGTAAGCAGTTAAATTTGCTGAGTTTGCCTCAAAGGAATGAATAAGAATGCAGTTTTTGACTGTATTTTATTGGTAGGAGTTGCACTTGCAAGTAGATCTGATTGATGGGGGTGATGGCAAAAAGAAGCGAACGGCGAAACCGAGAAGTCTTGCAGCAGGCCTAATTTCACAAAAATGTGACGAAAAACAGGGAGTGGCAATAAAGGAAGGTCAAATGACAATGGTCCAGGGACTTCCCTGAATATCATTAAATGATAACATTAATGGTATGTAGCAGCAAGCAAGGACAGAACACGAAACACCCTAGTCAGTGAATATGCAAAAGCGTAGAAAACCATCTGTAAGGAATTCGCTGTAACAGACCAGTAAACTACGGAGAAAATGAGCAGACCTCCTCTACTTTATACCTATCCTGTTGAATACAGAGGCCTGAGCAGTCCAATTCCAACACCAGCAGCTCCTGAAATTGTTCGCAGACAGAGTTCAACTCCTTCCACTACGTCATACGGCACATTTGCAACAGCAGGACCTCGCAAGACTTCCACTGTTTCAACCCCAGCATCTTACGTCAACCTTTCTCTGAGTAGTTCTGGTTTAGGCCTGAATCTCTTTGACCACTTGAATGAGGCAACATCAGACGATCTGCTGCTAGTCTCTGAGAAAGTAACGGAATGGCAAAACCTTTTAAGGAACCTTTTCTCCCCCAACGATGTTAGCAACCTCATTGACCAACTGGAATGTGATGGATACAACAAAGGGCTCCAAGTTAAAGATCTTTGTCACAGAGCTTTGTGTGAGTGGAAGAGACGAAAAGCATCACAAGCTAGTTTCCAACGACTCCTTGATTCTCTAGAAAAGATTGGAAGAAGGGATGTTAAAGAAGAATTGGAAAAGGAGAGACTTAACAACAGTGAGAATTTCTTTCTGTTTTGTTTTGGTGATATATCCAAAAATAGCCTTTCCAACAACAATTTGCGCTTGCTTTTTGCACTAATTTGAAATTGCAAGGTGTAACTTTTTGGCTGAAGATTCAATATGCTCGAAATTGTCATAAAAATTTCATTTTTAATATAGTCAGGGCGGGTAACTTTTACGCAGGGGGCAGTGTCGCCAAAGTTTTACGCACCCCTTTCTTCTGTTCTTAGAGAAGATGTTTTGGCTGGCTTTTAATATAAGCATGAACCCCCGTCTGTGCTCTTTCATTTGATATATCACTCTTGAAATTATCTCCTCCCTTGGCTTTGTAGCACCTAATCAAATTGCACTGCTGGATTTTACAGGAGTAAATACTTTTTAAAACGACTCATTGATTTCATTGCCTTGTCGACATGTCGGTCTGTACTGATCCTCTCAGCTATTCAAATTGCTCAATAAGGAGTTGTTTATGACATCTGAAGAGGATATTGGCTTGCTCCTTGTTCTTCAGCAGAAAACGGCCTGCGTAAACATTACACCACCGTCTGTGATGTAGTTGGCTAAGTCTTACGCAATATTTGCAAGTGCCGTCTTGCTGTGTGGCTATCAGCGTTATGAGCAATTTATACATGAGTAACGGTATTTTTGAGGTCAGAATGATTCAGAGATGCTCCAAGAAGCTGTGAGGGCTGATCCAAACATGAAAGAATTTCATTCGTCCGGGAAGGGTGGAGTTTGGGTGGGTCTGGGGGTGACAATTTTTGAAAGACACAATTGCTTGAATCATACCTTCCTCTTGTGACTAATACTTTTTTTAAAAAACTTTTTCCGATAAATAACAAGGTGAAAGCTCTTCGCTTACATTTCGAGTTGCTACTTACTGAATTTGACAGTTTAATAGAATCTGGTTATTTTTCGATACGATTGATCAAAGATGCCAAAAAAGTCAGAAAGAGCGGTTAAACGTTAGTCAGATCATGATCTGGAACAAGCTTTGCTTGAAATTCAGACAGGGAAGTCCATACGAAGTACAGCATCTAAGTATGGGATGGCAGAGGGAACCTTGAGGTATCGCTCAAAGCAATTGGAAAGAGGGGAGGCGGCCACAATGGGTAGGCCTACTGCCTTCAGTGAAGAAACGGAAAAGGAACTTGCAAGCTGCATTGGGGTGATGTGTAAACTTGGTTTTAGCCCAACTGTTCCTGAAATTCTTGATCTTGTTGCCTCCTATTTGAAAGCAAATTCAATTTCTACTTCTTCATTCCCAAGTGGTAAACCAGGAAAAGATTGGTTCTATGGATTTGTGAAGCGGAGAAATTTGTCACTTAAAAAAGCAACAATGATAAGCTCTGCGAGAAAATCAGCTACAGCAAATCCTTTCGTGATTTACGATTTTTACGAGCAACTTGAAGAAATTGTTACTTCAAAACACTTATCAGCCAAACAAATTTGGAACTGTGATGAGTCAGGTTTCCCAAGTGATCCAGCAAATTGCAAAGTTGTAAGCGAAAAAGGAAAGGTTGCTTATAAAGTCACTTGTGGGTCAGGGCGGGAAAATACGACAACATTAGCCGTTTGCAGTGCTGCGGGGGAATGTCTTGACCCCTTCATTGTTTTTAGTGGGAAAAACTTGCAATCGACCTGGAGAGGAGAAAGGGCTCTTCCAGGTACCCTATATGGAACATCTCCTAATGGATGGATGACAACTGAACTTTTTGATGGCTGGTTTACAAATTTTTGCAAACAAGTGACCATTCGACCATTATTGTTGATTTTTGATGGCCATTTAACCCATGTTTCCCTTGAGGTTATTGAAAAAGCACGTACGGAGGACGTAACTTTATTAAAGCTGCCACCCCACGTTACTGATAAACTGCAACCACTTGATGTTGCTTGTTTTGGTCCTCTCAAAAGAATGTGGGAGAAGGTACTGAACGAGTGGATCAACGAGTTTGGACCTCGAGAACCAATAAGGAAAGCCCAGTTTGTAAACAAGCTGGGAGACGTATGGCATAAGGGACTGTCCCCAGAAAACATTATGGCTGGATTCAATGCAACTGGCGTTTTTCCAGTCGATAAAAGCAAGTTCCCTGAAAGTCGTTTTGACACCCGACTCATTAAGCGGTATCAAAACTGGGTGAAAGCAGGGCGCCCAAAGGAGCTTCTTAACGATCTTGCGACTGGAGTACACAGCCCTAAAAAGGCATCTCCAAAGAAATCTCCAGAGAAGAAACCTTCGAAATCACCTGTAAAGCGCCCTGCTACCCCAAAGAGTAATTTGCAGCCCTCAACATCCACTCCAACTACCTCTAAGGAGGTAGTTGAGGAATGCAACTGCTCTCTTGCAAAGTTGCTAGGTCCAACCCCGTGTCCAGCACCACCCGGAAAAGTCTGGGTACCAATATGGACGCTGCAAAATGAAGCTGCCCAGGAATCGAAGAATAAAAGTTTCGAGGAACTTGTTGTTGAAAAAATGAAAGGGCCGAGCGACAAACCTCGAAAGAAAAGGCGTAAAATCGATTTAATGACGAAGGTTATCACGGATGATGAGTACCTGAAAGCAATCAAAGAAAAGGAGGGCAAACAAGTTAAGAAGGGAAGCGACAGAGGAAGAGGGAGACCCAAAAAAGCTAGAACAACAGAAGCTCCACCAAAACTTGACTTTGATGTTCAGGAGGGTTCAGATTCTGAGAGAGAAACCTCTGATGATACAGATGACAGTGACAGTGAAAATGTGGAGAAAACTACTTTCCCCCCAGTTTCAAAACGTCAGTCCGTTCTGTATCTCAGGGACTTCTGGAGGTCTGTTAACCCACCTGTTCCAGAAGAGCAAGTTGTTGGTAAATGGTACGCCGCGATCTATCTTGGAAAACGGAAGGAGCAAATTTATGTCGGTAGAGCAACCAAGCGATTTCTATCGGAAAAAGATGGCCCTGCGACTTGCCTTGAACTTGATTGTTTGAAGCCGCACTTTGGGAGTGGCAGTATTCTAGAATCGGTGCCAGCGCACCTGGAGAGAGATGTAGACATTTTTGCAATACAGGACATATTTGCTGGTCCTTTGACCGTAAACCCGTTGAAAGGAGATAAATGGGATGTTCCTCAATACGAAAAAGTAAAGAAAACTTTTGAACTCGTTGTGAAACTAGATCGGGAAAGTGATTACCTCGAAAATTTTGCCTCCTGAACTGACATTAACTTGCATTACGTTATGGTATAAATATACAAACAATAAGTGATCACAAAACTTTGATTTGATCGTTAAATTTTGGAAAACTTTCGGAATCCTTTAGGAAAACAAATTAAGGGGAGACCTTTAACAAAGACTTGCCCCAACTGCAAGAAGTCTAATAAATGCCTCTGCGGAGGAGAGTGATGAAACAGTGAAATTTCGCTTTTCCCTTTCACAATTTTTTTTGACAAAAAAGACTTAATTCAAATCTGCCTCCAACAAGGAACTTGTTTAAAATGTTTCATATTCCCCATCTCAAAAAACGTCCAGCAGTATAAGCAAGGAATGCTTAACTGGGCAATGTCCTTGTTTATCCTGTCAAGAAGTAGTTCAAATAAAGAATCAATGTGCGTAATACATGCAGAATTCAAATACCTCCCTTGCATTGATATTAATTCCACCCAAGAAGCCCTTTTTACGATATGATAAGAGGGCGTAAGACTTTGGCTACAGTGCGTAAGACATACCCAGAAATGTCGGCCAATTGTTTACGCACTAATAATTGATTATTTAATTAGTCTTAATTAAATTTGGATATTCAATAGTTGGCAGTTAATTAGACAATAGTAATAAGTATTAGTAGAAATATTAAGATTAAGGGATTAAGTAACAGAGTAGCCACAATATCAAAGTTTCTTAAAAATGCGTAAAACTTGCCCTTCGTGACTATACTTTAATTTTGTCATTTCTTCCCTGAAAGACAAAGTAACATCCATACAGCACATATAAATTTGGTCTGTACCAACTAAACAGTACAAATATGCAAACAAATTTCAAAGATTTTGAATGATTTTCTAAAATTGTTTCACATTTTAGTCACTTCCATTATTTCTCACAAAGCTCCTTTTTTCCAGGCTTTCCAGTGTTTTATCACAGCAGAAGTCATGGACCAAACCATTCGTTGCATTCAAGTGCTATGTCAAGCTATTCAAGTTTAGGTAAGTGTTAAACTCCTATCTGGACATCCAATGTTGCTTTTCTTCCATGATGTTTTGAACTTTTCTGTCAGAGAATTTGCCAAACTTATTCTTTATTCCCCTTCCAAATGTTCAGAAAACAAAGCAAGGTCTTGACTGATTGACTGAAAGAGAGTTGATTTTGAACCAAGAAATGAAAAAAATTTAGCAGGACTTTTGGGATAGGCTACGGCTACACAGGTATATTTTTAAAAGAACCTGTTAATGATAAGAAACTCCACTCTCAGACCGCTGAAGAAAATTAAGCAGCTCCATTAATGGGAAAACATAAAATATGATTTTAGCAACTAAGGATTTATTCATCTGTTTCATGCTGCAGGGGTATAAGATATTTGTTTAACATCTAAACTTTGAAAAGGCTTTCAAAAATTTGTTCTTGAATTGTGACTTGCAAGAAACTCTAAGTTCTCAAACAATACCAGTTCAAATTATTGGTTTCTTGTTAAAATATGTGTTGGTCGTATGCAGTCTCCTTGTTTCAATTTCAGGAAGTTATATGCAGCAGATGAGATTTGAACAAAACTTTGGAAGGGGGGAAGGTGAGTTGATAATCTTAAACACACTGATTTGATTTGATTTGATTGATTTGGTTCAAACTTTTGCCTACCCTTGTTTACTGGGACTATGGCATCAGCAGCAGAGCCAGCACTTGAAAAATAAGGGGCTCTGGGGTGTTGCCCCTGGAAAATTTCACACGATCATGCCCTTCAAACACTCAGAAAACATGAGCAATGCCCTTTTCTCAAAATTTAGAGTAAATATTTGCCAAGGATATTCATTAGATCTTTTAATCAGATGACAAAAATGCTCAATCTGACCGGATATTTTAACTTTATTGCATTTTATTGCAAAAGTGGGTGGGTCTGGACCCCTTCATCCCCCCCTGACCTCTCTCATTGCATTGTGTTTATTTTTCATAAGAAACTCTTTGTAAGAAACTCAACTCTCAAATCTAAAAAGCTATAGAAACTTCAGCAATGAGACAAATTTATATAAGAAACAATTTCCTTTTTTAAAGTCAAAGGAAACTCAAATCATGTTATCACCATATTTTGACTTGTTTCTTATTTTATTATGTGGAAACTTGTAATTTATATACTTTGTATGAACTAAACGTGGCCAATTTGGAAGTCCAAAGCCACTGAAAGCCACCCCCTTCATATTGTTCCTAGACCTAAGGGCAGGGCCGTCGAGAGCCAGCTCGGGCCCTGGAGTGATCTATGAGGACGGGTCCTTGGGGGGTTTGGGGGCGTAGCCCCCGAGAAAATTTTTCGCGACCACGCCCTTAAGTCTCCCGGAAAATGAGGGAAACGCCCCTTTTATGACCAAATTATTCTAAAAAATTACTTAAACACTCCGTGTAAAAGCAGTACAAAAAATCATATTTATGAATCAAGGACATCGTTTCATGCTAGTAATCCCTTGTTTGTGCCAGAGGGAACGAGCGACTTCAAAGGCCGAAAAGATCGAATGTGAACGGAAACTCAACGACCCTACGACACCAAGCAGATGAAATGCCATAAAAATGCACTGCAGAGATGTATAGTAATAACAAAATTATCTGGCGCAAAATATTTACGGGCCCCTTCGGGGCCCGGGCCCTGGACCTTTTACCCCCTCTACCCCCCCCCCCCTTCTCGACGGTCCTGCCTAAGGGTCAATTTATACGTCGTGCTTAACTCGCACCGAATCATTTATGAAGTTTTGAAATTTTCAAAGTGTCAATTAAGTTCGAGATAAGCTCGACGTCTAAATTGAATTTGGAATTAAGCTCGAATCAAATGCAAAGCACGACGTAAGCTCGTCGCTGCCAGTCGCACTACGCGCCAAAGCGCGACTTGGATTTAAACGTCGCGCTTCTGATGAGTCAATGAAATTTGAAAAACGTGTTTACCATGAAAAAGCCTCATATCCGAGTGGGCGCCAAAAAGAGGTACCCTAGAAGTGCGACGTTTAAATCTAATCAGATTTTTATGACGCGCTTGCGCGCTTAACTTGTGCTTTTGTCGATCTGAATCCTAATTGATTCGATGCGAGTTAAGGGCGACGTATAAATTGGGCATAAGCCTCTTTAGATGACATGTTCATCAAACCCTTAGATGAAAGATCTGTACCTTAGATGCTTTATCTTACACAGAAAACCCAGACCTCCTCTCACCTGATGACGAAGATGACGGGGGACTCATGATGGGAAGTGAATCAACGAAAGTGCCCCATGAGCAGCGCCCATCAGAAGTTGACCTCTTGGTTGCGACCCTGAACAATAGGGAACAGTGCGTGATCAGCTTAGCAGGACCACCTGAAAGTGGTAAGACAGTCACCTTGAACATTTTGGAGCAAGAGCTTTGTGGCAAACAGGGGTACGAGAAGACAAAGATCATAAAAATCCACTCAGGAAAACGGGAAGATTGCAACTGGCTAACACGAGCGATTGTGCAAGAGATCACAAAACAACCGAGGCCAGAAACAGATCAAACCAAATACGCAATAAGGCATCTGAAAGGCCTTTTGGACACTGATTCATACGATGAGGTTCTGTTGATTATTGATGTGTCCCTGAACCCATGGACTGAACGTGGGAGAAATATTTTGGAGTTTGTGCTGACACTGAGGCTAAACGGAAAGTTAAATGGAAAGCTAAGTGTCGTTATTTCATGTGTTGGGTCTCTTTCCAAGACAAGTTTGTTCTTGCAAAATCGCCACAGTTCGAAAGAAGTAAAGATGGAGCCTATGACTTATAACAGCGCTTTCGAGTTTCTAATTCAGGTAAATCCCTCATTTTCAAAACGTGCTGCTGCCTATATAGTTCAGCGAATCGAGTGTTATCCCGTCTTTTTAAATAAAGTGGCGAAAGCTGATCTGGAAGGACTGTTCGTTGTTGACAGCAAAGAAGAACTATTGAGCGCCCTTGAATGCCGATTCGACGCCTTTCTAGAGACTTTTAAGGGTGATAATGGAGACGAGGCCGTGGAAGAAGTGTTCAACTGCCTGGACCGAAGAGATCAAGAAATCTTGACTCAGATTTTACCTTTCAAAGAAGAATTCAACATAGAGCAAGCAATCAGAGTGGTTGATTCTAAAGTAAGCGTGAACGAAAGTTCATTCAATGCTCTTTGCGAGCAGGGAGCGCTGTTCTTAACAAGGGAGATGAAAACTGCGAAACATATCACATATACGATTCCTACAATACTTGGAGATCGTTTGCGAAATATCGTGTTGAAAGATGATAGACTTCGTCAGATGTACAACAGGGCAGTTGAGAGACACCAAAAAATGTATTTAGAACTTGTGGTTCTGTTGAGTAACTGCTTCATGGGGGATTTGCCTGACAGATTTGAGGAGGTTAGGGTGCTTGAACCTTTTACCCCGTCAGATGGTGTGCCTGAAAATCTCTCAATCTTAACAGATGATTTAAGCGAGAGAGTTGGACGAGTCGCAATGCATTTTCGAAGACATTGCGAAGATATTAAACAAAGCCTTGTCGTATGTAGCAGTTCGAAAGAAAGTTACGAGGCAGCTATTTCCATTGCAACACGCGTAAATGTCTATCACTTCCTGACGAAGATGTTACGCCTGCACGAATCAAGGGAGATATACAGACAACTGAAGAGAAGAGCTGACCGTAAAGAACATATAGCAAGGCTCAATGCTATTATTGCCTCGTTGTCAATCGATGCACATGGACACAAGAGATACTCATCTGAATCGATGAGCCTGTACGAGGCGGCTCACGTCATTCTTGAGAAGGAATTCAAGGAAAGTGCAGAACCCTGGCAGCATCATGAAGATAAGGGTGGTGACAGTGGTGACATGTATGCGTTGTGTTTACGGGGCCTTGGTGTCAGCAGTCTGGCTAAGGGCCTGCAAATTGCTCGGGATACTGCGGAGGAGGATGATGAAGATTTCTCGCAACGCAGCAGCAACATCAGATTGTCAAATGACATTTTGAACGAAAGTTTGAGTAAAAGAGTTGACAGAATGGTCCGTGTTGGTGACAACCTCAGGATTCTGGCAGGTAAGAATTGACTTTTCATCCTGCAGGCTGTATTGTCCTAGAAAAAGTAGAATGTTTCAACTGTTGCTGTAGATGAGCCTCATTTTCTGTTGTCTTAATTTCGATTAGAATCGCCTAAAGTTTATTTCTTCAAGTCTGTCTGACTGATCCTTTTCCAGCATTCCTGGATCCGCCATTCCAGCATTCGGTGATGGGGATGGTGGATCCTGGGACAACCATAGAGGGAGCAGTCAGACGATTTCAGGAAATAGACTTGAGGAAGTCTATAGTCGGCATGTATATTTACAAAGTACACCTGACAAATAATTTACTTCTTGATGAAGCGCAGTTTTTGATACGCTCTTCAAGTAGGCTTTACAGCTGATTGATTGATTCGGATTGCCATTTTGTTATGTTGAACTACAACGAGGCTAAACACGATTTAGAGACGACATCGTGACATCAGGACGCATTCTCAAAGAATCAATCAGTACTGTTCGAGTTGGATATAATGTTACACAGCGCACCGACCTTCGAGCGACCTTTGCCTGATTCGATGATCCTTCTTTCCGAAAAAACTCGAAAAATTCTGGAAAGACTTGGATAACTACTCTTCTTTTTACTTCTTCTTCTAACTCCTTTTTATCATAAATCGCGCCTACCTAGGATTTATCCTTGAACATTTTTATAATTCTTATTTAAGGTGCCCAAGAAGAATATGGGTACACTGAAAAGTCAAAACGCACCTTGGAAGACCAACATTGTGCTCCATGCTTAGCAGAATGTTTGGGCACACGTCATCCCTTGACCAGTAATGGCAGATTTATCCAAAGCACAATTCTGCGGAAAAACAAAGAATTCGACGCTGCGAAGATCATACTGCATGAAGTTCTCGACGCACAGGAGGAGCTTTTAGGAGAACATGGAGACACAGCTAGAACTCTTGTCGAACTTGCTTTGTGTGTTTACGAGGAATTCTTGGACAAATTTTGCCCTGAAATTGAAGAAAAGACGCCAAAAGCTGTCCGCATGGTAGCACAAGCTGAAGTGCAACATCTGCCTGCGGAGCATCAAAAAAAGCCGCCTCCTTCTCAGTTGCATGCTCTCATATCTACCGGAAGCAGTGTTCCCCAACAGCCCGATAAATGGGGGTTGCCGCTAGTGGATTCTGTCAGTGCGGAGAGAGACGCATTTCAACAAGGAGATAGTAATGTTCGGCATCGCAGTGCCTCAGTAGGATCAAAACCGTATCGTTCAGGAACTAGTGAATTTGAGATGCAATGCACTTGCGAGATACGTTGCAAAGGAGTCTGCTTACATAGCAGGATTAGATCAGTTACAACTGAGGACTTGTCCGCAAAGAATCAACTGTCTGCTGAGAAACTAGGGTCGCCTCTTGTTTCCTTCAGCGAGGTTGTCGTGTCGCACTTGCCTCCTCCAGCAGTGGCACAAGACCTGGATGCTGTTTCTCTAGACGTCGATAAACAAATTTTGTTTAAGCGGCTGTACTCTTCTAGCAGCAACAGTCTTTACGATATGTCAAGCCAACCAGATTCAGCATCAACTGGCATCAGAATCCCACAAGCTGCTCTGCAAGGTTCAACAATAATGACGTGCGGCACTGCGGAAGAAAAAGCAAAGTTATTGAAAGTGAAACATTGGCTAAGAACTGCCGCGCGGTATTTATTGCATGCCGTTGGCATATGTGAAGATGCTCGAGAGATTTTCATCTTCTTGGCAAAAGTTTGCGCGCATCTTGGAGAAGGTGAAAATGAAGAGCGGTATATTCACAAAGCGAACAGATGTGGCAAAAGTTTGTAAATATTTTTAAAAGTTGTGGCGTTTTATACCGGTAGTGTAAGATTTTAAAAGCCTAGTTGTCTTTGGGGTTTGCAGGGGTTGAAGTTGGGTAGTGTTGATTGCTGGACTTGCCCTAGTCTCTCCCATGTTTATTTCTACAAAAACTGCCACTTAAAAGTTACCCATGTGCAAGAGACAAGGGACGCTTCTGCGAAGAAAAGAGAAAAACGAAAGCGGGCGATCTTCTGTATTGGCCCTCTCATTCGCAAGGGGCATTATTTTGTATTTTGACACGAAAGAGACTTCGGCATGTCCAGTTGATTGCCAGGAAACAGTAGACCCTGAACTGATAAATCAACATTCACTGTAGGTTTGTACTCTAATAGTTCCTCTTTGCATGAAATCAGTAGAGTATGTTCGTAGGCAGCATTCATTGCGTAAAGGCAGGTGTGGTTGTAGCTGGAGGAAAACTGTGAATAAAGATTTTAGCAAAGCGTATCAAACTGTTTACTCTACCTATTTTACCCCAAACTTCTTACCAGACTCCAGTAGACGCTATTACCTTTGTATACAGGGCCATCGTTAGTACTAGTTGCTGTTTTAGGCAATAGGCCCAATAGGCTTGAACATAGCAACAAACCTTGGGTTATCTGATTAATAATGTTTCAGGGTTAATTGATTTTAATGGAATTGTTTGACATATATGTTCAAGTGTTTCGACTAGTTACCTAGTGAGAAATGTGACATATCCATGAAGACTTTGAAGATAAATATATTACTTTTTCAGTATGTTGTTCTTCTTGGCGCAAGTAAATAGAATGCCAGTAAGAAGCAGCAGTAAATTTCATTTTAGCACTGCATGCATTAAAAACCCAATGTATCCGAACAATTACTGCTTATCTGTTGACAAATATTTTGAAAATTTTACGAACTAGAAGTCTGTTTTAGATATCTGGAGACACGGAATAGCTTTTGCAGCGAATAGAAAAGGTCTCTCCACGAGTAATGGGGAAAAATTATTAAAGATAACGAGTACCTTTCTCTTTACTTTTGTGTTGCCAAATTCGCTAAATTTGTCTAGATTAGGCTAACGACGACGATGTTTATGATACAAACAGTTTGTCGTTGTTGCCCTGATCTAGACAAAGTTGGCGAATTTGGCAAACACTAAAGTAAAGAGAGAGCTATTTCTTACTTTTAATAAGTTTTCCTATTACTTGTGGTCTCCCGCATCACCTCAAACAAATTAAATTCAGGTAAATGGTCCTACTCTCCTCGGTCAAGTTGCTCAGGCAGATCATGGGTGATGAGACATCACAGTTGTATATCATTCCCATCGCTTTGTTCTTTAGCAGATGAATCAATATTAGTAACTTAAAACATAGGAGCGGCGTCCAATTACCTATGGTTAGATACTTCCTTGCTCTGAAAACTGGGAACAAAATATTATTTCCAACGCATTAGGATCGGATTCACAAGGTGAAGCAGCCGCAAAGACAACGAAACTGCTGTGTACAGATTTTTATTGATTCCTCTTATTCTGCGTATACAAGATGCAATATATTTGTAAATGCTTTATCGTCGATTCTCACGTGCAAAATCACGTGAAAACTGGCTGAACAAACAACATCCTATTTACGGTACCTGTTTTACCTTAGCGACAAAGATACAGTTTCGAATGGACAAAACGATTAGAGATCCTCGAGAATATATTTCCAACGGTGTTAGCGCATCCATGTTTTGACTAAAAATTTGATTACCATGTCTTGATCTATGCTGCCTTCTATGCTTCGTCTAAACTTGTGTCTTCAATTGCCCAAATTTACCTGTGTGGTTTGCAGCTTAAAACCTCTTCTTCTGAGAAGGCGCACTAACACACAGAAATATAAGGGAGTTAGATTTTCGAATGTCCAAACAACAAAGTGGTTAAGGCCAATTGAAGACAGAAACTGAAACAAAACAAAGAAGAAAACAAATACCAAGACACCGTAAATAAATGTTCAATCAAAGCATGGACCTTCTTACACCCCTGATTTTTCATGCTTTCAGAGCAGTCAATCACAAACTCCTGCTCTGTTTATTTTGCGTTGTTTGAGTGCACTCAGACTTTTGAATCTATCTCAAGAATCGCGAATCGTTTTGTCATATCTGACACTTGAATTTCTGTTTAAAAAGTTTGCATTTCTTGAATGACATGGCGTATTTCATGGTTAATATATTAACAATTACAAATACAAACTGCATCTATATGCTTAAAAGGGCTCCATTGCCAAACTGCAAACAAATATGTAAACACTTAGGCACATGTCCATTGTTTTACGTAGTTTGCTTGATGGCCTCATCCAGGCCAGCAACAAGTAACCGGCAAAAGTTTACTTACATCTGAGCAATCGCAACAGATGTGAAGTTTACTTTGTTCCTCTGTGTAGCACAAAGATTTGTCTTAACAAAAATGAATTCATGTTAAAAATGGCGGAAAGCTTGTGTGATACTGCTTTTAAAAACTGCACAATCAATGTTTTTGACAAAAATTTGGAAATAGAGCCCTTTAAAAGTGATATGAAGCAAAAATTCGTAATTGATGCAAATAAATAGAACTTTTGAATGATAAAGAATGTCGTTAATAATTTTGTGATACCTTGTTTCATTTTCGAGTTATCCACTATTTTGCATAATTGGCTGATGACATCATTTTTGCGAAAAATAAAGAAAATGTACCAGGCTGACCATGTTTACAAAAGGAAATTTACTCAACAAAACTATTAAATTGACATGCCTTTCTAAACATTATATCAGTCCATGAGACAATTCCTCTTGCATTCATTCAGCCAAACTTAAATGTCTCGTACAACTGTGACCTTTCAAAGATCAGATACAGCTAAATTTCAAATCTCATCCAAGACACCTGGAAACAAAATGACGTCATAAAATGAAACTTAATATCAGAGGATAACTTGAAAACGAAATGAAACAACATAGAAATTCAAACGGGATTCCTTATCCTTCGACAGTGCCGTTCATTTGCTTCAATAAAAACTTTGGCTTCAGATCACCTTTAAATGCTATTGACCTCATCTACAAAATCAAAACTATTAGCTAAGACAATCACAAGTACCCATCCCTTACAATATGCAATGGCGTCCTACAGGATATACAGCCTCGTCTTCATCCCTCCTGACCTCATTTCCGAAAACTGACCCAAGCAGCTCGTGGTCTTTAATCAATTGCCAAGAAATGCATAAAGTCAGCTTTGTTTTGGATTGGTGTGCGAGTAGGCCTTCCAAGATCTTTCCTGTTTCCTTTGTTTACTTTAATTTCAAGTAAAACAGGCCCTTCCATTTCTCTCAGCGCCTTAACACTGTCTGTGATCTCCTCCGGAGTGACTGCTGTGAATGCCTGTGAGTAAAGTAGAGAAATGCTAGAGATCAGTAGGAATAATAAGTTTTAGATCTCGAACCGGCCACATTCCTTAACAATAAACAATACAATAAATCCCCACGTATAAGAACCGAGATTTTAAGAACCAGGCAGAGTTAGGTTCTTATTCTAAAGGTACTTATATCTATTTTAGGGTATAAAGGTTCTTATATTTTTAAATTGTATCGAGAAAAACCACGATGGCAGGCTGTGCGTCGGATCTTCCTTGAGCGAAAGATGCTTGCAGTGAAGGACGAGTGAAAATATTAGAAGGCAAGAACACCACAATACGACGCAAAATAAATGACGACTATTATTTGGATTAAATATTGATTATACATATTGTATATAAGAGCTATACAATATTTGGTAGAATTTATTATATTAATTTTGGTAATTTTTCGACAAATGGAAAATTGGAAAATAGCTATACAATATATATAATCAGTATCTAATTCAAATAATAGTCGTCATTTGTTTTGCGCCGTATTGTGGTGTTCCTGCCTTCTTACATTTTTATTGCTCTTGTGATAAGAACATAGAAGTTCGTCAAACTAGAAATATCGTTTTCGCAGAGATGAAAATGAAACCTACTGTTTTGCAGAATTTTGTGCTTGCTTGGGAAATGTGTTCCCGTCTCTGCGAAGTCTACTTGTTTCAGAATTTGAAAGGTTTGAAACTGGTTTGAAATTAACAATCAAACACACCCTAAGATCCACAGCAAAAAAGTAAAAAGCAATCTTGATTAGCCCACCTGCTTGTATCCAACTCCAAGAGCAACTTGAGTGATTCTAAAATCTTCCATTCTTGCAGCATCAGTGGGCTGTCCCCCAACAGAATCGTGTGCACCATTATTGATCACAATATGTTTGAAATTGGCTGGTGAATGGTTGCCAATGGTAGCCATATTGCCTAAATGCATAATGGCAGCACCATCACCATCAAGGCAGAACACCTAGACGAAAGGAAACATCTGATATAAACATGAATGTTTCAAGAGGGTGCAAGACAACTGATGATAAAATTTTATAAAACCAAAACTCACATCTGCTGAAATCAGTTCACCAATTGAAGACTGAAGCCACAAAGAACTAAAACACTTTGATGTGGTCCTTTACTTCAGAACTAGGCATCCAAAACAAAATAATTTTTCTAAGGCATTTAACTGCAAAGGAAGTTTCGTCTAGGCCTTTGAGCAGGATGTAAATGAAGCGTAAACAAAAGGACTCTTTTTTGACACATACAAGGTGACGTTCTGGATGGCGTTGCCGTCCTGGTTCGTAAACTCGCTAATGAGCAAACTACAATGCAACGTTTTTACTGGTAACAGGACTTCAAAAGTTACCTGTCGCCTTTGCCTCTGTGTGGCGATTCCCAAGGCAATTGCTGATGCATGTCCCATACTTCCAACACAAAGGAAATCCTTTTCATGTCCTTGCCCTTTCATCTCACGATATTCAAACAATTCTCTTGACAGCATTCCAGTAGTTCCAACAACAACATCACGGTCATGAAGACCGTCAACTACCTTCTGAATTGCTTGCTCTCGATTCAAGGGGAATCTGTTGATAAATTTCAGAGAAAAAAGGGTTGAAGTAAAACTTTGATACAAAAACTAAAACAGGATGAAGTCAATAAAGACTACACTCATTGTTGTAGCTCTGGGTTTCACGCTATACATTGATCATCAGACAATTGACAATGCAACATATATTCAATCTGTAGATGAAATTGAAATTATCAAAGAAATCACGACAAGCAGTGAAAACCTTTGAAACTGACACATTTCCTGGAAAATAGGCCATGCTGCAAAAATAGACCATGTTGCGAAATCGGCAAATGTTGATGACACAAATGCAAAGATCGCAAATTCAAAGACAGGTAGAACAAACAGATCGGGCTTTTGCAATTCTAACTCGTCTTAGTTCATTTGATAGCCGGGTCGAGAAATATCAAAGCACTTATTGATGACATAAAACACTAAATTCTTTACGCGAGATCTCCTAAATCAATTTGAGTAATGGAAACATAGTAAGTCCAATGAGAAATCCCCGACAAAGGGTATAAGTCTATAAATTTCGTCATTCAAAAGACTTAAAAAATAGGAATCTTTGAAAACAAGAAGCGTGTATGATACAAGCAATCATGAAAAAAATTTCATTCACAAGGATCCTATTTCCAGGGGCTCCGTCGCTAAATTTTCAACAAATCTGCAACCACTGCTGCTTCAGGCACGTCTATACTGTCTGTTATAGTTTGTTTAGTGGCTTCATCGTGCAACAAAATGACCTTTAAAAATCCACTCGAATCCGAGCAATCGTAAGAGATACACTGTTATTTTAGGCACATGCACATTGTTTTCTGCAGGTGCCTGATGGCTTCATATAGGCCGCCAAAAATAAACCGTTAAGGATCCACATATATCCAAAGCATTCGTAACAGATATGCGTGATTGGTTTGTCCCTCTATGTAGTACAGAATATTTATCGTCAAAGTGAAGCTTTTATTTTGAACAGATATGAAACGCCAACATGGTACTGTCTTTAAAAAAACTGAAAAGCAATCGTTTCAAAAATAAGTTGGAGACAGAGCCCAATTATAACTTACTGTGGCTCCTTTTTTGCCAATTTGTACGGCAAAAATGTCTGTCTTCGTACAAGTAAACAGTAAGGTCCTTTCGTGACCTCCATATGTTTTCTGGCAGTATACAAAGCCTGTCAAGTGAAATAAACAGCTTTAAATACATCTATGAACGAATTGAAGCAAGTGAAATGGGTGTAAAATATCTATGATGCTGGGTAAATCCCTAAAATATTCGGCAGCAAGCATCTTGTATTTTAAATCTCTTTTGAACAGTTCAACTTCAAAACTTAATAACAAACGGGCTCCAGAATCCTAAAAGGACCGTTTTATTTTGAGGAAGGCCCTATTCTTATCCATTATGTTACACAGACAATTAAGTGTGCATTAGGGCTCCCTGATCATCCTTGTTTTATCAAGCAGGTTTGGGATCAACCAACTTATCCTAGGCTTTGCATCACACTCCTTAAAACTATCACCAGAATTGTAAGTTCAATCTGCTACAAAAATTTATCTTGGTGCCAGATTCATGTACCAATTCATCCCGATACCGAATAGGCCAGTTTCTCGAGATCAAGCACAATTCAGTTTAAAAGAGTTTACTTCCCAAGGAATTCAACCTAAAGGAGATAACGCTTTGCAAACCTTCCGGCAAAGTACTGCCCTAAAGCTTTGAAATCTGAAAAAATCTCTCACATCCTAATCAATCAAAATACAAGACTTCTTTGAACATCAAGATATAAGACTTCCCAGGACTCCCTGAACTCGCTATAAGTTCTCATTCAAAACAAGGGCTGGGGCGAGTCCCTATTCCTTTGATAATAATACATGTTACAAGACTTCCCTGAATCCTGTCACCCCACCATTAATTCAGGTTCTTACTAAAAAGAAGGCCCATGAGGAACAACTGTTCCATCAATGAAAAGACATGATTCGGACTTTAAACTGTGCCCCTATCCCGTAGATTAAAAAACATAGACCTAAGCTATGAAATGATAACACTATCCCTTATTAGATCATCTTACTATTCATTGCAGTTCTTATTAAAAACATCGGTCATGGGGGGACACCTATTCCGTAGATTGAAATACATGATTAAGACCTTAAACTTATCTTGTCCAATCGGACATCATCCACACTTCAAGACTGTTTCTTGCAGCCTCTCTGCAAGAGATATTTTCAATTAGGGGACAAAGAAAACTAATATAAAAAAGAAAGAAGAATGTATGGCTTCAGAGGTGGACACATCACAAAATATCTGCTTCACTCAAAATCACAAATTCAACGTAGTTTTAACAAGGGAACTGGAGAAGTGAGCAGCTACATTCACCATTTTCATGTAGATTCACTCTCCTGGTATGCCACTACAAATAACATCAAGTTAATTCAATGCATGGAATGGAAGGAACGTAAATCATGAGTCTAAGTAGCGCCCAACAAATGGGTCCACCAACATCTACCTGATTTGAAATTGAGCTCTGATGTATATAAGAAGGTTTGTAAGAACTTTTACTGAGTTTAAAAGCTTAGGATTCACAGTAGTTGAAATAATTTAGGCTACACAAATTTTATAATTGTTTGAAAAGTGAAGCAATTCTGAGCACCGTTTGGCAGAAAAGTTTTCAGCATGTCCACCTTGTTTTCATAAATAAGGTTGAGAAAAGTCTGGAAAAATTAACACTGCTGAGAGATTCATTTGGGAGAAAATATCTAAATCTGCTGAGTTTCTGGAGACTTCGACCAAAGAAAAAGCTGAGGAGAATGGGAAAGAAAGCTTTGGGGGGATAAAATGGAATCTAGTGGCAAAATCTTTATCTCTAGCAAATCTTTCAAAAATTCTTTGTCAAGTTTTGCTTCAGCTTAAAAGTTTAATTCAGACATCCACTTCTTTGGTACATTAAATTTTATACATTGTAGGACAACATTGTGATGGATAACACTGCAAGGTTCACAGATACCTCCTATTTTGCATAAGCAGTTTCTGTAGCTCCTAAAATTGTTCCAAACATCCTGAAGTATGACCAAAAACCATGCAGGGTAAACTTTTTGATGCCCATTTGGCTCTCCTTGGTTGATAGTGATAGCTAAGGTCTCTTTCAAAAGAGGAAGAGAAGCATAGTATTTTTGTGGAAAAATTTTGAAATTTGAATTTGAAGAAGAGGTTTGAAATCAAGCCACAAAAAGGCAACTCTTGGCCTACACAGCCATTGTGGTTAAAAAGGACATGGTTAAAGGCATTATGTTAGCTTTATTCAAATCTCTGCTTGATTATTTGTTAATAAAAAAGGTTTTTGTCTACATACAAAAAAATGGCCAAGGGTTAGCAGATATTGGCAAATCTGGTTTTATCAATAACAGGGGCAGCAACAACTGGTCACACCAACAAATAACAGGACTTTCTCACCATAAAGCACTATCAGGCATGAAAGACTATCTCATGGGAGTTTAACCAAAGGTCACTTTTCTGCGTCACATACCTGAAAAAGTCAATTATTATTTGTGTTGTAGCAAGTTGCTGCTGCTCCCATTATTGAAAAACAAGATTTTCCAAAATGGGCCAACCCTCTTTGTATATGGACAAAAATCTTTTGGGTTGACAAATAAAATGGAGCACAGATTTGGATACAGTAAGAGTAGCGCTTTCTAACCATATCCTTTTAAACCTATATTGCTGTGTAGGCCAAGAGTTGCCTTTTTGTGGCTTGATCTTAACCCCCATCTACAAGTTTAAAGTTTGACACTGTTTCATAAAAACATGCTTTGTATCGTCTTTTGAAAGAAACCTTTTTTAGTATTAACAAAACTGAGCCAAAAAAGACCCAAAGAAATTTTACTCTTCGTGGTTTTTGGCTGTATTTTAAACCATTCATTTTAAATGAGATTACAGTTGGTTTTCTTTCCCTGCTTAAACACAGCTCTGAAATCTAAGTGCTTGTTCATGCTTACAAAACAACATTTGAACAAACCTGCTCAGCTCCTTCCAAATAATCAGGTAGCACTTGAAATGGAATACCACATGCAGCTGCAAAGGACAATTCAGACAATAACAGAACATCTTTTTTAAAATTTGCATCTTGTTTTGTGAATAAAAATTCTGAAGATAAAAAAAAATTACACTTAATCTAATTTGAAAAGCTGCTCTTTGAGCAGTTGCAATAAGGATTTATCTTGTGCTGAGTGAGTAGAGAAAACAATTCCTGTTTTGAAAGACCCACCATCAAGGATATAATATTGGCTGGTGCATCACTCAACAGTGAACATGAGCAAATATCTGTTAAGATTTGTATTACCTAACTGAAATCAGCCACTTCATTCCAAAATCATGAGGGGATGTTTCTTGAAACTTTTGATGGCCCCTTTAAAGACCTTCATAACAGGCCTAAAGTAAAATGATGGATCAGGCCTAAAGTAATGGCTCAAAGGAGCTCTCTTAAGAAATCCATCATGATGCCACAAGGGAGTGGCTATTTCGAGCCTGGCAAATTTGAGAATAGAATTGAAAGTGCATATAAATGCCCAACAATAATCCCAGGAGCAGCAACCTTTCAAGTAGGATTGCATTTCCCAACTCATACCCTAAAATGTTGGAATAATATATATTATTACGAAACAGCATGGCAAAAAGTAGTTTAATCATACCTAGCAAACCAGGTGTGGCCTTTCCTTGCACAACATGCTGTGGTTCATCTCTTTTGCCTGGTTCCCCTCTCCATCCAACAAAAAGAAGCATCGGGATGCTGTAAACACTTGGCACTGCAAGGGACATCAACGGGTTGACTATATTACCAAGGCCAGAATTCTGAAAAGATTTAAATAGAAATGTTTGTTAGGTTAGATGAGGGTAATAATGCAATAGGTGTCAAGTAATATCAAGTATATATGAGGAAGGAAAGTATCAATGACTGAAAAATGCAACTATGGCTTGAGGGTTGTGATGGAATTCAATAACCAGTATATATACTTGGGAAAATGTGTACTTCAGTGCTGATGAAGCCCAAAGCACTTGGTTGTATAAGCTCTAGCCTGAACACTGTCTTAGAAGTTATCTTATACAGTATATATATACTTATTCATTGCTTAATATTGCTGTATATCTATACAAACAAACAACTTGTATTATACATCTAATAATCAGGCTGACTTTTTGGCACTCAAAACCTGATGGCTGGATTTATTTAGACCTGGAGTAGTTTCATATCAAATAATCTGTTATCACTGTCTTGCATCTTGTGCAAAATCTTTGATATTCTTCAAAAAGAATCCTGAAAGTGTCCAAAACATCATTATTTTCATGTGCAAAATGACAGAACAACAAATTTAGTACTCACTACAAGCTTTGCTGCAAAATTTATGTACCACAGCTTGTCAACTTTGGTTCACAAACTCAATCTACAGTACAATCCTAGCCAAAGCTGGCTCGGAAAGGTCAAATTCAGTATTAGGGTAGATGTTTCTCAAACTGAGCCAAAACATACATTCAAAACCTTCCGATCCTCTTCTCTCCTAAATTCAATGTTACCAAGGTTGAACTGTGTTTGATTCAAGCAATAATTTAAAACTGGGGGGGGGGAGTTTAAAAATGGGGGGAGCAAAGGCCAAGTAGTGCAATTTTGTGATTCCTTGAATATTTTGGCCAAGATCGTAGGTTGGCAAATGACAAAGTTTGCTCCTATTCATCAATAAATTCACTTGCTTGTAAATACACCAATGCTGTTTTTCCACTTGCTAAATGATACCCTGAAGCAAGAGCCACTGCAGTTCCTTCATTTGACGTGATGACATGGTTGTGTTCTGGAACATTGTTACTGACATATGCACAGAAATCTTTGAGCAGTGAATCTGGAACACCACAGAAATAGTCAATGCCGTGTTTTCTTACAGCACCATAGAATTCTTTTGGATCAAGAAAATCTCTGACCAATTCTGTATAGCTTCCGGCTTCTTCATTTCTTTTTTGTTGGTTAATTATCTAAAATAGAATTATGTAAAAAAAATCTGAGCTCTATTTCCTTCAACAAAGTTTCTTGAAAAATGTTTCAAAGTTCTGTATGCAATGGAACGAAACTTCTATTGCAAATTTACACAGTGGTCAAGATTTCCTCTTGAAAAACACATGATCTTGCAACATTTGACGGCTGATTTGAGTTTGCATTGCAATGATAGAGAGGAAAGGAGGGGGGGACTAAATTGTAGACATGAGCTGAGAGGATACGGGCTACTACTCTGAAGCCAACAGAGACCAAACCTAAATTTCATTGACATAGGAATGTAACATGTAACTTTCATGCCCTCCAAGATTTTCAAGAAACAAAGAAGTGCCCTTCTTATTTTAGAATACAACCCTTTTTTCTTAAGGCAAAATGCCCTTGAAAAGTTGTGGACCCCCAAGTTTGAAATGCTTCCCACATCGCTGCTAACTTGATGGTCCCTTGCACCAGAAGCACTACCACTTTCTAAACTGCTGTTTGCAACTTGAGAACAATTAACTAATGGATTGCCTGAGGGTCCTCTGAGAGGCTTTGCAAAGATTACTGTGATAACTTGTTATGATCCTATGGGTTTTGTGGCTGGTTTTCAACACAGAAGATTCACCACAATTTGGTCAAAGGATTTTTATTTTCTATCATTATCATTGTGCCTACAAGAAAGCATTGTGTTTTTATCTAGTCTCTTCTGTGTTGTAAGAAATCTGAAGGCATACAAAGGAGGTTTGTTTTTAAGGCCCTGGTAAAAGTATTTGAGGAGCATTTAAACCAACTTACTTCCAGAAATTGCCACAATTACTCAGGCATTTTAAAGCAACAATCCTCTTTCTCAAAAATTATGGGAATAGACATTAGGAGATTTTAAATAAACTCACTTGACCTTCCACCTATATTCATAACATCTCATGCTGCTATTTGCTCACTCACTTAAGCTTTAGTGTTGACCATTGCCCCTTTCTGCATACAGTTTCATGCCTGATCGTTTTTCCTGCTTTTTTCCTTTTCTTGATAAAAGCCTCATTTCCCAAAGCAGGATTCCAGAGTGCTGGTGGGTACGAAAGATCTCTGTGTACCCAATCAAATCTCTTGAAACTTGGCATGCAGGGTCACACAGCAAACATTTACAAACTATGTCAGCAAATTTTGATAAACCCTTTGATCCAACTTTTACAAAGATTTGAAAAAGGCATTTTGGACACTGACATTAATTCAAAATGGCATTATCTTAACACAGTATGTGCTTTATCAGAAATTCATGAAGCGGTTTTGCAGTTCAGGACCATAAGTCTTTGGTATGATTGATGGGGTTGTTACCCACAAAATTTTTTGCAAAGGTGGTTGATTTCACCTAAAACCTGGAATAAATCATTTGGTGCTTTCATTAAATCAAATGAAAATGTTTCCATGACATTCGGTGTTTCATTCTAATCAAATGATGTTATAAGTTAGTTTGGTATGCTTTGAAAGCCATGGTAAACAGAGTTTCCTAATCATTGCCTGAAGGGTAACAGTAACCTCAACCAAACTTGCAACTTTGACCCGGACAAGCCACAACATGGCAAAGTAGACTTTGCTCTAAATTCTTTTGTTTTACACAAGGCAACCTAGTACAAAATGAGCCTCCTTCAGTAATACAATTTGCACAAACTTTGCAACAGTTACCTGAAAGGGGCATATCAATCTTCCAAAGAGGTGTGCAGGATCTTTTAAAACATCGGGATTTTGATTGGTTAAGGATTTTGATTGGTTAAGTCCTTGGAATTGGTGTCATCTCCCTGTCTGGCCCACAGAGCAGAAACTGTGTAAAATGACATCATGGATCAATCGGAGATAAGGAAGTGTTTAAATAGATGAGCTCTTTGAAATGATAAATCAAGAGTTCTGGGGGGGGGCTCAAAGTTACGAGTTTTCGCACATGCATTCACAGTTTCTACTCTGTTGTACTGGTCACAATGCTTAGGACATAATTTCATGTTCATGTTGGTCTTTGTTTTGAAGCTTTGACAATGTGAGAGGTTTGAGCCAATATGAGTTTTACCCTGGGGGTCAAACAAAACATGGCTTGTGGGTGGATAGGGGTCTGGTCTGTCAACAGAAAGCCAAACACTTCTTATTGCTACAACTTCCTCAGTAACAACTTCTGTGATAAATTTTGGTGGAAAATTGCCTATTTTCAATAACCTTTTGCTGATTTGTGCCAAACCCACCCATGTTCAAAGGAATCCATCAAAGTAAAGAATTTTGGGCCCAAAACCCACAATTATGGGCAACAAATACCTGTACCTTCAACTGGCAGTTTTTCATCAAATAAATATTGTTATTTTCTAATTCATCCGACTCAATTGAAAATAAACTTTATTTACTTATCAACACTACTTTATAACTAAGGCTAAGATACAGACAACAATAGATATCTTATAGTATACTATGGTCAGTCTGGTGATTCTCAGCCAAACTTTCAAGCTTTCAAACAAAGCACCCTTCAAGTATCATCCAATATCAAGATTCTGAAGGGAGGGAGGGTTGGTGGGGTCGTATCTCTTGTTATCCGAATCACTATCTACGTGTGATAACTTAGACCTCATTCTTTGCTTATAAACCTAGTCCCTTGGGCCTTATTCTATGCAGTACTGCCCTTACTTATCTCAGGGGAACCTACCCACTTGAATATCTCATGGGATAAGTAGATTCATTCATATCATATCAGAACCAAACAAGATTTTTTAGACTTACAATGAGTCATTTTCCTTGACCACTAAAGCAACTTATCATGAGAGCTATCATTGGACATGTATTTGCATTTTTCCAACCATTTCATTAATTTCCATGGAAACTGAAGTTATACATTACTCTTCTATAGGACTGGATAAAATGTAGTTCCTGGCTTTAGTTTATATCCATATTTGTTTTCATGTTCTTTATGATGGTTTTCAAAAAGTTTTATGTTAGATTCAAAAACTTTGCTGTTTACAAGTAGTATATTCTTATTGTCACCAAACCAACCACAAAAACATTAGATCGCAGATTTATAAGCAGGTACAGCAGCTACTTCTTTGATCCCAGCATTTGGTACTAAAAACTTGATATCACCTTCAGTTTTTGTTGGATCAAAGGATTATGCCAAAACTTTCCTGTGTTAGAGAATAATGCTCTATTTTTGCTTCTGCATTGATCGACTATCAACTATCGTAATATCTTATTGTCATTAGCAGCTGCCATTTAGTCCTGCAGTAAAATTTGTCCACGCATTCATGCTTTTCCGTGTAAATATTCTGTCACCTTTTACTGCATACTTGAATGATCAAAACTTTCAACATAACATCCCCAAAATACAACCTAACCATCTTTAATTTCCTTCCATCAATGTCAGTTCACTCTGCAGTCGGTTCTTCGTTACTCAGACCATGATCTCAAACCATGAAGGTGTTGTGGCGCCGTGATGTAATCCTCTGACATTGCAGCCAGAATAGTCAGGCGGAGTGGGTTCGAGTCCCGGTAGAGCCCCACCACTTGAGCGTCATGACAAGGGGTCGCGGACTCGATTAGGTCTGCTCTATTTCTGCGATCCCAGCGCTTGGCGCTGAAAAACGCAACTTCACCTTCACGATTGCACAAGAAAAGTGGGAGTTGCCCCATCACGAATTTCACTTCTGGAGTCAGGTTGCTGTACTAGCTATATCGACATTTTTAACCCGGGTTCTTCCTTGCAAAATGTCAGGTACAAGGGAGAAATTTACCTCATTATCTCTTTATCTGTCTCCAGTAAGAGTCCTAGATCTTTTTCTGCAAGGAATGAACTTTCAGAAGTCTATCGGGGGCGTCGTAGGCTAGTCGTACGATACTGTTTTTTTGGCAAAGCCTGGGCTAGGCCC
Source organism: Aurelia sp. 4 Dawson et al 2005 (assembly GCA_964019985.1). Taxonomy (NCBI): domain Eukaryota; kingdom Metazoa; phylum Cnidaria; class Scyphozoa; order Semaeostomeae; family Ulmaridae; genus Aurelia; species Aurelia sp. 4 Dawson et al 2005. The sequence continues at coordinate 16,769,776 of OZ026507.1, read as the reverse complement.
ACTTTCAAAGAAGGGCAAGGATGCTAGGAATTGAAATACTTTAAAAATTGTCTCAACATTGCATACAAACTAAAATTTACGATCATAAATCTAAAATCAATTTCAAATATAATTCTGCATATACTCACCTTATCTTGGCCTTCTTTGGTAGCCTGTGATGATCTGTTATCGGGGGTGGGTTTTCCACACAGGCATGTTGTGGAGAAGGCCCTTTGAGGACTCGCCCTCGAAGTTCGCAGAGTTTGAACCTTGAAGGGGGAAAAGAAGACGAAATGAGACAAGGAATGGATAGAAGAAATCTTCAAGTATCAAGTTATTATATGTTTCGATCGAATTATAAATTGTTGGGGTATAATTACCAAATCTTTAAGAAGAGATCCGTTGACACGTCGCCCTGCCATTGCAAATTTCCAGCAAAGAATCATCAAAAGTTTTGCGCAAAGTTTTGGTTTCGTAGAACAATACATTCCATTGGATAATGGTAACACCATATAAGGAGAAAATACCTTAATATGGCTGTCACCCGAACAATGGAAACACATCCGTTAAGCGCTGCAGGTACAGGGAAACCTTTGATTTGAGATCTATTTGCATTTGAATGAGTCTTTAAAATTTTGTGCTATTTTTGGTTTGTGCATCTATTTTTGACAGGCATTAGCTGTTTTCGGCATACCCGATAAATACATGAATAGGATTTAGGCGTTTCACGATGGGGTACAAAATCAAAGTCCACCGATACCAAAAATTGGCTGCGATTCGCAAACTGGGGAGGAGGGTATTATCATTAGTAGAGCTGTTTCTATGGCACTTTCGAAATTTAAAAAGAGAATTTTCTGTTTGGCCCAGAAACATACGTGTAATTTGATAAAGCAGATAATGATGAAAAAACAGATACATCAAGTAAGGTACAATCATTTTGATCAATGCTCTCACTTTGAAAATATTGAGAAATGAAAGAAATGTTAAAATGGACAAAATGTTTTAAAACGTCAAATGGTCAAACCAAGGCAAACGCAGTTCTTTATACCTGCAACTTTAACTACGAGGAACCTGATGGTGCATGGTAGTAACATTTTCAATGATTGAGTTTTTTAAACAGAGCATTCCATCTAAGAGCAAAGCGATGATAGAGGCCCAGAACTAGCTGAGTTGTGACGTAAACCGGATAAAAAAATTCATCCCTTGTGTTGTCTTCAACTCCAGTAGCAGACACAGTGAGGGAATTGGAGCTAGTACTCCCTTTCCACAAGTCAGTCTACAATTCGTTGATATCTGCAAAATTTTTATGATGGGCGGTTACGTTGTAATCTCCAGAATCTGATAGACTGTTGGGAAAAGCCCATACGCGCATAATCCACATTGTACTTCAGCTATTGTTGTTGAGTAATAAAAAAAAATTAGAGTACTCCATTTGCGTCATAGCCTCGTATGCATGTATACCCAACAAGAGGTATTGTATGTTTTATTATGAAGACCAATTAGTAGATAATGCAAGAGCTTACGCAAGAAATATTGAAACAAGCATTAAATGACAAAGAACATCCTGTTGACTTTAACATGATTGGTTGAGAACATAGGAGGTTAGGGCGTAGGAAATCTATTGATATGTTATTGTAAGTCAAGTTAATTACTTAGTTCAGTTCAGTTGTGTTGAAATGAGATTATGTTGTAGTCAAAAATGAGAATTGAACATGGAGTCCAAAAAGGGCAAACTGTGTGATTTCTTCGGAAGATTCTTGGTTTTGGAGCGTGTTTCGAACTAAGCAAAGAGATAAATTGCGATTTATTAAATCTGGTCCACCGTTAGCCACATGCTGCATACCAAGACATGGTAGAGACTATTGATATAACGAAGAAAAGACGTAGCGTGACAAGAAGAAGCACGACGAAACTCGTCAATAAAGTTCACGATCAAAAAGGGGCAGACGATGCGATCGATGCCAGGATCCTCCAGAGGACTTTAGATCAGCTGAACGGGAAACGAGTAGAGTTAAAAGATTTGGACAAAAAGATTTTTGAGTACATGTTAGAAAATGATGAAGAAGAGGACTGCGACAAAGAAGCAGAAGATGCCGCAGAGTACGAAGATAAAATTATGGAAGCCATCGATTTAGTAACAGACGAACTTGCTAAATATGGCCAAAAATCGGAAAATGGAGAGGAACCTTCAGAAAGAGGAGATGCAGAAGAGGAGAACGCGACGGTTGTAGGAAGCCAAATGGGAAGTGTTTCAAGGAGTGGCTCCCGAGAGAGCCTTTGTTCAGGCGCATCGAACATTTCAAATCCAGTGACAGGAAGAAAAGTCCGTGTAAAACTTCCTCAGTTAGAGCTCAAGAAATTCTCCGGAAAAATTCACGAATGGGAAGAATTCTGGGATGGTTTCCTTAGTGCAGTACATGAAAATAAAGAATTGGCAAATGTTGATAAACTAAAATACCTGAGGGCATTTTTAGAAGAGCCAGCGAGATCAGTACTGGCGGGATTACGGATGACTGATGCAGACTACTTGACAGGCGTCGAATTACTCAAGAAACGTTATGCCAAGCCCAGTGTCATACAACATGAGCACATTAATCAGTTAATTCATTTATCTCCCGTGTTCAGCGAAGATAACGTCACAAGGCTGCGAACCTTTCGGGATCAGATCGAGACTCACTACCGTGGCTTAGAGGCTCTTGCAGTTGATAAAACAACATACTCAGGAATTGTCGTGCCAATTTTGATGGAGAAGCTGCCGAAGCAAATTCGTTTCAATATGGTAAGAGCAGTGGGAAAAAGCTTCCTGAAATGGTCATTGGAAGAGATGATATCTGCACTCGATGTGGAGCTGGAAATCAGAGAGTGTCACTCATCGTTGTTTAAACCAGGAGCAGTTGGAGCGAGTCAGGAATCAAGACGGCCTAAGCAGGAGGTTTCGAAGATTGGATCTAGCACTGCAAGCGCTTTGTTTACACAAGGAAAGCCCCAGAAGAGGTGTGTGTTTTGCGAAGAAGACCACTTGCCGGAAGACTGTACAACACAAAAAGACCCAGAGGAGCGTAAGACTGTTTTAAAGAAACATTTCAAATGTTTTGTTTGTTTAAAGCAAGGGCACAGATCTTTTGAATGTAGAAGCAAGGTCCGTTGTAAGTTTTGCAATGCAAAACACCATCCCTGTATTTGTACAACAAATAGGCCCATTAAGGAAGCGCCCCCTAATAAAGAAGCACCCCTTAGCCCAAGCGCACCAGCCTGGGTGGGAAGTACTTGTTCTGGGAGTGAGGTGGCCCTGCAAACTGCCCTGGCAAAGGTGGATGATAAAAATGAGAGAAATGTCAGGGTGCTCTTTGATTCAGGTAGCCACCGATCTTTCGTTACTGCCAGGGCAGTAGAAACTTTTGGTCTGAGGCCAGTGAGGAAAGAAAATCTTGCGATAAAGGCATTTGGGAGTCAAGAAACAGAAAAAAGAGAGAGAGATGTTGTGGAATTTTCTCTTTGTTCTTTGAAAGGTGGAAATAGAGTGCAAATTCAATGTTTTGTTGTTGATGATATTGCAAGAATTTCAAATATTCATGTAGGGCAAATAAGACAACACTATCCACACTTGCACATGATTTACTTCTCAGATTTTCCTAGGCATGATGAGGATAAATTACAGATTGACATTTTGATTGGTTCAGACTTCCTGTGGCAGTTTTTGGAAGGGGAAACGATACGAGGGGGGCCACAAGAGCCTGTAGCTGTGCGTACCACTCTTGGTTGGGTACTATCTGGACCACTTAGAGGTGAGAAATTAAATTGCTCTGAGTCTTCTGTTAATTTTATTCCTGTTGAAAAAGAAGAGAAGAAAGTTGATGCTCAACTGAATAAGCTGTGGGATTTAGACAGCTTGGGAATTCGACCAGAGGATGAGGTACAGGAATCTTTTGTTGATAACATTGTTTTTACAGGTTCCAGGTACAGTGTTTCATTGCCATGGAAAGCAGGCCATGGGCCTGTGCCTTTGAATTATAACAACTGTTTAGGGAGATTGAAGAACCAAATAAGGAAATTTAACCAAGATCCTGATATTTTTAGGAAGTATCATGATATTATTTCAGAGCAGGTTGATCTAGGCATTGTGTCACAAGTAGCAGAAATGGACCAAGCAGAAAAGGTTTCATACCTTCCACATTCAGCCGTGATTCGAAAGGATGCAGAAACAACAAAGGTAAGAGTCGTTTACGATGCTTCTTGTAGAGACAAAGTAACTGGTACATCTTTGAATAGTTGTTTACATGTTGGTCCATCGTTATCGCCTCTCATCTTTGATATTCTTTTGAGGTTCCGAAATGAGAGAGTTGCACTTGTCGGTGACATAGCTAAAGCTTTCCTCAATATCGAAGTGGATCCAGCAGATAGGGATTGCTTGAGATTTCTCTGGTTGAAAGACATTGAAGCAAAGGAACCAGAGATCATAACGCTCCGGTTTAATCGTGTCATCTTTGGCGTAAACAGTTCGCCCTTCTTATTAAATGCCGTGTTACGTCATCATCTTTGTACTTTTCAGGAAATTGACCCAAATTTTGTCTTTCAGCTGTCACAGTCATTTTATGTTGATGACCTTGTAACAGGCTCCGCAAACACAGAAGAAGCATACACGCTATACAGCAAGGCAAAAGAGAGAATGTTGGAAGGGGGATTTCAGTTGAGAAAGTGGAAAACAAATGACAGGGTTCTGAGAGAGAAAATTTGTGAGAAAGAAAGAGAAAGTGAGGCTGAAAAAAGTGCAATGAGCGACGAAGAAGAATCCTTTGCAAAAGAAGCTTTGGGACCAATTCAGGAATCTGGTGGAAAAACTAAAGTGCTAGGAATGATTTGGGATAATGAGCAAGACAAACTAGAGTTTGATTTAATGAAGATGGGAACAAATACCCACTCTGATGCACCCACCAAGAGGGGGATTTTGAGTACTCTTGCAGCAATTTTTGACCCATTAGGGCTTACTAGTCCCATAGGAGTCCTTGCAAAAGTCCTTTTCCAGGAGTTGTGCATACAGCAAATAGATTGGGATGACCCTATACCAGAGGATAAGGCTGCAAAGTGGAAGACATGGGTGCAGGAGCTCAGAAATGTGAATTCAATTTCAGTTGCAAGGTGCATATTTGACCCAGATGAAGGCCAAATTCAAAGTTGTCAGTTGCATGGATTTGGAGACGCGAGCAAAAAGGCTTATTGTGCTGTGGTCTACCTTGTCTACAAAACCACCAAGGGTACTTTCACCAAGCTCTTATGTTCCAAAACAAGGGTTGCCCCTTTGAAAGAGTTGAGTATTCCACGCTTAGAGCTGATGTCTGCGAGAATTTTAGCTGTTTTGATGGACAATGTGTACAAAGCTATAGGTTCTCAGATCATGATAGAGAAAATGAAATTCTGGTTAGACAGTAAAACAGCACTCTACTGGATTTACAATCATGGCGAATGGAAGCAGTGGGTGCAGTTCCGCGTTGCCGAAATCTTGAGACTCAGCAAAAAGGAGGACTGGGGACATGTGAGTGGCTTAGATAATCCAGCAGACATAGGGTCTAGAGGAGCAACTGCATCTGAATTGAAAAGCTCAAAGTTATGGTGGGAAGGCCCAGAATGGTTGAGAAAAGATGAAAGTGAGTGGCCAAAAAAGTTTGTTCTGGAAGATTCAGTTGAAGTGAAAACTGAAAGAAAGAAAGCATTTGTGTTCACTGTAGTGACAGATGAGGCAGCAAAGATCGGAAATGTGATAGATATTGAAAGGTTCAGTTCCTTAGGAAAGTTGCTAAGAGTTACTGCATGGGTAAAGAGATTTATAACTAATCTGAAACAAAAGAGAGAGAAAAGAGAGTTGAGAAGGGGGGGATTGGAAGCAAGAGAGATAGAAACAGCAGAAAGAGTATGGATTTTGGATGCTCAAATGATGTTACAGAACACGAGAGAATTTGAGAAAACGAAACTTCAGCTAGGTATTGTAGAGAAAGACAAGGTACTAGTTTGCCAAGGAAGACTGGAGAATTCTGATTTAGAATTTGAATCAAGGTACCCAATCATTTTGCCAAAAGAACACCGCTTGACCTATCTGATTGTGTTAGACTGCCACAAGAAAGTGCATCATAGTAAGGTTCGTTCTACCCTTGCAGAGGTAAGGTCAAGGTTTTGGGTGACTAAAGGAAGACAGTTTGTGAAGAAGATTTTGAAACTCTGTTTTCTTTGCAGGAAGCTGAATGGCAAATCTTACAATGCACCAAGAACAGCAGCATTGCCAGGGTTTCGTGTATCAGAAGCACCACCATTCAGTAGCACTGGTGTAGATTTTGCTGGCCCATTGATGGTGAAGACAAAGAGTGGTGAGATGATTAAAACTTACATTGCTCTTTTTAGTTGTTGTATAACCAGAGCCATCCATCTTGAGCTGGTGACAGATCTTTCCACAGGAACCTTTATCAATTGTTTGCGAAGATTTTGTGCAAGAAGAGGTACTCCAGGGCTCATGGTGTCTGACAATGCGAAGACTTTTAAGCATACCAGCAGGGTCTTACACAAATTGCTCCTTGAAAGTGCTGTAGGTGACTTCTTAAGTGCAAAAAGGATAATGTGGCAATTCAATTTGGAGCGGACTCCGTGGTGGGGCGGACACTTTGAAAGGATGGTAGGTACCACCAAATCTTGCCTAAAGAAAGTTTTAGGTAATGCACGACTTTCTCTAGATGAATTGACTACAGTTTTGACTGAAGTAGAGAGTACAATTAACTCGAGACCGCTGACATACTTTCACGAAGAGTTTGATGAACAGGTTTTAACCCCATCTCATTTGTTAGTTGGGAGACGCATTTCGCCATTGTCCGAAAACGTTGATGCAAATCTTGATTTAGATGAATATGCCAATAACAATTGTCTTTCAAAGCGTTTTGTGTACCTGACCAAGAAATTGACTCATTTCTGGAACAGGTGGCACCGAGAATATCTTTCAGGTTTGCGTGAAGTTCATAGAATACACAATGGTGAACCTAACAGAATAGCCAAAGGAGACATTGTTCTGATTCAAGAAGAAAATGCAAAAAGGAATGATTGGAAGTTGGGAATTGTTGAAAAACTAATCAGTGGAAAAGACGGACAAGTCAGAGGAGCACAGGTGAGAAAGGCAACAACAAGAGGTAAGCCAGAAATTTTGAATCGACCTTTACAAAAACTCTTTCCCTTAGAGACTGAAAGAAAACTAGATGTGGAAGAGAAGGGAGGCGAGGAAAGTCAGGCTGAAAAGGAGGATTTGAAGGATGGAAGGAAAAAGAAGGATAACCCCAGGGGGGAAAGACCACGCAGAGTGGCCGCACAGAATGCGCGCATCAAGACCCATCTTATGCTTGACCCTTAATGGCTCAAGGAGGGGGGAGTGTTGGGAAAAGCCCATACGCGCATAATCCACATTGTACTTCAGCTATTGTTGTTGAGTAATAAAAAAAAATTAGAGTACTCCATTTGCGTCATAGCCTCGTATGCATGTATACCCAACAAGAGGTATTGTATGTTTTATTATGAAGACCAATTAGTAGATAATGCAAGAGCTTACGCAAGAAATATTGAAACAAGCATTAAATGACAAAGAACATCCTGTTGACTTTAACATGATTGGTTGAGAACATAGGAGGTTAGGGCGTAGGAAATCTATTGATATGTTATTGTAAGTCAAGTTAATGACTTAGTTCAGTTCAGTTGTGTTGAAATGAGATTATGTTGTAGTCAAAAATGAGAATTGAACATGGAGTCCAAAAAGGGCAAACTGTGTGATTTCTTCGGAAGATTCTTGGTTTTGGAGCGTGTTTCGAACTAAGCAAAGAGATAAATTGCGATTTATTAAATAGACAAGTAAAGGCATTACTTGAGAATAAAGGCAGCATGGTCCTGTAAGTTTTCGCAAGGCTATGCCCAAGACCCCTATGTTGGTTCATCACTAAAGTTTTGCGGCTTGCACCACAGGGAGCCCCCTTAAAAAGTAGCGAAAACCAGACACAGAAAATCAGGAGCGAGTTAAACTCACTCCGTTCGTCTGTCTTCACTGCTCCTTCGCAGATGCTAGGCTCGCTTGATGTGTCTCACTGGTAGAGGACGGGTAGAGCACGCATTGTCTGGTTTTCGCTACTTTTTAAGGGGGCTCCCTGTGCTTGCACCGACCGCGTCTGTTCCTCTCTTGGGGATGAATGATGGATTGTTTCAAAGCTGGCAAAGCTGGAACTTATCCTATTAGACTAATACAATTCATAAACACCTTAAATGTAACTTATCTTTCACGGAAGTAACTATTTTTTGTGTTGCTCTTTGTTTCACATTGCTTCAAGATATGATAAGATTATTTCTGCGGCATTGCCGCACCTTTGTTACAGTAATATGTTGATAGAATTATTGATCTTTCGAATCCAGGTTATCTTTCAAAAAGTTGATGTTCAAACGCTGACCGCATCCTCCAGTCACTCATTCGTTTCACCTCTCTGTATTCCCATTTGCCTTTACCTCATAATGAAGCTGAATCCTCCTGCTGGATTGAAATTCTGTCGATGTAATCCACCATGGCCAACTGGGTCAACTGCTCGAAATTTTCAAATAGAGATTTAAACAGAAATAGGAGAGGACACAAGACCAACGTCGCTCATCGGAGATGCTTGCGATGATTTAAAGCCATTTGTTATTTAATTTCGAGAATGTTTCAAGTATTGAACAAGTACCCTGGTAGCAGTACCATGGCAACTACAGAGAACTATACGGTTTAATACACAGCGTCTGGCAGCATTTTCGAGTACTAAGCATCCTCCTAAACTTTTTTAGGCCCTGTCATACTGAAAATCCTTCCCACAGGGACTGAGTAGCCTGCTCATCAGCTACGGGCAATCACATCGATTGTTTCGGATCCTCGAACCCTCATAAGCCCTTAGCAACTTTTTCAGGTAATGATCAGTGATTAGTGATCCTTGGGTACGGAGCCCCCCCCCCAATCAAAATACTGAATACATCTTAATCAGCAATATAACGAGGCTAGCTTTAAGGTACCGGGGTAGTCTAGCGAGAATCCTTTTCCAGGAAGTAAAAACTTGGTCGACGGGTAGTTTGATTACGATTTCTAGCATGTCTATTCTGATCAGAATTAATTCAACAGGTTTTTGGCAATCATCAAGCAAATACACCCTAGGTTTTAGCTGAACAGCAACGGAATCAAGCATACTCATTTGACAGCAGGTGTATTCATTGGGCCCTGATTTGTTTTGCTTGCCGCACCGTTGTTACGACGCGCGTAATCTATGAAGCGATAATGAATGCGATTCGCTTGCGCTTGCTATACGCTTGATTATACATGCCCAACATGATTTAATGCGCTAAAAATGCGACATGGCTGCTTAAACCTGCAAATAAGTCTGAGTGCTATTTAGATATTCTTGAAGACGCGGTCTCATTTTTGTTTGCGACAAACTTTCAAAGATATCTTGACAACATCGTATTTCGAATTTCAGTGATGGATGTTTATGGCGTCTGAAAATTCGTTTTAGAGAGAAGACTGACCACTTCATGTAGGTATATGGTATATCTATTGCTTATCATTTTATTTCAGTATTTTCCCTTACAATTTAACAAACACACGACCAAGAAATTTTCCTCAAGTTGAATTTACCGACAACTTTTTCAGTGTTCATGAAAACGTGGAAAATTGCAAAAATAGTTTTTCCAGAACTTCCAGAAACCAGAATTTGAATCTTTCAAATTAATGAAGTAATCTAGGCGTTAGCTACGAATTTTCGAAAGCGGGAACTTTAGGCCTGTCTCGGCAATTTAACTTTTCTGCATTAGATGTTAAATTGATGAGCAAACAATACTTCTAAGCTATATTTAACACGCACTGTAGCTGAGGAAAAGAACAGATCTAACTTTGAATTTAATTTTCGAAGTTGTTTATGAAGTTTGTCAAGCCTCTGAAGATTTGACCTTCACGGAGGAGTGCTGTATTTTCATATTTCATATTTCATATTTAATTCTTTAAAGGAGGGTTGCCCTTCAACAAGTTGATTTTCAAGGGGCCCTCCGATAAAAAAGTTAAATACAATATAACATAGAAACAAAAAAAACCTATTAATCAAATCACACTATTAAACCCTATTTAAAATGTTTAAAAATCATGTACAATAGTATTCAAAATTTACAATAAAGAAAAACTGAAATAGAAAAATGGTTCAGTTTTATGATTGAAAAAAAGAGGTTGTGCACACAGGGCTACTAAAACTGAATAGTCCCAGAGTTGAAAGCTTGCAGGATCAGCTTGTAGGCTTTTTTTTCCGAAAAAAAGATGCAGCAACCACAAAGATTCTCAGAAAGTTAGATTTTTGGCGAATATTTCAACCTTTTCTTGTTGATTTGTAATTGCAGCCAGTAACAACTTTCAGGCCAAAATTTGCTGAAATAGATTTAAGAAAGCTATATTTCTGAGGCAAAACCGTTGAAACCCTTTAAGATTTTGAAACATTATTACGATATGAAGCGGCAACAAATTTAAAAACCCTGCAGCTTCCCCAAGATATATAGCTAGGCCTACACGTTTTAGGCAAAAGTCTGGCTAATTTTGTGGAGGACATATCTCCACAAATCTTTAACCTGCATGAAAGTACCAGAGAGTTGACGGCTAGCTTAGACTGTTAGAAAAAATAAAAATAATGATTTTGAATTGCTGCTGCATACGAAAATTCTGAATGTTCAAGCAAACGTAAGAACATTTTTGGATACCCCCCAAAACCTTTAGAGTCAATAATGCTGGTACGTAGTTATTGCAACTATTTTCTGACAAAGTCGCGGCACCGTAACGTCCATTCGAGTTTGATTCAAAGTAAAATTCAGAATCAACAAAGGCACATGAGTTTGGGAAGACAGGGGCTACAATGGCCCTAGGTTTTCGAAGGTGCCCCATTTTTGTATCTCAAAATTGCCCTGTTTTGTGAATGTATCGTTGCCAAGTTGTCTTTGAAATTTTAAAAGTGTCCCTTTCGTTCTAATGAGTATGCCTCTCTGGAAGCTTTGCCCCTCCAAGTAAGAATTGCATCCTACATCTCTGAAAATCCACCAGTTTGCATTCCTTGACCAATTTTCAAGAGAATGATTTCTTGATCATCTTCAAGTGCCTTTCGAAATATGCATGAAGTCCAAGATTTGTGTGTGTGGTGCCATCTTGAATTTCTACCTGCACATAGCGCAGGTTAAAAAGCTGGATTCAATGGGCCTAAATTAGTTCAAAACCACTCTGTTCTAAAACTGTTCATGTCTTCTCAAAAGCCTTCTTACCTGGCTGAAAGTTGTTCTCAAAAAGCACAAGTTTGTTGCGCATTTGAGCGTTGAAAAGTTGCGTGATTTTGTGTGGACACAAGGGATGATTGCGCGTTGATTTTTGGCGGTAAATTTGTAGCCTAACCACACACAAAAATGTCGGTAACTAATGATTTTTACCTGTAGGGGATAATCATGCTTGTGTTCATGTCAAAAGATCGTAAGATCGAAAGTTTTGTTGAAAAACTTGAAAATTCGCCGCATTTAACAACGAAAAGTTTGTTTCGATTAGCAGGAATGATGATCTCAAATGTCTTGAAACTTGAGTTCTGAATTTGTCCACATGGTGGCTTCAACGTTGGACGAAAGATTATTCGAAGATGTAATGTTTTTCATGAAACTCATGGTTTAGAAGATGATCAACTCTTTTGCAAACAAACAAAATATCAAAGTTAGACGGTAATGCAAGGCCCTTTCGATCTAATTTTGTGAACTGCAGATATCAAAGGTGAATGAATTGATAAGCAGAGAATAAACTCGTGTATTTGGATGCCAAAGAAATGGAGAAAAAAGGGTCAGAAACAAACGAGAGGTCAGAGGAAAGGTATATACAGTCAAAATGTCATTGGTTTTCTATAGTACTTGGAATTAGTTGACCGGCCTTATGGGAATAATTGGTGTTATATAGCGACCCTTAGACTATTGCCAAAGACCGAAGTTTACGGTTTACGGTTTACGGCGAAGTTGCTAAGCTTAACCTAAGGTTAGGGCAAGTTCTGAAGAGATTTGTAGAATTAGAATTAATCTTATTAGAGAAATTTGAGAGAAACATGTTGCTAAACTTGATGCAGAGGATAATGAAAATCCGTGGCAAAAGTGAGCAGCAAATTGGGAAAAGGTAAGGCCGGGAAAGTCATTTGAAGGAAGGCTAGGAAATTCGTTTGAACGGGCATGATTCCAGTTGATGCTACGAGGATTAGGGGTAACCAAGTTTGAAGGTTTAAACAGTTTTTAAGGCTGTTGTGGTTTAGGGGAAAGCAGGCCATATCTCTACTTGGAAGTAAAGATGTATAGCAGAAATGGAATGTACAGGAAGGGACATTGTACACTGTAAAGATATTTAGACCATTTGGCCAATTTTCAAGAAAAACATCTTCGTAGCTCATTCATCATATGACGTATGCCATCATGTATGCACCACTGCAAAGAATAAAGGAAATTAAAAACAAAACGAAATATCTAAAGAGAAAGCACTGAGATGGGAGAAAAAGGAAATCAGTCAAACAGTAATGTTTGACTGTCTGGGCTTTTACACTTATGCATATGTCAGGCTTCAAATTAGAGTTTGAAGCCTTGTTTTGAAAACATCTGACAAGTGGTTGCTGATTCATGGCTGAGAAAGGCAACAAAATAAGTGGTGACTTCAAAGCAGCACTTCCTTTGAGCTCAAGCGATATCAAAATCATTGAAAGGAAGGATTCTAGCGCGTCGTAGTCAAATTTTCTCCACATTACTAAAAGAGATGACAATGTCGTCTTACAGATAAAGAGCACTACAGAAAATTTTAGAAATACAGAAAATTTTAAACACATCGGTGGAACCTTTCCTTGAAACTAAACTCAATTTTGACATTGAAAGGAAGTGCAATTTTTAAAGTAACCACTTTTCCCGTTCTTCTGCCATAAATCAGCAACAATTTTGCAAATGGACTCAAACGCTAAGTTTAAACCTGACCTATGCAACTGTGCAACAATACAAGCTACAGCTCCTCCACAACGGCCACGCAAATGGGGCACAATGTCTTGAGGATACCCTATAATCTAGTCTGTGATAAAGTTGCTTATCATGCTGAGTTTACACTTTTGACCTAGAGTCCCTGGTTTCCCTGTGCTCCTTGCCTTGATGATGGCGCTTCGGTCAACCGAGACTCATAACATTAATCTGGAAAATTTGATCCTATTTAGGCCCAAATTCTGAGCTTCCTGGAGAACCAACCAGACTGCAAAATTTGTAAATTATTATGGATACGGCAAATATGATAGAATTTTCACTTCAATTGAAGAACCGATAACATTCGGACGAGATTCGAGGCCGTGATTCGGGATTCGATGCAGTGATTCCGTCATAATTCCATTGATGAACGAAGAAAATAGGGTCAGCTTTTCACTCTTTCATTATGAGGCCCTGTTGAGCAAGCTTTTCTGAAGGGATGCAAGGGACTCATCGTCATAAGTCTTTCTTGAGTTGCTGTGGATCTACTAAACAGAACGGAATAATTTTCAGAATGCAGAGGGAAAGTCTCAGACTTATTACGCTGAGCCCTAATTTCAGGGCTGGGTGGGTGGTAGTGATCACTAGGACTCAACGTAATAAGTGCAGTAAAGTTTTGAGCAAATCCAAGAACATCTCTCACACGAAATTCTGGATCATATCAAGTGGACTGTTTATTCATGGCAATTTCGTGTTATCCAAATCTACCACTACACGAAATCAATGGTAGTGACTTTGTTTTCTTTAAACTGATAATTAACTAATACAACTAATTGCTTTCTTCACCTTCCCTATTACCTGAATTTAAATTATTTACTATAAACAATGTCACTGAACTACACATGTTAAAAAACAAGGGCAACATTCATTGACCCATGGTAGAGAATCACAAACAAACTGCAAGAAACGGCCTAAGCTGGGAAGGAAGGTAGGAGAAGCAATCTTTCTCTTGCTTTATTTAACAAGATCTTGGAACAAAAGAAGCATTTTGGATGCGAGGAGAAGACAAATCTTGCACAAGCTAAGGAGATGTTGTGGTGAAAGTTTGGTCAATAAAAGAAAGAAGGATAGAGGGTTTTTGGCCAAGTTTCACATCGCCAGCTTCCAATGCAGTATTTGGAGAAATCTTAGCAGATCAACAGAAAGCTTGCAAATAGAATATTTCAAGAAGAAGGAACGCAGTTCAAGATATTGTAGACATCAAATTCGCATACGGAGTCGTCAGACAGTTCCTGATCAAAGTGAAAGGATCACTTAATGCATTCAATAATTACATAAGGATTGATAGAAAAATTAGCTACAAAAAATTTGCGGTAACAGTGACGAGAGAAACGTCCTAAAATATCGAAGCAAACATCCTTACTGACGACTTCGGACGACTTACTGATGATTTTACGTGAAAATACATTATTTGACAATACACCGACCAAATGTTGCCAATTCGTTCAAGAAATACTACAACACATGACAATAGGAAACAACTACGAAACAACTGTTGAATGACTGTAAACATTCTGGTAATAGCTGTTTGTGGATTGCTATGAGGAATATTTTTTGTTGAGATAGATTAGATAAGTCTTAAGTCTTGCAGATAAGTCTTAAGGAAGAAGTCGCGAATCAAGTATAGCATTGAGAAAGGGAAGTTACGTTCCAGCTACACAGCATCGAAAAAGCTAACCAAGTATGAAGAGAATGGGGTATCTAGGGCATAGGAATTCCATTTTGAGCCTTTCAGATTTCTGCGAAGGCTAACCTGGAACGGAAGTTGCCAGACAGCAATTTAACAGTTCCAGGTGTACAAGGAAATTCCATCCATGCAGGTCACAAAGTCCGTGCAAGTTGCTTGATAAATTGATATTGTTTGGTAGCAGATTGCCATACAACTTAAAAAGATAAACACTGATCAAAATTTCCTTCCATTTCAGCAAAAGCCAGGAAGACACGATGAGCGAATGCGTGAAAGTTATCGTTCGTTGCAGACCACTAAACGACGTTGAAGTCGAAAGCAACACGGATTTCGTGCTTTCCGTGGATCGAACCCAACGCACGTGCATTCTTCGAAAGCCTGGAGACAAAATTAGCAGCCCAAGGAAAGTTTTTACGTTTGATGGCGTGTACGATGCTGATTCGACAAATGAGGAGATCTACTCGGATTTCGTGGGACCACTCGTGGAAAGCGTTCTCGAGGGTTATAACGGATGCGTGTTCGCGTACGGGCAAACATCGTGTGGTAAGACATTCTCGATGCAAGGGATACAATCGATCAATATGCAACGTGGAATTATCAACCGTGCAATCGATCAAATATTCGAGAATATTCAAGTCACAGATGTCACGTATTACACGATACGCGCATCGTATCTCGAGATATATAACGAGGAGATTCGCGATCTTCTAAACAAAGGGAATCGATATAAACTGGACATCAAGGAACACCCTGAGAAGGGAGTCTACGTGCGAGGATTATCTTCAGTTGAAGTTACTACTGTGGAGGAGATGGAAGAAGTCGTGGAATATGGGGGATGGAATCGGGCACTTGGAGCCACAGCATTGAACCCTGATTCCTCAAGATCACATTGTATTTTTGTCATCGATTTTGAGTTATGTTTCACCAGTGAGGGCGACAATAAAGAACATTTTCGATCAGGGCGACTGAACCTTGTTGATCTGGCAGGTAGTGAGCGACAACGGAAAGCAAAGTTAGGCGAAGAAAGACTAAAGGAAGCCACAAAGATCAATCTATCACTTTCCGCGCTCGGAAACGTAATTTCAGCACTTGTGAACGAGAAATGTAAGCATATACCTTACAGGGCATCAAAACTAACTCGGCTTTTACAAGATTCACTTGGCGGTAACTCAAGGACATTGATGATTGCATGTCTGAGTCCGGGTGAAAATAACTACCATGAAACTCTGAGCACATTACGATATGCTAACCGAGCAAAAAATATAAAAAATAGGCCAAGGATAAACGAAGACCCTAAAGATGCTCTTATCAGGCAGTATCAAAAGGAGATCAAAATGCTACGACAAATCCTTGTGAATCAAATGAAGATCTCCGATGTTCACAACATGCCAATTCTTCCTTTGCCGACAACTGCAGCGAGTAGTGATCTGGAGGAGATGAGCACGATAAAACCACCATTTCGCTCCGCCGTTGTTATCTCAAAACAAGCGAGACTTGAGTATGAACAGAAAATTAGCGAACTTCAACATCGATTTGATTATGAGCACGTAAATAACGAAAAATTGCAGACGACACTTCAAAACTTAAAAACGGAATATGATAACTACCGACTAAGATCTGAGTATTCGCTACAACGACTGCAAGCTGAGAACAAAGCTCGTTTAGAAGCAATCGGCAGCCGCCATGATAAATCAGACAGTTCTTCATCAACTGAAGAATTCCCTGTGTCTTCGACAAGTCCAGAATCATGTAGTTCGTGTGAAGAATTTTTCTGGTCTGAAAAGAGTTTTGAGCGACCATCATTCCAATCAGATTCGAATAATTTGGGTTCGGAAAACAACTCGCATCTTTGGTCTTCGAGCTGGTTACGATGTTACTGCAGTTCACCGAAACGCTTGGCGCAAAGCCGAAAACAAGGATCGCAAGACAGCCTACCAAGCGAGAATAGTACAGACACAAGCGATAATCTATCAACAAACACTGAAAGTGATAAAAAGATAATCGATAATTTTGACGATAATTCGGCAAACAAGGATATACAGGCCGACGAAACGACACCATTTATTGGCAAGAAACAGATTCAACTCGGTAGCCGAGAACAGGGTGATGGGAATTCGGATACATCGCCTGTGACGCCTGAATTTGCAAAGAACGAACTGATCATCAACAATCAACCTTTGAAAGCAGAGAAGTTGAATTCTGACAAAAATGAGATTGAAAACAAGGTGAGATTTGAAAATTGATTGGACTTACTTTATTTGTGGCTTGGAATCTGGTTAGCAGCAATCTATGATGTGACAAGATGAAGTTAGAGATTGTTAATAACAGTAATAAGATAAAAGATTCTTTGAAATAGAGCTGCTTTAATTTGGTAACCGAACATACATTTTGGCAAAACCACATTGGCTGGGTGGGAAGCAGAAAACATATTTATTATCTCAAAAGACAGTTTCACATAAATTCGCATCGGTTTAAATGTAAAAGGATTGCCCTTGAAATTAGAATGAGACGTAAAAAAACAGATGAATTCGGTCTTAAAACAGTTTTTGATAATTATTATTATTATCAGGCAGGAAAACTGATCAAATCCTGGTCATCATTTTCAATTATTCTTATTACAGATTTTGAAAAGGACTTGATGCAGAAATTAACCCATATCCACGGAAGGAATGACCGATTAAAACCGGGTAGATAAGTGAATCTGATTGAACATAACGGCAATAAAACATGACAGTTTCAAATATTTCTTTGATATTCAAGAAGCAGCATTTTCCTAAACCAAACCAGAGCATTTGTCTTCCCGGTAGTTAAGATAGATGGCAGACAAGATATCTCCTCCACATTTTGCTGCGTTTTGCTGCCTTCATTTCTACTCCCCTGAAAGCAAATTTCAAGTTAACTTCACAAATAATCTAGAGTTGCCCTAAGTCTATTTCGTCATCTGTAATAAGTCTGTCTGAAAGTAAATAGACTTGAGGCAAGTCTGTAAATAATCCAGCTTTGCTTCACTTTCTTATTTGCTTTCCAGGTTGATCAATCATTGAGTTACTGGCTGTTCAGTTGCGCGTCATGTTTTGGTGAAAACATTGGACAAACGGAATCAAAATATTCGCAGACGACAGAATAATGAAAAAATTATCGACTGACAAAATTAGCAGGAAAAAGTTCATGTCTGTGGTCAAGACTTGCTGGTGAAAATGGAAGAAACATTTGAGCTGCAAATCAAAATAGACAAGGCAAACAGAATCAAAATATTCGCGGACGACTGCATCAGGAGATAGGATATCAAATGACCAAGTTAGCAAGACAAAATTCATATCAGTTGGAAATGCAAGAAAATTGAGATGCAAAAGCAAATATGATTGGGCAAAAAAGTTCAAAATATTCGCAGAAGACAAAAAGTGACAGTGCATAAAGTGACGTAGATGGATATGCATCGAAACATAATTGACGACGATGATGATGATGACGACGATGACGATGATGATGACGATGATGATGATGATGGTAATGATAATAATGATGATGATGAAGATGCCAGGACATTGAATAACATAAGTAAAGTAGTGACAACTCTCCTCCAACTTGAAAACTAATAACATGAACACAACGTTCTTGAAATCTTCGTCAGTAACATTCAGTTTCATTTCTAAATTGGTACAAAAGCTCTTGCAATGCATTAAGCCTAACTAAAACGACTAACAACTACAAATAAAACTTAAAACAGAAAACTGCTCATTGACGAAGTTTCTGAAGAAAGTGGGTAACTGACAGAGACTTCATCGAATTGTGTGCAAAACTTCAATTATATGCTTGTTTGTCTCTCTTTATTGACATGTTTAGAAAATAGACCTTTTAGCTATTCTACAAAAGAGCCTGGATCGAGCGTTAATTTTATAAAATGTTATACGCAAGATTCGATCGAGTGGCGTTAGAGGTTCTATCACTATTATGCACATTCGAAAATTCTTCAAAATCCATCACAACATCGTTCGATTCAGATTCTTTCCCTGAATAGCTAAAAGATCTATTAAGCTTTTGATTTATTGATAGTGTTAGTAGTGTAATATGGGGCATAGGACACTAATCTTTTAAAGGGTGCGTGTAGAATTCTAATACATTTTTCTTTGAATTAAAAAGCTTGAAAGGAACTTTGGGTAATTCACTGTAAATCTGCCGTGGCACTTTTTTGTGATCTCCTGATTAGTTTTTAAATGGCGGCACTCATCAATCTTGAGGCTATGACGTCATTGAATTTCTAAATCCTCAACAAAGCTACATACTTCTGCTTGCCACCATATTGTAGATCTTCACAAAATATGGCTCTCTTGAAGATTGTATTAATTCTCCTCACGTAGTTTAAAATTTACGACAATTTTGATTTTTTTCAAAACATCTGATGAATTTTTACAAAATGATAAAAATGCAGCCATTGTGAAAATAAACAAGGTATCAGAAAATTGCCAGAGCAGATTTACAGCAAATTACACAAAGTTCCTTTACTTTCTAATTCATTTCATTCAACCGAAAATAACTTTAATTATTTATTAACTAAACTACGATACACAGGTAGTACTGAGGTCAGTCTAGCAAGATACTACATAGGTGTGCTAAGTAAAGCAGCACGGAAAACACATTACTAGTATCGCTCGTATGATCACTCGATACATATAACCTGAATCTCACTAAAAACAGGGTGGGGATGGGTGGGAGGGATCATATCTTTCGTAAAAGTACTTGCTATCGACCTGTGATTCTTCACGCCTTGAAGAGCTTTTTATATTTGACAACTAAGGACGCTTGCATGGAGAGCGTGCAACAGTATTCCCTTCCTTAAGAAACTTAACAATGCTACTTCAAAACATTTTTCTATTGTACTGTTAATTAACTCATTTCAAGTCATTCACTTCATAGAAAATGTGATATAATTTCATATCAACTTTTTCAAAGATTTGAAATCTATGCTGTAGTATGGACATTGTAAAATAGATGACACAATTAAGATAGATGACATGAATTTAGGACGACATGATGTATTTGTAGAATTACTTAACATTTTAATCATGATTATTTTCATTTAATAAATAATCCAAAATAGTGAACATAAAAAATAAATATATCAACATATTTACATTTCGCTCTTTAACAACATTTACTTGCACGGG
The DNA here is from genome assembly GCA_964019985.1 of Aurelia sp. 4 Dawson et al 2005. Taxonomy (NCBI): domain Eukaryota; kingdom Metazoa; phylum Cnidaria; class Scyphozoa; order Semaeostomeae; family Ulmaridae; genus Aurelia; species Aurelia sp. 4 Dawson et al 2005. The sequence continues at coordinate 16,749,874 of OZ026507.1, read as the reverse complement.
TCTTGGGACTCTTGTTTGAATTCAAGGGACTTTAAGACTTATAACGAGTCTCCCAAAAAAAGTTTCCCGATTTGAGCCGCCATTTTATTTGATAAAATTATAAAAGAAATTTATTTCATAATGCCCAACTTAGATCTGGGCATTTGCTTCATTTTGCTTGATTGTTCGAAGAAAAGCATACTACACAAAATAAAGGTCCTGTGGTCCGCACTTTAGTAGCGTACTGCCGAATTTTGATGCCAATCTATGAAATTGACAAGCGGTTGTATGCCTTCACACATGTGATGTAAAACATGGAAGGAATGGAACTTTGTGAGACTTTCCACCTTTTCAACGGTTTCTCGTGCATAACATTTTTGGAAATTCATATTTTGGAAGTCTTTTCATGTGGAAAAAAATCGGGAAATAGTATATGAATCCAAGTTAGCCTTTGAGGACGAGACTGCTGTTTAGATCTTTCAAGACAAGACAATGGTTATTTTGCTGAAACTGTTCATAAGGGATACTTTTTAAGGGATACCCGGTGTGGTTCGAGGTTCTTTCAGGACGTATTTTGTCGTAAAGATTTATTTGCCTGACTCTGTGAAACAGAAGCCCAATAGGATTTGAAGTGAATCGTCGATTGATTGATTGATCGATTGATTGATTGATTGATCTAACTGATTAACTGATTCATTGATTGGCTGATTCATTGAGGTATCACTGCATGAAAAATCATTCAGGGCGCTTTTCAGATTTAGTTACTGTATTGACTTAGAGTGATCAAAAAATTTGGTTGATGAGCAAAATTCTTCAAAATCACTTCCAGACGTTTTCAAAAAACATTTTAGAGGGAAATGAAAACCTAACTTGAGCTTACTTCGCAAGCACTCATCATTCCGGAAACTTTTATGAAATTTTTTTCGTTTTCTAAGGCACTAAATGATAGTCCTTGAAACATTACACCGGGACACCACATGCAATTTGAATATTACCCGTGGATTTTGGGGGGTAGCAACTTCTATCGTAATAAAAAAGGATCATTGACGGCTTCTGTCTAGTCAAAGATACGACGCTTAAGAAACGAGTCCCGTGCAGCTATAAAGTCTCACTGATGTGAGGTAATGATACCTAGGGCGAGGGGGATGGGAAATGAGACAAAATGTTATACCTATTCCTCTGGATGGGGGTCAATAAAAAAAATTATCGAATAAATGAGCTAAGTACGATAATTCGATCGTTACGATACAGCCGTAAAAAAATTCTGAAACATGTTAGTCAAAATAATGCCTTTAAAAGGCAATATCTTAAAGTTGACATTACAATAATATATTCCGGAGCTCTAGGATGAAAATGACGAGACCTGCTAACTAAGATTTTTATGTGGCGCAAAAATTTGGAAGAAAGGAGTAAAGGGTGCAAACAGGCACCAGCTCACTATACTTGAAAAAGTTTAATGAAATGAATAAAAAAGTTCAGAATTGAATCGAACTCCAGCAACCTCGTTCCCAGAGTATTGTTAGATCATGTCACTATCAAGAAACTAAGTGAGCAAATAAGCCCTGTGGCAAAAAATTGCTCGAAAGAAGGTCAAATGAGCAGCCATGGAGGGTTTGTAGTTGGCCAGGTAGCACCATTTATGCAACTTCGATTTCAAACAAAATAGAGAAATTGTAATGATTCTTCAATTCGGTTCTTTTAATTTCACCATTTATCAAGTCTTTGAGAATTGCCTTAAATCTCCTATTGTTCTCGAAAAGCCAATCAAACTGCAGATCAACCCCTGGCATCCTATAGAACAGAGGCAGAGCAACAAACTCTGGGACAAGATCGAAATTTCAGAACATCATTTTAGGCCACGTAGAATTCATGGCAGGCCTGCCGATATGACAGTCAGTTTTTTGACTGTCAACATTGTTGGTTGCTTTTATGAAAATTTACAGTCTTACTATTTACAGATTGGTTCTTCATGATTCATTCTTGGATAAGCCAGTCCTTGGGTTCGCCAGGGGATGGTTTAATCAACTTTGATAGATTCTACTGTTCTCTCAACATAACGAATGATGGATATTTGAATTGGGTATGGAATCAGTTCTGCCTGCGCTGCGGAGGATTATGCAGTAGGTGTTGACAAACTCACGAAAAGCTGGAAAGAGCTTGAATTTCTGTCGATGCACAAATCACAGACTATATGAATATGACTTGACCAGGCCGGCAGTTGATGCAGCTTCGTGGATCTGAAACATAGGATGAGCTTGAATTAGGACCTTGCTGCAATGGGCAAGCTCCCAAATTTCATTTGTGCAAAATGTCGTGTTGAGATGTTTGTAGATAGTAAGAATCTTAACAACCAATCTTGAAAAAAGATTTGATTTATCTTGCAAATCTATTCATATGTGACAGATGGTAATAAGACCTAGAAGACTTCTATGAAAACAAATGGATGTCTGGAGGAGCCCGGGGAAATAAAGTCATCTACCCCCGCATTAAGAAAGTACAAAAACGTAAATGATTAACAGGTCTGGGCATAAGGTTTCTAGCACCGGTGCAATATATCGTTCTCTTGTAATGCTCTGGCGAGCTATTATTAAATGAATAATCAGAAAATGTAGAGGGAGAAAACATTTCAATAAAAACAACTTATCCCTTTCACACCCGGCTAAAATTAAGCTTAACAGGAAAAACTAATGTAGATTGTCGTTTTCCCGGGGGTATCATAATCAGTGATTCAGTAAGCAATAGATAAATGCAATGTGCATAGCCTCTAAAATCAATCCAAACTCCAAATGCTTTACCTCCTGAAAAATTCGCAGTTCTCAATGAATACTGTATGGCCCTTCCGGGGGTGAAAGGGTTATGTTTATGAAACGCTAAGGAGAGCAATTTTAACACTCTTCTCAAACATATAGGCTTGTTAATACCATAAAATATGATTGCTAAAAAAAACAGCGAACAATTTGTCTTTTACCTGTCTAAGATAATCTTGACATTGTGTTGATGTTGACTTCAGCAGATCAGCTTGTCCTTTCATTACTCGCACGTTCCATGAGAAGTTCTCCATCACCTTCAGAGAACAGAGTATCAGTTTAGAACAATAGCTCAAGTCTTTATATATCCCAAGAAAGCTGAAATCTTCAACATTGGTCACAAGGATTAAACAGTGCGATTTTAAGACGATGAATACTATCCTCGAAAATATTTTTAAATAAATCAATTCATGGAAGAAAATAATTTACTTTACCTTAGCTGTTCTCGTTTCTTTCAGCTTGTCCCTTGCACAAAGACTTGGCAGAGTCTCCTTTGGGAAGAATTAAAGGCTTGTCTAATTGCATCCCACCAAAGAGAAATTCACTCATATCTGATAATGGATACTCAAATGCTAAATTCACGAGATTAGCATGAATGACCAGAAGACTGTACGACTGCACAGCAATATGATGTTCCTCCATGCAATTGCAAGTGAGTATAACAGGCTAACATACTTCAAGGTAGAATCGTTTGGTTTAACTTACATGCCATTCCAAAGCACCTCTCCTTGCATGGTTTAATTTTTGAAATACATTGCTTGAATTCTCAATCAGTGATCGACTTTCATCAAGTAGCTAAAGGATAAGAGAAACATGTTACAGAGAGAATTGAGCCGAACTGTCAAGCAACTTATCAATTAGATTTTACATCATATCTAAAACCTTAGTTTCACACATTTAGGGCCTGTTTATTTGAGGAAAAAAACACCTCACCTGCCAGACCCGGGGCTGAGAGGTGAGATTCCACCTTCCAAAAGAATCCTTTGTATTTTCAGTTCGCGTTTACATGACGAACGCAACACCACCGGCATAATGAAATCCCCCTTCACCAGATGTGGAATCTCACCTGGAAGAGGTGAAATTTTTCCATATAACGAAACACCACCGGTATGGTGAGGTGAAATGAAATTTTTGGTTGATTCTCATTGGTCAGTTCATTCTGATTTCACGGAAGAGAGACTTTACTCCACCTTCCCTCTCAGCCCCGGGGCTGACAGGTGAGGTGAAAAATCTCATGTAAACAGCCACTGAAATTTACCTCGCTTGTCAGCCCCGGGTCTGGCAGGTGAGGTGTTTTCCCCATATAAACAGGGCCTTAGTTTACTTGCGACAGATAAAGAAGTCATCCGTACCTGTTCGTACGCTGTAATAGCTCGTTGTAAATGAGGCGGTAGATCTCCTTCTACCTGCAGACAAGGGTACTAAAAGGACAAACACACTTCATCAGTTAATATTCACAATATTAAGATGTTAATGATCCTAAGAATTTAGTCGACGCTGCAACTGAGATTGTCTTAGGTGGCGCCAGAATTTCTCAATAAACTGTCCTCCAACAGGGAATATTGCTACACTGAAATAGGGCAAGCCCTATTAGGATTACCCTCTGTTTACTCTCGATTACCGAATAATCGTCCCCCTACGCTTATCAATTTTTGAAAAATTTTCCAACCCCCCCGCTCTTATTCCAACCCCCCCTTTTATTAATTTTTGGAAAAATGAAATGATAGTAAACATAATTTCTGAATAAACGCAAGAAAGAGTCGCAAGGAGGGCTTTCAACAGAAACAGAACTCAAAAGTAAATGTATTAGTAACATCACTGATCACATAAATATATATAAGAGACGAGTTTACCTAAAAAACGACTATTTTCTATTTCTCCAAGACCCCCCGATTATTCCAACCCCCCCGATTACTGTTATATTGAACCATTTCCAACCCCCCCCGATTATTCTCACCCCCCCCCCCGTTTATTCGGTACTCCAGAGTAACTTGTAATGATTACAAGAACAGTAAAATTTTAAAAGCGTATGTGAACAATCACGAAATAAGAGTAGGGATTCCTTCTTAGATAAGTAACAAACCTCTTGGCTAATGACAATTTCCATATTTACACTGGCAAGATCCATAACTCGTTTTGATAACAATCGTATGCATTGCTTTAAATTTGAGCGCGGTGACAATCCACAGCATTCCTTTAAATTAAATAAATAATGTATCAACACACTGACGGAAGAATAATTAAAAGCTTGGATAAATATGGGAAAAGGCTAAACCAGTAATAGGAAGCTTGAATTTGATGGAGAACTTATTGCATAAAAAGACTCACGTATTTCTTCCTCTATATACATATAAATACAAATGAAAATACAATAAATGCACAACTACAATAGATTGCAAAAAATATACCACAAGGAGAATGGGAAAACATGTCACCCTGTGGCCATTTAACATTTGATCTTAAATCTAAACATTAAAAAAAGAAAGTAACTAATACAAATCTATCTAAGGTTATAATTTCAAAGGGAAGATGTGTCCCATTTTTGGGGATTTGCAGCAGAAATTTAAAAGCACTAAGATGAATGAATTTAAAGTAGCCTCTAGGCGTAGTTTATTAATGTCAGGCAGTAACCTTTCATTGCCATATGGAATGAGTTCAACAAACAATGTATTTGAGAAGTTAGAAATATCACTAGCATGCAATACTGCGTTGAGACTAATACTGTATTTCGTCTGCAAGGGTGTATCGTCTAAATTGTGACAAATACAATGTCATTTTGATACTGACATAAAGGAAGCCCTTTATACTTCGAGCTTTCATTGACCTGCAGAATGAATCTACCACTGACTGGCACGATCACAACACATCTATAAGCTTGAATGGATTCGTCTATGCCAGCTTTAATAACTGAACGTACCACTGATGTCACAAAGCATGTGCCAGTTCTAATGGCAAGCAGAAGGTCCTAATGAGATTCTCTAAAAAGTAAAAAAAAAACAGTTCAGTGTAAACTTTTACCCCTTACCTTGAAGATATTTAAACTTGCTTGAAAGTTTTCTCGAAGGATACTTGCTTCTCGTAGAGGCTGAATTGAAAACTGTAGAAAAAATGAAATATCTAGGAAAATGCATTCAAACTGAAAAGATTATGGAGAGAGAGACTGACAAAAACTGGATGTAAAAATTGATTGCCGGAATAACACAAATTGTTACTCACTTTATCTTTCTCGAAAAGGCTCTTTATAAATTTGCTCTAATATGACATATCATTTTGACGAGTCTAAAAACGATTCAAGAACGGTTTCGAAAAGCCATATTCAGGTTACAGGATCCAACGAATATTTTTTCATGTGAAGTCCTTTCTTAATGAAATGAAAAAAACTAAACAGCAAAATTATAAAGGATATGAATGTGAAGAAAATACCTTAAATGTATCATCTACTGCTTTTATTCCAACAGATTTCAAACTTGTGTACTGCAAAAGAATGGAATCAATTTAGAACAGTTCAAGATAGGATGGATGTTTGAGTGATTGTCCGAGCAATGCCAGTGACTCTTGGCCTACGCGTACACCAGTTATACAAAAGAAGAAAGGGTATACGAAACAATAAGCAAAAGCTTGTTACAGCTGGTTCCAGATTTCTGGAACTTAATTCACGCTGCCTTTGTTGAGACGAGTTTTACACATTATTTGAATAGCGGATTGGGATAATTAAAGATAATTACTCAAGTGGCCGTAGCAAGCTTTAACTTCACTTCATAACCCCTTTCTTCTTTTAAATGATGGGTCTACTCGCAGGCCACTGTTTTCCAGGCTTCATTAATTTGTGTGAGCAAACGAGTGCCACTCGCAGCCACAAAGTGTCATTACACATTGGTTAGTGGCACCTATAGTCCTCAGTGCTAAAATCTGGCTTTTTAAATGTATTTCTGACTAACCTCTTTATTCTTTCGTAATGATTTCACGAATGGGAATCGTTGAATCTTCAGTGATGGCTGGAAAGAAAATTTGATGCTACATATTTATTAAATAAACTTGAGAAGTATTTCCTCACGTCAAAAATCATCTCTCAGTTAAAAAAAAGTAAATCTTGGTAAAACGTACAACTAGAAACTCGATGTAGAGAGGTTGGACAACAAAAATACTAATATATACTTTAACACACTGAGACCTTTGAAGCTTGTGTCCTCATCAGAGCGTGATTTCAAATAGTCAATAGACCTTTTAGCTATTCTAAAAAAGAATCTGGATCGAATGATATTCCATCACATTTTGCAGAATTTTCGAAGTGTACAATGGTGAGGGAAGCTCTAACACCACTCAGTCAAACCTCATGTATAAAAATGTATAAAAATAACGCTTGATCCAGGCTCTTTGGTAGAATAGCTAAGAGGTCTATTGTCAATATGGCATCTCCGAAATCGAAATCAGGCTCTGATGAAGACATAAGTCCGAAAGGCCTTAAATATTGTATTTGGTGGTCCATTCTCTCTACATCGAGTTCAAACGTAAGAAGTGAAAGATAAGAAGTCAAAGCAGAACGACTCATCAGCTTACCAGTTCAAAAGACTTTGTTAAATTCACATGAACAAATAGCGAAGCCGGTGATAATGATTCTCCAGTATTTGATAACAGTTTTACCATTCTGTACCCTACAAAAATATCCAGAAAAAAATCTCATTAACGGCCCCAAGTTAGGACATTTACCTGTTCCAGCACTATTTCCAACGATAAGCCTCCCTCGAACAGAAAACTGCAAGGGCATTTTGAAAGAATACTTTGATACAGAACAGTAGAAATCACTCACTTATAAAAGGAACTCACTCTTAAATCAAAGTCAAGTAACACTGACAAACGATGCGCTTTCCGCTTTGCCGTCAACTTAACGCTCAATAATAGTAAACTTGGCACGAATTTCTGATGTTTCTGGCTAAAATAGCGAGGAACATTCAATTCCTTTCCTTTGATTCCTTTCTTTCATTTCTTTCGGTGTTGTGGCAAGCAAAAAGCTTAAATGAGCAACTAAAAATAGGTTTTGAAGAGGATAAAAGCCTTCATAGCAAAAGTAACATTGTACAGCAAACTGCCTAAAGTTCTTTGAAGTCCTTCAATTCACGGAAAAATCTGATACAATTTTACACCCGCCTTGTTAAAGATTTGAAACATTTAAGCAAGCCCTATGCTATGAAAATACAATGAGACAATAGAAGAATACCTGACTGTAAACAGTCGACAGGCATTGTAAATTGACCAACGAAGCCATCACCAATAAAATCATCATCCAAGACAACAAATCTAAGCAAAGCTATTTCTGGTAAGTTGACATGGAATTCGAATGTTTCATCAAATACTGGATTGAAACCTGCATAAAAAAGATAGAAATAAATGAGAACTTTCGCAGCAATTAACACTAAGGGTAGTGCTTCGAAAAGTAGGTTTCCACACTTAAACGTTTTTGGCAGATATGCCAGTCGTAACAATCTCTATTTCCACGTTCATTCCTGAGACACAAGGATATCAAGGTTGATTCTAAAGTGACAAATATTACTCTGGTCAGTCGATAAATGATTAAATAAGATTCAGAACCATCTTCTAAAAGGAAGTGCTCTCTCCTCGATTAGTTTATCTATTGAGGGAGCTGATAAGTTAGACTCACCATTGTGGGGAACAGTCCTCGTTTTGAAAGTTTTTGAATCTGCTGGTATTCCGTGAATCTCAAGTACAACGAATGGATCAACGTCCTACGATAAAAGAAACAACAAAATTTAAGATTTCATTTGATAGATTAAGATTTCAAGTTTGAATATCGGCCTCATACTTTTTATTTCAAAGCCTGCCAAAGGCGTAAACTTTTTTCTTGATTCACCCAGTATAGATTTCAACAAGCACCGCAGCAGAAAACAGGCAATCAAAGTAAAGACAAACATAGCAAAATTTGCAGACACATATACATAGGAATGGGGGTGTCCGGGTGCTCTCTGCTCGCTTAGCTTACCTATTGAGAGAGCTCCTCCTTTAAGTAAATCCTTCCATACAATTTATCTAGCCTCTCTTTGTAGTTGTATACTGTATTAATTTTCTGCACCATTGTACAAATTTTCTGTAATATATATATCTTTAATCTCTGTAGGTTAGTTATTCGTGTGTATAGAATTATAAATTGGATCCAGCGAAACTTAAACCATGAGAAACTGAAACTGAAACATACATCTCCTTTGGCTGTTGATCCTTTTGGCTTTGGAAACTGATGACCACTGATTATCTAGAAGAGGCAAAACAACCAATAATGTAAACAAGTACTAAGGGACAATTGACATAAAAATCTTGAAAGATGATGACCAAGCTTAGAATGATACATTAGCTGCGGTCACACTAAAATCTAATTCCGTTATGATCTGAATTGTCTCACTTTATTGAAATTTATCTTTGACATCAGAAAATACGGCATCTTAACGATAAAGAGACATCCGGTCACACTGCGCTTGGAAAGCTGCCTGTGCTGTGGCGAATTGTTGGCGCGAAAGCAATCATCACATGATTAAATTGTTAAACCAGGATTGGTTAATTTTGCTAAAAGATGCTGTAATTTAGGTTGGCACCTTATTCATCCTGTTGTCTTGATATTATAGTTTTTAAAGACTCTAGGCCAAGGAACAAAACGTTGTAACATCATTGAATGTGAGCAAGAAGAGCCGTTACATACAACAGCGTTGACAGCCCGTTGTTTCAAAAGGAAACAGAATACAGCACCCAATGTGACCACAGCCATTAATTTGACCAAATTATCTTGAAGGAAATGCACTTACCTTTAGCTGTACATTGAATGAACAATTGCCAGGGATTTCACCTTTCATATGTGGACTATAATATGCAACTTCTGCAAGACGAAATGAGATATTGTTGTGAAAACGCGGTGGATAAAATCTGCTTAACGATGCACAAAGCTAGATAGCCAAATAAGAATGAACAGAAAGTGTTTCTTTTCATAATGAACAACAAACATTGATAAAACGGTTAAACCAGGAGAAAAAAATTGCCGTCGAAAAGAAAACATAAAGTTATTACCTTCTCTTAGAACTGCAGGTTTTAGGACATATCCACTTCTACCATTTTGTAAGAACCTTCCACGGTTTAGATCCATTGATAAACCAGGATATTGATAATTCAGTGCAACTGCAAAGTAGATTTACTTAACAGATCGAGAAAATAAACAGCAAATCTGATATATTTGTTTGCTTTTACTGGGAATAATAAATAAATCAGAGGACATTCCGTCAGCGTTTTTAAACTGTCTTCCACTGCTTCCCTCCTTAAGTCCATTTACTTAGAACAGACCAAATGACATACAAATTTTTGTAGATATCTGAGGTTTGGTTCGGGCTTCCAACCAACAGAAACGCTAAAACTGGAGTGAATTCCTGACAGAGCGAGGGAAACTGCAAAGGACTGGTGAAAACATATGTCACGAATCTTTTTCACAAATTAAATCAAGTCAATAACGTGACGATCGAATCAGGCAAATTGAATTACAACTTTTAAGTTTGTAAATAAAAATGTAAAGATTAACACTTTCCTTACCTAGCTGACAACCACAATTCCAAAATTCCTGAGGATTGAAATTACTTGAATCTACTCTTTTCCCAGCGGGATAAATTCGACTAAGAAATCTTTTATTGTAACTAATAAATTCTTCAGGTGCACTTTGGCACAAACGTCGAGCTGTTGTCTCTCCTATTGAACACATCTCCCAATATTTCTCTGAAAGAAACAAAAAAAATCTATTCCAAATGCGTTCAAAAAATTTCGCCTGTACTAGGGATTAACCAATGATCTACCAAAATAACTGTTCGTTTTATCCAAAAACACTGGCCGACTCGATTAGAAATTTCAAGTTTCGTTGTAAGCTACACAACGACCACCATAGTCTCCTTTGTCAAATTTTTGTTGTTGCAGTATTTTGTCAATATGTTTTATGTCATCTATCATTAGTTCCTTGTAGTTATCTGTATTATTTCGTTGTCTGTTCTTGCTTCAGTTTTGTTCCCAGTTTTAACTCAATGTAATGGCCGCAGGGTAGAGATATCTTTTTGTTCCCTGCTGCATCGCTCTTTCTATCATGTCAACAGAATGAGAAAGCCCTATTACTTTTATTCCTTTCCATGTGATGGTGAAGTTTTTTCCCATATCCCAAAGCATTGCACTCAAAAACTAATGTTATTGCATTCAGACAAAATGCTCTTTCAGCAAACGGAAAACTATTACAATGCACTGCTGTACCAGGGGGTCATGTTCGGGTCCAATAACTCGCAAACAATACCTTTTAACAATAACGATAAAGAAGAGAGTTCCGAATTTTAGTCAACAAAATGAAAGCGACGATCACACTTACGATTTTCCAATGAATATTGGAATGATCGAAATCGTATAGACTTGCAAATATTGACGAGGTCTGATAATTCTTTCGCTAATTTCATCGTCTTGTGCAGTGCATTCTCATCCGGTTGCTAAGAAAATAAACATGAAAGCTGAATTCATCGTCTGCTTAGAAGCCATTTCAAAATCAGATTCCAAGCACTGGTGAAGAGAAACGGGGGGATTAAGTGAAGCTGAAGACTGCAATAAACAAAAGTATTTTCGAAAACAAAATTTCCCGACGTTTTTGACGAAATTTCAGACGCTTTCACGGAAATTTCGAACGATTTGAAGTAAATAATATATCGACAGTTTATTTGGCCTGCGTTACATAAAAGACGAGGGTTCCTCGTCAGAAATTCGCACAAATGATTATTCTAAAGGCTGTTGAGAAAGACTGCGACGGTGGATTTAGTTTCAGAAAATATAATGTTTTTTACAAATAAGCACTCGCAACAAATTCTATTTCAATGCAAGAAGTTTCCTGAGCACAGAATTAAGTTTTAAAACAGCGAAAATGATTTTTCTGCGCTGGGAAAAATCTCGGAGACTAAATGTTTCAGAAACAAACATCTTTGGCCATAAAAATTTTTGGATATTTGGAATGTCTCAAGATATTAGCGCTCGAACATTTTTCATTTTATGAATGGGAAATAACTGACAGATTTTCCCTTTCAGATACGATGCAACAACGCAAATTACAATATAGTGATCACGTGATGAAATGTAGGCATGTGGGTTGACATTTAACAATGAGGAATGCACGAATGCATGAATTTACCAGTTGTAAATACGAGTAAGGGAGCATGATGGTGATTCGAAATATAAACACACCTCATCATTAGCCTCCCCTGCGGTTACAAAATACCTCACAAATAATCTGAAAAGTAATGTTACCTTTGTCACGGAGCTTTTATTCTTATGAGGGAAATTCATTGAACCATTTTTAGTCTCATTTTCGTTAATCGTTTTCTCTTGTCCATTCCCATTACTGTATACCACTGAATCATCTTCCTCCTCTTCACTGACTTCGCCTTCATCGCATGAAACCGTGGTTGGCAACTTTTTATTCTGCATAAAGAAAAGTAGGCAGAGTTCAAATACAAAGCTAAGCAGAATGAAAAACCTGATCACGAATCAAGAAACATGATTTCAAAAATAATTCTAATATTATTATTATAACGAATCTTTATACAGGATGTACATTTCAACATAAAAATGCTGTTATCAATATGTGTCCTGTAAAAATAATTCTAATACAGAACTACAATAACCTTACTTGGCTCCGATTGTCCTTTATTTTCTCTGTCATCACACAAAAACTACTTTATATATAATGACTTCAATGATAACCTTTCAAGCTAAATTACGTTGCTGTTCTGTTGCTCCAGATAAGGATACCTTCAAATAAGAATGTTTTTCTGTCTAGAATAAAATCATCTACGCTCTCAAATCAATGTCATCCTTCGCATGATCGCCATAGTTTAAGTAGTGAGAGCCTATGACACACAATTTCGTAATGAAAATAAATTTAAAGAAAAGAATCTGTACCTTGACTAAAATCTTCCTTTTGAGAGTTTCTGGAGATGGTAAATGCTGCAAATCATCACTAACTGATTCCGTGTACAGCATATCTGTTTAGATAACAGCAGAACAAACGCTTATAAGTGATGGTAAAAACATAACTGTTTGTAGTTCCATAACCCCTATAACGTTCTACCGTAACAAGATAGTGGTGGCTCCACTTCTAAGCACGACTGCCAAATCATTTATTAAACGATCCAATAAAACAAAGCACATAACATAAACAAGGCCTTTACCTTTAAAAACTTCGACTAAATATTCTGCCATAACTTTCTGTTGTTTTGTGCTGCAGTGATTCTCAATTGAAAGGATTACTGGGTAGCTAAAAGGAAAAAGGAATGTCAAATGGCATGAAAATAAAACTCTATATCTCTATCATTTTGAGAACAGCAAAAAGCTCTCTCTGTATATCTTTCGGTCATTTTTGAGGATACCAACCTTAAAGATGCTGCAATCAACTTCATTCAGAAAAAAAAAGAAATAAGACGCTCTCTAGTATCTAAAGGTGTGTCTCTGAACATATATAGCTTGATATTCATATAAAAACTTTTGAAATTTAAAGAATGAAGTTGTTTCTAATTTAATCAGCACATAGGAAACAAATCTACAACAGCTATAAGAAATGTCAGCAAAATGTGAACGAAAAGTCGTCACTCAAAGCAAACTCACTCTGACGTCTCAAAGGCATGTTCTTCAATTGAGACCAATGCATCGTAGAATGTTATACGACTTGTTAATGTTCTGCCATGATAAATAATTGGTTCCCCGTTTGGACCATCCCAACAATCAACTATAATAAAAATTGGTGATGATAAATCAATAAAGAAGAAGGATTAAATATAAAGATATAATGATAAGACTAAAACCAAACGAGAGAAAAAACTCAAAAGTTGGTATCAAAGCACAACAAAAAATGCGGGGGAATTTCTACTTTTGGTCCGTAGTACATCCTTAGATTATCTGGAGCAACCTCCCCCCATAAACACTAACTGTTTCCTGCAGTAATTAGAATTAAGATACCTAATCAGTCCCTCTTCCCGAAGGCTAAACTCCTAAAATTCCGCTATATGGCAAGTAAAATCGGTGCGAAAGATTCAATCGATTCTCGCCTAGAAACGATACATACTAAAGCAAAGAAACAATGTAACTGGCAGCGAATTGCATGTCAACGATTATAAATGATATATATAAAAAGAGATTGCCAATAAAATTAAGTTCGAAACACTCACGTTCAAGACAACGACATCCTCTCTGTAATGCTCTAATGTAGCCTTGTACACTCGATTTTCCTGTCAACTGATCTTCTAGAAGATACCTATGAAACATTTAAATCAAAATTTCAATTCTATATATATAAATACAATTCCGAAATATACGATATTTAGCATCGCAAAGAAAAAAAGTAATGAAGCTTAGCATGTTGCAATGTACCATCAATAATAAATTTGTAAGTAGAAACACCGCATAACGACAATAAACAACAGCGAATGAATCCGTTTAATGAGTATATATATTGCTAATATTCACATATTTTGGTATGTACATATCTAAATTTTAAAAGTAATTATCATACAAAGCCCTGAAGAGATCCTTCATGGCAGGAAGAAATATTGGCAATATATATACTCATTAAAGGCAGTCTGTCCCCTTTGAAGAATGAAAATAAACTCGATGAGGATTTCTATTGTACACTCCACAAGTTTGTGCTAATTCGCTTTATCCAAAGAAATCAAGGTCATAGAGACTCAGTGATGCATGAATTTCACTCCAACGTAAATAAGGTAAATAAAGCCGTTGCTAAGGTAAGAACAATAGGGGACAGACTGCCTTTAAACGGACCGATTCGCTGCTGTTTTTCATCGTTTTGCAGTGTTTCAACTGTAAATTTATTTGTTGTCCATCATCGCAAGCATCTGCGGATCCGACAAGCGATGTTTATATCGTGGCCTTTTCTTTTTTGATTTATTTGCAAATAACCCCTCCCCTGGAGTCTCCGAAGTTCAGTAAGCCTCCTGGGGGCCTAATGGTGTTTTACAGTAGATATTTCATGTAGTGTATGAAATTAAAATTGAAATGAAAAGAGAAGCTTCTCCTTCTCCAGAGTCAAACACTGGAATGACATCCCTGACACCATTCGAGAAAAAGAGAATCAATCGCTCATTTCAAAACAGGCTTTAAAAAGCATCTTTTTAGCCTGTAGGACTCAAATGCAACCCCTTCGTAGAGAAGCGCATTTCACAAATTTTTTTCCAAAAACATAAATTGTTCATATGTTGATTGAAAGGAGTATCATGTATGAATATTGATAAAATGGAAGAGGAATGAAAATGCAATGTATCCATCTTCTGATGTCAGATCGACATGTGAAATTGAGCTTCATAGCGATACTGAAACAAACAAAATTGTACATACGTATTGTGTGATGATGCGATGTAATAATGCGAAAATGGTCTTGTCATATCTTGAGTTATTTGTTTCGTCTGTTCTGGTGACACTACATCACAGTCTTTGTCCATCAAATATCTTGAAAATCCTGCAATCAAAATTTAAAAGGCTACACATCCTCCACTTGTTTCAGGTGAATTCATCTATCTTTGACCAACAAGGACAGATTTTGTAAGACAATAGCTGCAGTTCCTTGTATTGACACCTAAATTCAAAGAGATTTGCGAATGCAGACAAAGGAAATTCCCTCAAGCGGAAATTTAAAACAAACGAAGGCGCAAGGTTTCTCTGAGACCCAGGTAGCTATCTCGCTTGTTGTGCATTCCAGAAATGGTTTTTAAGAGCTAACATGAGCGCATATTGAAAGAAGGAACATATATCTAAACATTTACCGCGGGCATTTTATTGTTGCTATTCAGAAGCTGAGGAGTATGTGCTTTGATTGCAACCAAAAAATACGAGAATTGAATCGCCTCCAAATCGGTTCCTATACCAAACAAGTAAAATGCCCTTGGTGGATATCTAGATATATCCTTCTTCTTTCAATATATGCTCATGTTTGCTCTTAAAAATCATTTCTGGAATGCACAACAAGCGAGATAGCAACCTGGGTTTCAGAGAAACTTAGCGGCTTCGTTTGTTTTGAATTTCCGCTTGAAGGAATTTCCTTTGTTTGCAATCGCAAATCTCTTTGAATTTAGGTGTCAATAAAAGCAACTGATGCTATTGTCTTACAAAATCTGTCCTTGTTTCTTTGACCGATTCATCCTTCTCTAGCTACTTTTAATTTAGGAACCTTATTGTCGTGAATATGGCTGGATAGCCATTCACTTTAGCTATTCAGTCGGAATTTAGGGTGATTATTCAGCAAAAGATAGATCTTTTGCTAATCAGTTAGAAAAATTAGCTGATTTAAACAATCTGGTCACTTCATGGTTGCATTTCTTACAAATTAAAAGCACTGTTAGTGTCACTGAATAAAATTATCGACAATACTGTTGACGTTTGGGATATTCAAACAGATCACCATTATACTTTTTGCAGTAAGGATTCAAATCCTTTTATGTCCTCATGACATAATTAATCAAATCTGGACGGCAGAGCTTAATCGTTCCTTCGTGTTTTACAATGAGACTGGAGATAATCCTGGATATAAATATTGTTATCAAACTCACCATCAATTCCAAGAATCTGTTTCTTCCTTCCTTCTTCCGTTGGTTCACATCTATTTACGATTTCCAAACAATATTCTTTACCCACCCACGTCATCTGGAAATGAAGATAAAATTATC
Organism: Aurelia sp. 4 Dawson et al 2005; assembly: GCA_964019985.1. NCBI lineage: Eukaryota > Metazoa > Cnidaria > Scyphozoa > Semaeostomeae > Ulmaridae > Aurelia > Aurelia sp. 4 Dawson et al 2005. The sequence goes on along the minus strand of OZ026507.1, from coordinate 16,733,355 downwards.
TTACTGATTGCCGAGAATTTATCAGAGATAGACATGAACTTCAAAATTAGTACTCCTTTTGAGAATAGCCATATACGTCAGCAGTTTTCCCTAAATAAAACTGAGAGATACTAGTAATGCTGTATAAAGTTACAAGTGGGGGGGGGGGAACTCGTAAACTGATGATATTCGTCAAAGTCTTGCTCCTTGAATTGAATTGTCATTTATTGTCATTGTAATTCTGCTGAAACTTTGGATATTTTGGGAGTGTCGTTAGGGGGAATGGAGGCGAAAACAAGGACTCAAATAATAAGTCTAGGGAAAGCATAGCTTCCAATTCTTGAACCATCCCGGTACCCAGAGTTATCAATGACTGACCCCTAATTGATACTTAAAGGGACATTCCGTAAAAATCAAATGCATGCAAAAGTTTATATCGTTATCCCGATCGAAAAGCAGATTTTGTCAGCCCTCAGAAATCGTTTTCCTTCCTCGATCGCACTTCTCAGGCAAGATATGGAGCAAAACATCTGGACCGATTTCAATTTTAATACCCTACTATTTTTGTGCTTCGTTGTTGGCGAACAAAGGTTGCAAATTTTCATTATTGTCCGCCGGTTAGTCGTCGGCGAGCATTGATGGGTTTGTTGCGGTCGCTCTTGGAGTTGAGTTTGAAAATCCTGTTGTATTGGTTCATTCATGTGTCCATGATCGACTACGACCAAGAGAAATGATCGGCTTTAACGACAATTCTCGGTATCTGTCTCGGATTCAAATGCGAGGTTTTGGCTGAGTTCTCGGTCTGTCGTTTGTGGCCGGTTTGAGCTTTATTTAAGTTGGAGAAATATCGGAAAATGTTGATAACGATATGAATGTTCCTTTTATATGTAAACGATGCAGTTCGCCGAAATCCAGTTTTTTCCTGCGGAATGCCCCTTTAAAGGTTTTTAGCAGCATCTGTTTAATTCGACACGCCATAAAAGATGTTTCAAATGGGTCTAAAAAGAATAGATGACATTAAGGAAATTACATACCCCTTGCTCTGTCTCCAGAAAAATGAGTAAATCATCTGTCGTCAAATATTTTCCGTTACTCGAGTATCTAAGAATGAAATTAGGGGAAGGTAAGCACCCAAAAATGTAATTCAAACCATAGTAAGTGTATGCTGAAGAAAGAAAAGTAAACCCCGAGAATCAGCTGGTGTGGAACAAAATTCTAGCTATGAGCTTTAAGGTAAAATGTGGTTTAGCTAACAGGCCTATCAAAAATAAAAAAATTCCACATTCTGCAAACAAGATCAGTATTTCATGAGGAACAGGATGCCCCAAAAAATTGTGCTCCGTTTGTGTGGCTTGTGTGGAGGAGCAGTCACTTAAATTTTTTCGTTTTCGCACGGTTCAATGGATCAGGCTTCAATTTAGAGATTAAGGCCTTGTTTGAGTCAATCTGACTAGTGGTTGTTGGTTTATGGCAGAGAAATGGCGAAAAATAAATGGCTGCTTCGAAAACAAGATTCTTCTGTTCTCCAGCAATGTCAAAATCACATGTTTGAAACAAAGGGCTGTTGTGTTGTATTAAAGTCTTTTCTGAATTTTCAAAAGGATTAACAGTTTCGTTTATCATCAACATTGCACTATCAACCTTCTTAAAAATATACAACAAATTTGAATATGATGCTAAATCCCGTTACTTCTTCATGTAACAAGATTTTAGGAAAGATTCTATAACGAACAAACAAAGAATTTCGCATTTGAATAACGAGATTGAAACCAGCTTCCAATCAAGCCACGAAAGAAAGCCGTACAAAACATATTTCTGTGCTGAAGGAAGGCAAAAGCTTTTCTCACATTAGATGTCAAGCGAAAATACTCATGGATAAAAACCAAACACTTTTGCACTAATAATTCTGCGTTATAGCAAATCTCTGACATCTAATGCGTGAAAGACTACACCAAGCATCATTTATAGTCTAAGATAATTTGTCTTACCGACTGACGAAACTTGAAATACAAGTAATAATTGTTTAAAAATACAACGCAAGGAAAGGCTTACTTCACCATGAGAAAATAGATTTCAGTTCTTGTTGTGAGGTCTTTGAAGAATGAAACAAATTCATCTTTACTGAGGGAATTCCTCGTTGAAAGAGTTCCCTTTGATAAAGTTTCCTGGAAAGAAGGGAATGTCTTGCAATCAAAATAGTTTTAAAAAGGGGGAAAGTGACGTAGTAGCCATCTTTTACATACACTGACACTGAAAGTAGGTATGATTCTAGAAGATCGATGTTGCAAAACACGACTTCAGAGAAAGCCAAAAATGAAAGAGTTCCAGGCTGTACACTGAACTTTACCCATGGAGCTTTGACCTTTGAATTGAACCGATAGCTAAATTTAACTTTTATCTACCCGCGTAAAGCCATTGGAAACAGTTTCATATTCCTTAAATGGTAGAATTTTCAACCTTTCCAATAGAACTCTTTCAAGTTAACTTTGGCACTTAGTTATGGCAGATATTGCAGATCATGGCTGAAGTTATACCATACTATGGTAACTAAGTCATTCTAAATCATATCTGCATAAAATTAACGATGTGATGGTGAGCAAGATCCTATCTACAGTCTACAAAATATTAATGCATTATTTTCATTGGGCAAAGAGAAATTTATTTTGGTTGAACAAGCAGGAAAATAACGAGAGCGAAAATACTCGGTCTAGACGTCGCCTCGTCTCGCCTTCGGCCCTCCCTGGTCTAGACTGAACTTGATCTTTTCTTAGACTCACGGCTTATCTATCACACTGGAAATAAGAAAAAAATATGGCATCTCACCTGAAATTTCTGTCTGATCATTGCCGTAGGTGCACTTATTCTCAGTTTTCTTAATAACGCCGTTATCTCTTTCTCGCTTAACAATTCTTTGCCGTTCGTATCAAAACTTTGAAATTGTTGACACAGCCATCTGAAATCGCACGTTAAGGATAAAACGTTACGAGATGATGATGTCAAAATACAATGTAAGATAAAATTGCAGAGCTCTACTGTTAGTTAGAGTGAGGCTATAGAGATTACATTGATAGCCAAAAATTCTCAGCGTTGCTATTTATTGAAGCTATTAACTTGAAAAATCTGAAGAAAAATCGAACGCATTATATCCTTGGAACGTCGAACGTCGGCAGGTCTCTGTGATGCTGCTGAAGATGAAATGCATTGCCTGATGAGTTGCAAATTGAACCAAGATTTAAGATTTCGATTCTTCGAGGAGATTACCAAACAATATCCCTCTTTTGAGCATATGGATGTTAAAAATAGATTCATCTTCGTTATGAAAACACCAAAACTTAGTGGTAATCAACTCACATATGACTTCATAGACCAATGTCTATCAAACACCTACAAAAATAAAGACGCGACAAAAGATCGCATCTAATTCATTAGCCTTTGATTACCATTTGAAATTCCGTCTTCACATGTATATATAAAACAGAATGATGTATAATTTTCGTTTTGATTCTCGTTCACTTATTTCCTTCTATATATTGTATGATCTAGTCTTGTTTGTTAATGTTATGTTGATACGCTTATTGTTGCTTCGTTTTGTTTTGTTTAATTTCATTCAGTAGCTGTTTAAAGTATACAAAATTTGTACTAGGCTATTGTTTGAAAATGAAAATCTTGAAAATCTCGAAAGAAAAGTCGAACGTCGCTTCGAACGTCACTTCGAACGTCGCTTCGCTTCGCAAAATCGAACTTTGAACTAATCAGCCAATCAAACGCTTAGAACAGGCACGTGGGTTTACCATATTAAGAAAGTAGCGATATGATTGGTCGCACTGTAAACGTAGCGGACTTGGCCTGACTTAGTCCCCGTTGTGAAGCTGTTCAAGGCGACAAACTGAGACTCTTGTAATCAGTCTGCAGATCATAGTGTCTACTGTTGCATCAGTGGGTTTATTCTGACGAGTTCATTATGTTGTGCTGTTTTGAAAACAAGGATCGAGAATACCACAAATCTTTTCTCGCCTGAGAAGCTCCGTTTGATAATAAAATAAATAGTTATTTCATTTATGTTTAGAAAGCTTATAGCATTTTCTTGATATGCAATTCAATGTCGGCTACTCTAAAGACTTCTAATGTCCGATATTTGCACCTGCCGTCTGCATAGATTTACTATTTTGTCAAAAGATACATTTCGAATTCAGATAATATTTTTGTTTATTAGCGATATTTTCATGCCAGCAAACAAAATTTGTTGACAACTAATTTTGTCGTCGAGATGAACTTAATTATCGCTAGAATAGGATACCTGTCTCTCATGCCTTGGCTGCTGTCATCTCCGGCTTCTGAAATGGAAAACGCAACTTGAATGAACCTAACTAAAACATCAATTTACATACCATAGAAGCTCTACTAAGCCTCCAAGGGGTTTATTAAATTTTGGGCAATTCAGAGGGGGACTTATAAGAAAGGGGGCTTATTAAAGATGGGTACTTATTCACAAAAGCAAATGATAAGGATGTATAGATATGAAAGCTTTTCAGTTCTTTTATTACCTCATATGTTATGGGCCGAACATACAATTTTACGACTCCGATACGTATAACGTAAAAGCTCTATTAAGCCCCCCTTCTCTATTAAGCCCGTTCTCTAATAAGCCCCTCCCCTCTGCGCCAAAATTTGAAATAAGCCGCCCCCTCTCTATAAAGCCCCCCCAATTATACAAAGCTCTGGAATGTACTAAATATTTTCCATTTATTTAGCTACGCAACCTTGCATGTTAATTTTAATATGGTTTGGGATAAAAAGTATGTCGAATTAAGTATTTGAGCCGTAAAATTGTATGTTGATTCCACAAAATATGGGATAAAAAAACTGACAAGCTACCAAATATATCCTTGTCGCTTGATTTTTTGAACAAGCCCCCCTCTCTAATAAGCCCTCCTCTGCAAGGTCCGAAATTAAATTAGCCCCCGGAGGCTTAATAGAGCTTTAACGGCATTCGAGTATTCGACACACTTTTATCCCAAACCACATCAAAATTAGCATGCACACTTGTTTAGCTACACAAATGGGAAAGCTTGGTAGCCTCTGGAATCTGTAGCTTAAAAGAGAAGAAGATTGGTTAATATTTTGGTACAGAGAAAGGGTCTTATCAGAGAGAGAGGGCTTTGCTTGACAGAGAGGGGATCTAGATAATGCTATAACGATAGTTTTATGCACATGATGAACACGAAATGTTCTATTGAGTAGTGCTAGAGTCTCTATAACTTTTGGGCAAATTCCAGATTCATTTCATTTCAGTTTATAATATTCATACACGGTAAGTATTGAACAGATAACAAGCCGCCGTGTTAAAAAAGACAAACTACAAAACTACAATATCAAGATAAAACTACGTAAAATACGTCAGTATTTGCTACATAATTACGTATTACGTTAACAACATATTTCATAATACCTGTATTACGTAATAGCAAGAGGAAAAGTGAGACAATCCTCAGGATCTGGCATTTTTCAGTGACGATTGACTTGAGAATTCGCTTCCTCTTATTCTCTATCTAGGGCGTTCCAAAGTTTAGCTCCCCAATGTGAGCAGCATTTTTGGCCACATGTGGTTTTCAGAAATAAGACGTAAATGTCAGCGCTTGCATTACGAAGCTGTCTGGCGCAGGTTTCAGGTAATCTTTGGAAAAGCACTGTATATGAACCTACAGGCCATTTTCAATGTTTCTGTTTCCATGATCTCGTTGACTGTTTAGGTAGGTAGGTATTTATATTTAACGTGGCTAGCCCGCGAAAGTCTGAGAGACTTATTTCCAGCAGGGGCCACGGATGTTTTACCATCACTCCGCCGCAGCTACCCGCCACAGCTACCAGATTTCCCTCACATGGCTCTGGTCGACCCGGGCGAGTGTTATGGACAGCGACCAAACTGTCCAGCGTGGGATTTGAACCTACGGCCGTTCTGACCTTTGGCTTACGAGTCAGACGCCTTAACCACTCGGCCACACACTCACTTGCCACCCAAACTGCCTGATGATAGGTGGTCCAGACATTCTGTAGGGTTCTTTGTCACGATTCTAGCTGAATGATTTGGAGCTTCTGAAGCTTGTTGAGTGCTGTGGTGCCACAAACACCCCTAGACATGGCAACCCCCAGACATGGCAACAGAAATGGAAATCATCATTCGATTCAAATTCCATATTAGAATAGTCAAGAGCTCCGTAAGCTTCGTGTCTTAATGGAGCATGCGAAAATATCAATTGGCGTGGTCATCTCTTCTTTTCATCTATTTTCAGATAAAACAGAGCAGTGTGCACGAGACCTAAAACACTAACGATAGAGAGTCAAACAGGCATACCTCTTCGTGTCAATAATCGAATACCAGTTATCCAAACTTTGGCATCTTCTGCGTTATGAGCAACAAGATCAATCGAATCAAAACTCGATCCCAATACGATTGAAAAACAACATTCGTCACGAAACTCACATCCATATTCATTGAAAATTGCACTGGTCTTGCCGGCTCGTACTTCATATATCATGTCTACTGGCACTGAAACAAAAAAGTTCCACCCGAGTTAAACTAATATATTGAGCCAAAATTCCTGCCAAGTAATAAAAAAATTTATTGGCATGGTGTTCGCCATGAAAATAAAATCTGCTCTATGGGCAGTGTCTCACTGGGATAAAATGAAAAGAATTTATCAAGGATTTGCCACGCATTTCGGAAAAATTCCAAGCAATTTCATCGAAGGTGCATGTAAAATTGATTAGAGTGTGCCTCCCTCGTAATTGCAAAATTAAGCAAAAGTTAATGCCCTCGTGTATCAAGACTTCCTGGTCACTGCAAAGTAAACTAAAACAAGGGTCAACCCATGGTCAACGACCCGTTTGATAGAGAAGAAAACGTTATAGACTGTGCACAGATGGAGGCCCAGCGGAAGACCCTCCTCCGCTTCAAATACGTTAAAGCTTTATGAAACTTTTCAACATGTTAAAATACAGTTGAAAAGACAGCATATGCGTAGAATCTGTCCAGAATGTTGAAATCAAAATGCGTAAAATGCTGTTGCATTATTCTTTGACGTGAATCGATCAAAAGGAACTTCATCGAAAGGAATATCATGCCATTAATTCCAGAGACAGCATCTGTGACATTAAGACCATGTTTGAATTACATGTCGTCTTGAAGTTTTATGAAAGGATGTACTGAAGGAAGTATTTGAAGCTATGACACACATTAAAAGCTCAATAAGTTCTAAACTAATTGAGGAAGAACAATACGGCCGATACAAGAAACAGTCAGTTTATGAAGATCTTCTATAAGCATACGGCTCAAATCTTTCAAATCTTTAAAAAGGTGGGTGTAAAATTGTATCACATTTTTCTTTGAATTCATGCGCTTGAAAGGAACTTTGGGTAATTTGCTGTAAATCTACCGTGGCCATTTTTTGATACATTGATTATTTTCAAAATGGCGGCATTTTGACTTATTTTGCAAAAATTCATCGAAAATTTTGAAGAAATTAAAATCATTGTAAACCTTAAATCAATCGAGAGAAATTGATACAATCTTCAAGATAATCATAGTTGATGAAGGTCTACAACATGGTTGCAAGCAGAAATCTGTTGCTCTTCTAGTTAAGGATTTAGAAATTTGATGACGTCACAGCCTCAAAATTAATAAATACCACCATTTTGAAAGTAGTCAAGGTATCAAGAAATTGTCATGGCAAATTCATTGCGAATTACCTGAAGTTCCTTTCAAGCACTTTAATTCAAAGAAAAATGTAATAGAATTTTACACCCACCCATTCAATTTTAAAGGAATTGAGTCCTTACAAATAGTTGAGCGTTAACGCTGTTTTCAATTTTCGCTGACAAACCGCTGACGGTCCTTTGTTATCGCACAATAATGCTACAGTCATTAGGAGTCGAGACAAAAGACTTCTTAATCCTTGCATTATCCTGAGGAATTTCTTTTGTTTAATTTCAATAGGGATTAAGTGACGACTTTTGTTTCATGATTGAAAAGAAGTTGATATTGGTCATGAGAGCGCTATTTATACGGACTCAATGCCTTTAAAGTTTGGCGAAGATTCTAGCCCCATTCTATCAAAAATGCTCTCTCTGGAATCATAGCAAATTATTCGAAATTTCCTTCCATCGATTCTGTTGAAAGTTGGAGCTGTAAAAATTTACAAATTTAATCTTAATATTTTGTAAAGGTTGACGCCTATTCTCGAAAAGGCAGGTAAAACAATATTCCATTGGAATTATATCAGATAATGAGTTATCAACAAATCTTAAATTATGGTATCTGTTCAGCTGGAAACTTCACCACCAACAGCAACTTGAAAGAAATTCACATTTTGCTGACGACACTGCATTTTGCTTACGACACAACAAGATCTGAAACACACGATTGAGATAAAATATACGAGATACTTACACAACGCCTTGTCGGGTTTCTTTGAACTTGGCTTCCAAACCAGTGAATCTAATTTCGTACTCAGTTGATAAAATCTCTGGTATTGACGGCCACCAGGTCTCAGTTTGAGAAACTCAGTGCCGTTCTGCATAAATGAGTAGCAATCAGTTGCTGGAATCAAAGAAAGATTTGCATGATTAAAATTGCGTCGACCGGGTTCATGAAACAGACACAATACTGGACCGGGTGAGAGAGGATCTTGCAACTTTTGGAAGGTTTTAGTAATCTAATTAGGCGACATGACATTATCTGAAATATATGTCAACCTGTAGTCTTACAAATATTTTGCTTAGCAGCTTAGTGTATACAAGGAATTGGCGACTCAATGTTTTACACCATTGGCTCACTTTCAGCTATATTCGCCTTGCTTGCAGCAGCACCATGTAAATGTATTGCTAGCAACCTGACAAAGAAATTTAGATCTATCCGGACCGATTTCGAGATAACAAAATTATAAAAATGCTTTCATTAATTGAGAATAATGCGACCGATTCACATGTGCGGCGTTTAAATTCTGCATCATGTAGGCCTTGAATCTTTAAAGGAAATAGTGCAGATAGTTATTAAGGAGCCAATGTTAGCCAGAGTTCTTTGCGGGCACCCTAAAATTTCAGAATCTGATCTCGTATCTCAAATCTGAAAATCATATTTGGCACAAGCGCAAGCAGGGACAATGGAACAACACCGCAATATTTAAAATGATAGAGAAGATTTACTGTAGTTGAAATACTTCATCAGTTCACATTTTGAAGATAGGGTATGAAAAAAGTTGTATGTAATTTCTACTCCTTGATCGACTATCTTACTTCAAGTTGAGGAGGAAGGAGATGCAAGGCCGTTGGTCGTTGTCAGATTTATCATAGTACTGCAATATTGGGAAGAAGCTGAAAATATTTTCTGCAGGGGGAGGGGGCTAAATTTTCAGACAAAAATCAGAGAATGGGGGGCATGATTCCATCGAATATTTGAAAATATGTCTACCCTCGGCAACACTCGGTGACCCATCCCTTTGGAATGGAAAGGTTCTGTTTCTTATTCATCAATCAATCACCAGCCTTCCACCGCCACACACTTTCTTTCCGTTTTTGTCAAACTTGATTCATAAAACATAGAGCACTTCAACTTATTGAATAATGAAAACCGAAGCCCGTGGACGGAAACAAAAGTATCTCAGAATAATTAAGAAACCATATTAGTCGTGCGACAATTTAAAACATGCAGAATCCTGACTTCAGCGTGTTCTCAGATCTACCATTAACACTGACGTCATTGTGGCCTATCTCCACAATAACAAGCAACCGCGAATGTAGCAGATCTATGCCTTTTTTATCTTTAATTGCGTCTATCGTATCCTTCGATATAATTTTAAAATCCTATCAATTGCTTGCGATATTATTTTCTTCAGATTCTCTTCCGCAAATACTTTGAAATAAGATAAAGGTGAATTTGCGTTATTCAGTGCCAAGCGCTGGGATCTTAGATGTGCCTAAGCGCTTATCGAGTCTGCGATCCCTCGTCATGACGCTCAAGTGATGGGGCCTTACTTCGTATAAAACCTGTTTTGGCTGCAAAGTCAGAGGACTCCACACAACACCTTCCATATAAAACTGGCATCTTTTCCAAATCTCTTTTTCATAAATTGTATGTAGAAACATCGCAAAACGACGAAAAACAACAGAGAATGAATCGGTTTAACGAATTATATATTTTGCCAATATTTCATCCCGCCATGCAGGACTTCTTCACGGCTGTTATGTTCTTTTGGTATAACAGCCCTGAAGAAGTCCTGCATGGTAGGACGAAATATTGGCAATATGTATATACTCGTTAAACCGACTCGTTCGCTGCTGTTTTTCGTCGTTTTGCGGTGTTTCTACCTACAATTTTATTCGTTATCCGCCATCGCAAGCATCTGCGGATCTCATGAGCGACGTTTATATCGTGGCCTTTTCTTCTTCAATTTTTGTTTCGTTCTTTCATAAGCTACTTGGATCAGCGAATAATACAAATAGTTTCTTCATTTTCTTCACCATAAAATGTTTTAGAATAAGAAATTCCCGAATCTTTCAGATTCAAAATTACTTGAAATTGTTGACGATATGATATCATCATGAGATATGGAAAACAAAGGGAAGATCTTTGCGAGATTTCTGGAGAGAAAACACAAATAAGTCATCAGTGGAGATGTGCGCCAACTTTGGTGTCTGTCGACGTTCACATGAAAAAGATGTCCTACCAGGCAACAGACTTTTCATCCCGGCTTATTTCCGGGAAATGACAACTGGCTATTCACAGGCATCCAACTTTGAGATACTTATCCGTGATAAACTCAAAAGTTCTGTTTACAATGGTAAACAGATTTGATTGGTGATTCTAAACCTACCTAATTCCGAAAACAGTAGACTTCACAGAGATGGAAACACATTTCCCAATCAATCACATATCATTAAAACAGCAGGTTTCAGATTCCTCCTGACGAAAACGAGGTTTTCAAGCAAATTCGCCTCGCTTTCAGAGTTTTGCAAACTAAAACGAGAACCTCTACAAACTCAGCCAAACCTTCTGCTATTCGAAGCAGAATGTTCAGTAGGCCTTCCAAACCATAGTCATATGTCGAAACCTGCCAAACATGCCGTTTTCGGAATTTGGGATTCAATCAAACACGAATTCCGAGTCTGCCAAGTCTATCGTAAAATTTACAATCAACGAACAAAGTATGGGAAACGATTCTACGACACTAGAATACATGGCAACCCTGCGAACTTAACATTTAACATAGAAATTCAAACTAACATTACGTGTAAATATTATAAACTGCATATTACAAATAGCAAAATAGCAAATAGCACAAACAAATGATTTGATCAGAACAAGTGTAAGAGGCACCCTTAAGTGCAGATCCACTGAAAATTTCAAACTGTGAAACAGTGAAAGGTGGCCCACTACCCCCCCCCCTCCCTACCAAGTAAAAATAGACAAAAAAAAACAAAAAAAGTCAAGGTGGCTTCCTACTAGGCTGCAAGTTAAGAGTGTAGCATCGTTTGGGTCAATAGGGCAAGTGGTAGCTGATTCACACGCAGTGTCACTGGTGGTGTTTTGCTTTACATGATGTTTGGTATTTGAAACTCTTATTTTTAATAAATTATTTCAGAGAACCTATCAAATACGGAACCTCATATTCATTTCCAAGCCAAAATCAAGGCACTTTATCAATCAAATATGCTATGATTTCTCCGCTAGGGAATGCAAAAGCCGTCCTTTTATTTCATTTGCCATCATCCACAACCACAGTCAATTGGATTTGTAGTGATTTTCAAAAAATTGAGAACCATCCTGACATTTTCAGTATACCATTCTGTAATTTTGGCCGTTTGATCTTGTTTTAACAATGGTTTGTGGTAACTATAGGTTAAAAAATTGGCATGATAAATTCTTTCTCCTTTTGTTGTTGTCAACAAATCAAATTCTAAAACACAAGGACGATTCACTTGTCTTCAAGGAAAAGAGAAACAGAAAAACCGAGGGGCAAATGACTGATTTTTTTCGTACACCTCCCTTGAAATCATATAAAAAACACGTACAAAAATCACAAAATCACAAAAAAATCACATACAGAACGCACTAAAAATAACAAATCACTGAAAACTTACTGAAAAATCACACAAAAAATTACTAGCAAGCACTAAAATCGCAAACAAATCACAGAAAAAAATCACGTGATTTCAAAATCACAAAAATCACGTACTGTACGCTATTTTGAGAAGTGATTTGCCCCTCTGAAAAAAAAAGCATGGCTTTCTCGCAAGTTTTTGCTACTAAAGATTAAATTTAGCTAAAGCTGAATTTGTTAATTCCTGAGCAAGGATGGAATATTGGCAATCATTCAATTACTTTTTCGCCCCGAAATGAAAAATCTTTCTGCTCACATGAAAATTTCAGGTTGACCTGAGAACTCAGACCGACCTGAGAAAGCAAAATGAGTTGCAGGTCGACCTGAGTTTCATTTCGCCAGTGTCATGTGAGCGCGCTAAGGGCTTTGACCGTGGAGCGAAATGAGTTTCAAACCAATCTGAAACTCAGACCGGTCTGAGTTTGCTCATGTGAGGGCACTCCAAATAATTTATGTTAGAAGGGCTCCCAGATTACTTTGTAAGACCCCAAAACAAGTAATAACACTCAAAGCCATTCAAACAGGTTGCTAATTATTACAGTACAGAGTCAAGATTTTACAAGGCTAACAGTTTCCTAGCTTTCAACCCAGGTAGCACAGTTTCTTAACTTTTGAGAAATTGAACCTACCATTTCTTAACTTTTGACCTATTTCTTATAAAAAGGTGGGTAAATCAAATGCCCCTCTTGCAAAGTTCCACCTATAACACCCCTAAAAAAGCATGGATGCTTCTCATTATAATCAGGTCCATCTTAGTTATAAATTGTTTCAAAAAAATTTGCAAAATTCTCTTAAAATTCTTTGCTCAGTTTCTTGGTATTTCTTTTGATTGGAAAAAGTGGTCCTGTATACGATTTGGTCTAATGAATGAATATATTTTAAAATACTTGCTGTAAAAATAAGTTATTATCCTTAGAGTTGAGATTGATCAATAGAGAGATTGAAAAACAGGTGGCTTTATAGAAACAAATTCACTTTTATTGTAGACTTCACTCTGTGTTGAGATGTTTTTCAATAACACTGTTTTTCCAGATGGTACAACAGTTTCTAACTATGTAGATATGAGGTTTCCAGGGCAAAGGTCCACTTCAAGATGGTGCAAGATGAACTTATTGAGAATTTAAACTGATCATGGATTAAAAATGCTGGGAAATTCTAATGAACCAGGCAATACACATTCATATGACTTGCAGAATGATACAAGACTAGCATAGGCCTTGCAGACACTAACATATCGTTTTCCAGGCCATAGTCTTTTGTTCAAAAGACTATGCCCAGGCTAAGGATTCACTTTTAGTCAAATCTATAGGGTCTATGGGGTAAAATGGGTAAGTTAAGGGTAAAATGGATAGTGTGAAAAATTTTCGTAAATTTTGCCATAATCTTTGTTGAGATTTTTCTCCACCTAGAAGTGCTCTAACTACCCTCCTTGACATCATGAACATTGCTTTATCAGTTCAGGGTCCAGCAATCAACACAACAAATTGTACACCAATCTACCCATTTTATTCTTTGTATGCCCTGGTCTCTCATGTGGCTCAATAATTCTTATGACATTGTTACGAATCCTTGCCAGGTTAATGTGCACAAGGTCTCTATTGTAGCGGTCTACACTGAGATACAGTGCAGACCTTGTCCATATAAACATAGATTCCCTGCCAAAGAAATCTTATCTAGAAACATTTACGATCTATTTTAGGTCCCTCAACAATCCCTATCATAATGCAAAAAACTTTTGTCAATTAATGTGTAAAAGGCCCATGTACTGAACACATATTCCTTTACAAGGAACTAAGAATTTGGCTCAGTATTGAAAGTTTCTTAAAATATCTGATTTTGAGTACTCAGAGTTTCTTTCTCAAGTTTCTTAAAGGTTCCATAACAGCCTTCATGTTTACTGATTGTGCCAACATGAACTTTTCAAAACAATGTTACAGTATTGGAAAACTTTCTGATGTTTAAACATCTGCTCAAGTACACTTTGAGTAACATATGATACAGGAAACAAGTGAAAAAGCAGAAATATGTTAAGGATTCCTTTGTTAAAAATAAATTTTTAAGTTGCATTCTCCCAGTACTGGATGTCTTAATTTTTTGGTGATCTGAGAGCTGAGTTTCTTACAGACACACCATATCTTTTTGTAAGAAACTGCTTATAAGAAACTCAACTCTCAAATTGCCAACAAGAAACTCCAGCACTGGGAAATATTTAACTTTATAAAAGAATCCTTAACATATTTTTGCTTTATTTCCACTTGTTTCTTATATCATATTTCTTGTACAGTACTTGATTAAAGTCTAAATATTGGAAAGGCTTCAAAAACCTTGCTTGAAAAGTTCTTGATGTATTGGTAATACAAATGAAGATTGTTATTGGAACCTTTAAGAAACTCATAGGAAACTCCAGTACTCAAAATGTGATAATCTTAAGAAACTTCTGGTAGCACTGTCTCAGTTTCTTATAAAAAATACATGTAACTAGTTATGAGAAACTAGTTATGAGTTTGCGTTCAGTCTCACAACAATTCCGATGTTCTATTATCAGCAGAAAAGCTAAGAATTTTGGCCAGTACTGAGAGTTCAGCTCTTTGTACCACACAAGCCCTACTTTGAGCAGTGCATTAAAAATTCATTTTGACATAATGAAGATCAAGTGCAGATGAGCAAAGTAAAATTCTCAGTGGGGGGGGGGGGTTACATGATTTGTGTATGGATGGGGGTGTGTCACCCACTTATCAGAAAGGTACCCTCTGCTAACTACCAAAACTTGCCATTATACCCACTTTTTTATGATAAATTTTGGGGGGAAACCATCCATTTTTGACTATTCTTCATCAATTTCTGGATAACCCACCCATGTTTTAAGAAAATCTGCCAAAAAGGGACCCTTGTCCACATAATTTTGGGCCCTAGCACATACCCGCACCCTATATGTACCCCCTCTGGGTAGAATTACAACTTTCCTGAACCAAGTAAAACTACAGTGAACCACAAGAGTTCCAGATGTCTAGTTACTTAGGGATTCCAAAATAGTTCATAAGAAAGCATTTAGCAAAACTTCCAGGAAGCTTGTAAGTAATCAAGTTTTTAAGATATCTCATAAGTGTGGTTACACCAGGTGGGCAAACAATCTTACTGCTCTGCCCAGGTGAGAAATAAAGATTTATAGATTAAAATATTTGCATATCACATAACCTCAAAACTCAAGAATGGTCTTAGTTATTGTTCCTTGTTGCATTTTCTGTGAAACTTTGCCTATCAACACAAGCATATCTTTTGTTTTATAAGAAACCAAGGTATGAATTTGAGCCAGTGCTGAAAGTTTCTCAAAATTATCAGATTTTGACCTCCTGGCTTGCAAGGAATGCTGGATGAAACAGACCCTTTACAGGCTCCAATAATCTTCATGTTTACTACCTGCCCCTCGTGAACAATGATTTTTGGAGCGTTTCCAATGACTCGGTAGTTAAGTACTTTTCAAGCAATATGATACAGGAAAAAAGTAAAACTGAAGTACACTAAAGGATCTCCTTTTTATTAGAATTTAAAGTTCTTTAGTTACATTTTTTCCAGCGATAGAGCTTCTTGATAGTTGGCGATCTGAGAGTTCAGTTCCTTGTAAGCAGTTTCTTAAAAATTGTATGTTGTACCCGGCGGTGACACTTGACTAATATGAAGTTTAAAGTAGTTTCCACTTAAAGCAATAAAAATCCTTTAACGTTAAGTGATTAGTTTTGATTCACGGAAAAATAATCACAATATTGATAAACAGATAAAAATATGCCTAGTTTCTAATATTAATATGGGGGTGAAGGCAATTCGAATTTGACCTCCTAAAGTTTATGGTTTCGATGCAATCTTTCCCTTAGAAACCTCGAACAGTTTTGTCTTGACTTCCTGAACGGTTGACCAAAAAATGAATAAAGAAACCACTGTTCATACTCACCATTAGAAACTCTTCGCTCTGACGGAGACGATGAAAATGAGACCCTCTTCTGTAGTGCACCGGGCGTCCGGGTTCGATCATCCTTTTTTAGGACACTCCGCTTGCGAGCGTGACTGCCTGTGAAACTTGACGGAGCATCTTTTTCCAACGGGCTGACTTCATCTCGTTCGGGACTAATACGTTCTTCAGGGATTCCATTGCTGTTTGATGTATATTCGGGTGTTTGTTGATGATCGTTGGCGTGCGTTAGTTGGATGTTTGTTGGCCTTGTGCCCTTTTCGCCACCCGCTTTGTCGGCCATTTTAACCTTGTATGATTGAAATCAATGTAATGATATTTTATATCAGCAATTCAATTCAGTAATCATTCAATTCAATGATATTTGGACTTTAAAAAGATGATGTCTCAGGAGTGTGTTACCAGGGGGTGACTTTTTGTTTTGCTATTCAGTTGTCTTTTGCGTTTCTTCAACCATTGACATCATCGAAGAATAATTTTCGCAAAGCAAAATGAAAATTGATCTCTTGCAACAGAGGGAAGTCAACATATACCCTGAAAGATTCGAACTACACATATTCTTTCATTACGAAACAAGCACTTTGAGCCCATACCTTCTTGAACAAATCAAAACTACATTTTCTAGGCCTTTCCAGTGTTCAGAAATAACACGAATTTTCAAGAAGAAGGTAATAATCTGAGGCGCCCTCTCTGATCGCAAAAAAACTAGAAAATCAAGAAACTCCAGTACCAGAAAAGTGATCTTAAGAGCCCATTTATTTTGATAAAGGAAATTCTTAATGTATTTGTACTTAATTTTCACTGATTTCCTGTTGCATATCTAAACATTGGACAGATTTCAAAAGCTTTGCTTTCAAATCCTCACGAGGACACAAAACGGGCATAGGAATGAAGTGAACATGAAGATTGTTATACCTTTGAATATGAGTACTAAAAATCTGATACACGTCTTTATAAGAAACTGGTTCATAAGAAACTAGTACAAAGATGGCAAAAATTTTAAGAAACTCTAGTACCATGTCTGAGAAATACAAAGAAACTTTGAAAAGTTAAAAGTATGGATATCATAGCAAATAGATCGTCGAATCTTTATTCTTTAGCAATATCAACTAACCATTTGTATTTTCAACATAACAGAACACTGTTGTTTGTTCCAATATTATGTTGTAAATGTCAAGAAACATATGTGCAACAGCGTTAGTGACCACATTGATAATTCTGCATTCAACAAATAAAAAACAGTCAAGAAACTTTCTGTATTAAAATGGACAAAATTTTATGTCAACTTAAGAAATTTTTAGTACTACGGCCTGATCCTTGTTTCTTATAAAAAAAAGTCAGATAAAGAAACTTTCAGTACTGGCTCAAATTTTTAGTTTCTTACAAAAAATAAGTTGAATCACTAAACTTCAAAAAAGTTAGGGCCCCTAACTAAATTATACAACACTTATTCGTAAAAAAACGCTTTTTCTTTCAGTAAAAACTGGATTATAAGAAACTATTACTATGACAGCCATAACTTTAAGAAACTTTTGTACTATATTAGAGTTCCGGGGGGGGGGTACTTGACCTAAATTTGTACGGGGATGTGCCCACGAAAAAAAATTTTCACCCTGCTCCAGAATTTTTGCCTTCAAATGATACCCTGTTCTAGGAAAAATCAGTGAACAGTATACTCAAAAACACAAAAATTTGACTAAATAATAGCCCGTTGTAACAAAATTTCCTCTTTTGACATGTTTTGACAACCTGCTTCAGAAAATTTGCCTTCTTTTGATACCCTGTCCTAGAAAAAATAGGCGAAAACGATACCCTGAAAAACGGCACATCCCCGTCGGACAAATATACTAAGTACCCCCCCCCGGGATTAGAGTAGTGCAAAAAAGAGTCATGGGAAAATTGCTGTGAGCCTTTATTTCAAAGTGATTCTATGAAATTTTACGTTCTGAACCCAAAGAACTGTCTTTCTTGTTAAATATTTGTTCTGTTCGTCAAGGAACGAATACGTGGCAGTGGCAGCAAACTACATCTATCCAAAAGATAAGAAACAAGTTCAGGAACTTGGAGTACTAAAAAGCTGAAATTTTCATGTGAAATTAATAAAATCTTATTACCAGGGGCTTATCCAAGTTTCTTATAAAAGAGAAAACGTGTATAGATTGAACAGTGCGAGTGTGAGTGTAAGAAAAGCGAAAGTGCGAGGGCAAACAAAATCAGAAATGAATGAATAATAGAGAAACTTACCATAAATTTGATGTTCATAAAAAGCTCTTATTATTCATGATCTTCAACTTCTTTCAAATGTTGTTCGCCTCAAACTCATCTCCGCAGCTTCCCGGTTTGTGCATCAAATCCAAACAAAACTATGCCGTCAACTTGAGGGGATGTTTTCGAAAATATTGATGCGTTTACCACCAAAATTTCTCGTATATTTGCCGTCTGTAGTTCTTTCGGAAAGTTATCCCGAGAAGTTTGCCTCCTGTGCTATGCCTTGTTATCTTTGTCACCAAGGTGCTTTCTCTAGAAATCGAAGAGCTTCTGTCTTGTGCCCCCGGGTCCTAAACTTGTAATCAAAGGCATCCTCGCAATATTACCTTTGTTCAGATGCCTCAAAAAAGCCATAAATAGAAACAAAGTAGATACGATCTGGGTTAAAGAATCAAAACAAATTTGTTGCTTTCAGATAAGACAAAACAACCAATTTATTAATCATATCTTTGACGTAAATCAGTTTAGGAAGGAATTGAGACTCTCAAAAAGTAGATTTTCATTTTCAAAATGAAATTTTCTCACGGAAAAGGCCAATATCTACAACCTTTTTCACACCAACACACAAAATAGAACGCGAACATGAAGTAAATAGTTTATATTCAGCCCTCTTACACTTTCCTTGTTTCGATTTTGGAAAATGAAGTAAAATTCATTTCATACATGATTGACAGCCGAAAATCTAAATATTTTCCGCAACAACCTATCCATTATTTTTCTGAGCATTGCAAGATACTGGTTAAATATTTTTCACGGAAACAAACAAACAAAACAAAATTTTGCGAGAGATTTCCCCATGGAGAGCTCGCCGAAGGAGGTAGCCTCGTCCTCGTGTGAGGTTGCAAACACTCAACCTCAACTGCAAAGGCGTCGGCCATTTTGAATTTTTGGAGCTTCAAGGCAAAGTTGAAAAAGTTTTGCAGCGTTAATTAGTTTAATATCATCATCAAAATGTTTGCTAAGTTTATGAACAAGAAGTTCTTTCATCCTGGTTCATATCCAAATATCAAAAGAAGATGGATGGCCGAGCAAAGAGCATTAGCGAAGGAAAAGAAAGAACAAGAGATGAAAGAACAATACGAGAAAGAACAACAAACTTATCAACATAAAATGTTAATGGCGAAGAAGGATGAAGATAAAATCAAATTAGGCCTTAATTTCATGTATGACCTGCCACCTGGGATGAAGAAGGACGACCAACAAGATAATGAAGGGGCAGAAGAGAAAGAGGTGAAGTTTGAATGGCAAAAGAATGCGCCTAGAGCCAAGTATGCCAATAAATTAGGCCTAGATGTTCATGACCAGCCCTTTGGGGTCTGTGTTCGGAATGTGAAGTGTTTTAAGTGCGGAAAATGGGGTCATCAGAATGTAGATAAAGAATGTCCAATGTATGATCAAAATACATCAGAATCAAAGTCCGCTCTTGACAGTCTGCTATTGAGTGATCCATTGAGATTAATTTCTGATATGAAAAGGGAACATGGTTTGACATTAAGAAAGAGTGTTATTGGTAGAGAAATTGATCCAATGGCTGAAAATCAACAAATTTTGGACTCAGATGACGATGAAAATTCTGAAGATGAAATAGCCTATATTGAATCATTAACTGATAAACAAAAGAAGAAATTGTTGAAGAAATTAGAGAAGATGGAAAGAAGGAAAAATAAGGAAGAAAAGAGGAGAAAAGAAGAAGGAAGAAGTAATAAGAAAGATAAAGATTATGCGTCAAAAAGAAAGAAAAGATCTTGTCAGGAGGAGGAGAGTTCTGATGCAGATGAGTGGGAAGAAAGAGCCCCAGAACATGAAGAGCACCATAAACCAAGTAAAAGGAAGCAAAGTGAGAAAAATTATACCCAGGACAATACTGACAGGATAATGGAGAAAGTGCCTCCTGAACATACAGAAAAACATAGATCAAGGAAAAGGAAACAATCTGATAAAAGCAGGGATGAGTGTGAACGTACTGGTAGGACATTGCAAGAAAGTAGAGGACATAAGAATAAGAAAGACAACCATAAGCGACATGAGAAAAGTAAAAGGAAGAAGATGTATAGTTAATCAAACAATTAGTTAAAGTTCTTTGAAATTGTAAATTCTTCTTTTATACTGAACAATTTTTGTGTTTGCCAAACTTGAATGAAAACACCATATCATTTTTGGTTCAAAGAGAAATACAGCAAAAGAGATTGTTATGATGCTAAAATAGTGTAAATACTAACAATCTTTATCACTCCCACCTTTGTACAATTATGGTTTATAATTCAATCGTTGAGACATACTTGTGTACATTCTTAATAATTTGTTCACATCTTCAGTACTTTTTTCTGGTTTTAATTCACCAGAATCTCTTTTCTCCATCTACAAATAAAATAATTAGAAATGATAAGATGATAAATTTGAAACCGATTCCAAAAAAATTAACATGACTAACAAAAATGTGGAATTTTCAGTTTTTGAAGCACTACAAGATGGAGGAAAGCAACAGTCTGTAGATGTTATGGTTTACAATTTAGCAATTTGATGATGCCACAACTTGACAGTGATGTGAAACTGAATGAATGAATAATGCTGTATCTGAAAATAATGATGGTATCAAAATGGTTTTCCTTGGGTTTATGGCAAATCTTAAGTTTCCAGCAAGCAATTCATTTGAAAGAATAGGACAGTTTCTGCACAATCAGCTTTATGTAGGACAAGTCCAGGGTCAGTATGTTTGATGATAAACTACAAGATATATGAATAGTGTATCATACTGTATTTTTTCTACTATTTTCCACTTTCCCTTCATGAGATTATGTTTTAGCAAAATAATGTCATATCACTCAAACAAAAATTGAGGCTCTTCTTTTGTGTTCTCACCTCTTAATCATTGCTGGCCTCAA
Source organism: Aurelia sp. 4 Dawson et al 2005 (assembly GCA_964019985.1). Lineage (NCBI taxonomy): Eukaryota > Metazoa > Cnidaria > Scyphozoa > Semaeostomeae > Ulmaridae > Aurelia > Aurelia sp. 4 Dawson et al 2005. The sequence continues at coordinate 16,712,107 of OZ026507.1, read as the reverse complement.
TATTGTGTACTCACACGAGAAAATGGCAACACAGTGACCAGATCAGACCTAAATTTTCAGATACTGTAGTTCAAGACACTTATGGCCATTGAGAAGCTCAAAATTTGAAATAAAGGTAAGAAGTCATGTCACTAGTTGGTAAGTTTGCTTTGTAATTAATCATATGAACCCTGGACTTGCCCTAAAGCTATGTAAATATTTAACGTTTGTGTTCCCATGCATGGAAAAGTCAAAAGAAAAATATAGGGTAAACTCACAGCTTCCCTTGCACAAGATAAAAATGATTGTATTTCAGGTGTGCATTCACTGTCTGTGTACTTATTCTTTTTCAAACATGCCATCATTCTTGTCATTTCTTCTATGCATGATGTCTCTGGAAAACAAATGAAATTAATCTGACTGAAATAAGATTTAAGCATGAATCATTCTTTTGCCAAAGGTGAGATTGTAGAGTTTGACATGTATGGGAGATTAATCCCCCATGCAATTTTATATTATCCACGCTGCCATATTCACAATCTCCTTGATAAGCAACTTTGATTCACACATTTGCATAATTTGGTAGCTGCATGGTATCTTTACTTGTATGGCATGCACGCTGTGTGATGCTGATATGCACATTTCCAAGTCAAGTTTGCAGATGATCTGTGCCATTTGAAAATCCCCTAAGCAGTTTGCAAACTTTCCAATTTGGGCCCCGAGGGTTTACGCCATGCCTGTTGCCTATTACAATGCATATATCGTTTTACAATTGTCCTTGGCATCATTCCACGCATAACATAAACCATTTATACCAGCATTTGCACCTGTGTGTAGCATGATGGCGGCCTGCCTTTAAGCAGGCTTAGGCGCTTCATACTCACGTCCTTGGTCTCTTCTCTTTGGAAGTACTCTTGGTCGAAGTGATGTTGGAATCTTCCCTCTTTTGACACCATAAAGAAGACTTTGTCCTCTGCCAGAGCATAAATTGCTGATGTTTACCATGTTCAATGAAATTGTAATAAATCAGTGGCCTAATGATTGATTGTGCTTGTCCACGTGAAGCCAAGTTGCAACTCCTTTTTTGGGTTTGGAGATGTCACAAAGCAGCCATCTTCTCTTTCTATTGTCTTTTCTACCTCGTGACAACTTAAGTAGCAACGAACTTTCCTTGCAGCTGGAACTTCAGTTACACTTTGCCAAAATTGGTCTTCCTTTGCCAATAAGTTTATTTCAATTTTGTGTCAGCATTTTGCATTCGCCTCGTTCTCGTGCACAATCCGAGCCTTTCAAACTTTCAAGATCATTCAAGATTGCAACAACGACAACAACATATGAAAACTAGAATAGAATCAAGCAGAAAATCTTGCATCGCTGCGCCAAGTTGCGCGCAGATTTTGCAAGTGTTGTTAACTATGAAATGTGTGATTTGAAATGCGCTATTAAGATTTGTCAAGACACAACGGATAGAATATTGTTCTCTGGAAAATGGTAGGAAATGGTAAATATAAGGATTGAAGACAAATTTGCGAGCCAAAATGCAAATGCTTCAAAACTCTCCGACTTGACGTCCCCATTTTTCTCTTGTAAATAAATGCAGATTTAGATAAGTATTTTTCACAACATGCCAACAATCTTTCTGTGGTCTGAAGGTGAAGAATTGAAAATGTGAGGTCGACTCTTTTTCTACTTTTTATAAGCATAAAACATCCACTCCAGTTCCTCAGCTAACTAGCCAGCGTACAAACTCGCCCAGGGGGCTATTCAAGCATATTTAGTATAGGGGTGCTCGGGCAGGGGTACAAAGCATTGACCCAAAAAAAATAATTTCTGGTGTGGAAAAAGACTCAAAGAAGTAATTGTTCAAATCCAAAATACCAAAAGGATGTGAAGTAAGTGCAATAAATCTTTGGGAAAGTGCCCTAGGCCATTAAATTTCTCATAATCTAATAGGATATTTATGCATTTTGAATTTATCAATGTTACTTGATTTTAGCTATTGTTTGTAAGGTATATGTTTCTCCCAATCTTTTTACTTTTCTCCATATTTGAAACCCAAAAAAGCAATTCCAAATACGAGAACCCAAAAATATCTGTACAAGTGATTGACCCAAAAAAGTAAGCTTTGACCCAAAAACGTAACCTGAGCACCCTAATCCTAGATATACCTGAGTAGCCCCCAAAGCAAGCTTGTCTGGTTTCTTTTCAAACAAGCCTTTAAAGAAGTCAGTCGATTCTGCACGCTGGCTTACAGCTAAACTCAAAGAATAAAAACACGTCAGTATTTGCAAAACACAACCTTTATCGTTATCTACAAAATAAATGCACACAAGTAAACATTGTTTGAAACTAGAACACGAATTTATATTTGAGGGGAGAATAAGGCATTCAATGCAGAAAGCTATTGAGAAAAGAGAGAGGAATCTATTAGACTTTTGTCGAGCAGGATCCTAAAGTTATGGTACATTATTCTACGGGGGATAGCCCTTCTAGCTGTTCCGAAGGTCTGGATCGAGTGAAATTTTTCAAAATTTAACACATCGCTTCTATCACCAGATCACAAGAGGAAGAAATAGACCTTTTCAGCAATCCTACAAAAACCCCTGAATCGAATGAAAAGTTTATAAATCTTGTAGAATTTTTAATGTGCAAAATGGTGATAGAGCTCTAAGGCTCTTGCATCAAATATTCCGCGTAAGAAAAAAAAAAGTTTACACGTTTTGCGAGCTGTGGGGGTAGGGCTGTGGAACAAAATATACGAGGTTGATGCTCAAACTAAATTTTAATCTATCAATCAAAGGTTAACTAAGATGAGAAAAGTTTGTTTGGTAAATCTAAGTATAGCTACGACTGTGGTAAAAATAGCCTTGTAAAGACAAAGGGCTGTGACGTGATACCCGTGGAACCACATTTGTTTAACTGATCTACTTCGACAGAAAATACTGAGATCTGATGGGCTAGAAGTTGCAAGTGGCTTGAGCCACTTTTACATGCTTACTCTCTTTAAAGACCCAAAACTTAAAAAAATACCTGTAAGAGATTTGCACCGGAACGAGAATTCCAAGTTTGATTCTGATCAATGATTTACTTCTCATTGAAATTTAAATTCAATACAATTGTCAGTCTCAGAAATAGAATTCAATTTCCATAGCAAGTAAATCATAGACCGGAATGAACGTGGAATTGTCCAACCTCGTCCCCATGGCCTTTTGTCATATTGGGACGGAGACAAAAAGTCAAACTTCGTCTCGGTCCCAACATAACAAAAGGCCTTAGGGAGGAGGTTGGGAAAGGTCGCTTTCATTACATGGCCCTTGAAGACATTTGTTCTAATTTTTGTATTTTCAAGATAAGTGATTTACCAAAAACAATTTTCTCGTCTAAATTAGCCTTTGACTGATAGATTAAGGTTTCAAGTTCATATCGGCCGCATATACTTGTTATTCTACAGCCTGCCAAACATATAAACTTTTTTTGACTCTCACCAGGCAAAAAAATATCGCCGCACAATACTGACTCTAGTGTACATTAGCTAACAGGTCTATCTTTACAACTGCTATTATGATTCACTAAAAGGACCAACAGTCTTCAACCCATCCTTTTTGCCACCTTTCTCATTGTTGGGTGAAGAAGGAGTCTTTGATTTTGCGCCTTGTTGTGTTGTCGGCCTACTTCCTTGGCGAGATGCCGCTTTTTGAGGACCCAGGACTTTTACACTTGATCTGGACGCCAATTTCGCTCGGATATCTATCGCAAAGAGAAGAAATCATTGCAAAGATGAACCCCCTTTGACAAAATGGTACCATTAATAAGCATCATAAAATAGAGACAATTGGACACTAAGAGCCTGACTATATGGGAGTGGGCTGGCCTAATAGACGGGCTGGCTCGTTCGCCGAGATGGAATTTAGATTGGTATTAGATGTGAAAAAGGCTGCAACACGTGGATAAAGGGAAACTGCGCATGCTCTAATGTGCATTTTCAGCTCACTTACCAGGGTGGCTCGGTTTGATGCAATTACATGAAGACGAGCTGGCCCGTTTGGCGAGCCAGCCTAGTTGATCAAAGCGAGCGAGCTCGGTTACCGCGTTGGCTCACTTCTATATAATAGCAACTGATATTGTATGTGGAATAGGCCATAGACCATGGAAGTGAGCTGGTTCGTTTGCCTAGCCGGCCCATCTCATATAATTGGGCCCTATAGAAGAAACCGCATAAGAGAACCTAGTTTTATAACAACCTAAAAGTCCAAGAGGCAGAAATTCAGTAATAGGAACTGTTTAAGCTGAGGGAAGAGATATATAAAATTGGACCGTTCATAATTTCAAGGCAAAATTCAACTCTAGATATAGCATATTACATCATCTCAAATCTGACTGGCACAAGGTTTTTCAGATTTCTTGTCTGACTTCCAGAAAACCCCAGGAAGTAAAACTCCGGAATTTAATGGGAGGGAAAACATAAAATTCGTCTTGCTTAAAAGTCATTGGTATTTTCAAAATAGTGAGGCTGTTCTATTTCGTACTTGGGCTGTCAGATCGCTGTTGAAATCTCCTCCTAGACGATATTTACACAAAAAAATTGACTTGACTCTTTTTTTGAGGTCACAAGATTGAATAGCAGTTAAATCTTATCAAATAAATACCATTTTTGTAAAACTCGAAAGAAAACAACTTCAAATAGCTTGTTACCTAATCAGCAAGTGTAATGTCATTATTGAGAACGTCGAGCAACAAGAATTTTTTCATTACGCAGGTGGTCTAGAGATGTACTCTTCACAAGCTGTGTAGACCTTTCAGCTATTCTGAAAAAGAGTCTCAATCGAACGGCGTTTGTTTATATTTCAAAGAATTTTCGAATGTGTACAATAGCGGTAGAAGCCTTAACGCCACTCGATCGAACTTCGCGTGTGGAATATATCAAAATATCGCTCGATCCAGGCTCTTTTGTAGAATAGCTAAAAGGTCTATTGATGTTGATAATTCTTATCTGTGATTTCACTTGATGCAAAATCTTCCACAGAAATTAGGGATTTACTCAAAACCCTGTCAAATGAGCCAGGAAAAAGAACCCGCTTTCGAATATTCATAGCGTAATGATTCAAATTCCAGTTAAAAGCCGAAACAGAGTCTAGAAGAAGTTCAAAACTTCCTCCCGATGCTAATTTTGTTCCTGAAATCTTCCTCCTTTTATCATTTCATAAAGGCAAAATAACGAAGTATTCAAACTCACTGCGTTGCTTATAGCTCTAAAATTTATGAAATTTGCCAAAATAACGCAACAAGCGGAAGTTAGAAGCCTAGAAGGAATTATGCAATGAATAAAGTATAGGATACGCACCTTCAATTTCTGCCTCCGCAGTTCCAGGTCGAGGTTTTTCTTTCTCGAATATTTTGAATGGAGTACTTGGCTTGTTTGCAGGCGCATTGGCAGACCATTCATAGTCAGCATACGACGCCCTGCAAAATAACACATCAAAGGAAATTCCGACCCAGCGAAGAAAAGTAAGAGGACTTTTGATTGGTCCCCTCATAGAGAAAATTCGAGAATCTAACACTTCGAAAAACATTGCTGGTTTCAAAAGAGAAGCTAGAAAAGAAATTTGAAAGCAGTTTTGTCAGTCATCTTTGCTGTTTTCAACCAGTAGCATTCGTTAGAGTGGACTTGCAGACTTGCTCATGTCGTTTTACATAACGACTTGGTCAAGTTCACCGTTTAATTTGTCAATTTTTCACCAGAAATGGGTAGCTCCGTGACTTGCTGCGAAAAGTCGTCTAGAATTGCATTTCAAACGTTGGATTTTAATCGTTTAGCTCTGAAACTTGGTTGGTGGCAACTGTGCCTTCATATTATACATTGAAAGTGAAATGAAACTTGATTTCTGAGAATTACAACAGTCTTTTCCTCCAAACAATCCTTAAAATGGGCATGAACATCGACGGAAAATCCTTAAACATGGGTCTTGACCCTATGTGTTTGGTCATGGTTTGGTACCACGTCCCCGCCATCCCAAGACTCCAGCTAGATTCTTCCAACGGGGGGCTGTAGCCCCTTCTAGCCTTCCCCTGGCGCCATCACTAATAAGAAAGGGCTCCTTAAAAGCCACCTACTCTTTTTTGTCATTTGCCGTTGCTTGTTGATCCAATTTAGCCAAGATCGATTTTGGTTTACTTTGCCTTAGTTTTTCTTCTTCTTTCTTCCAAGCCTCGTTGTATTTCCGTATTTCTTCATAATCTACACTGGATTCATGCTGCAATAACTGATCTTCATACGGTGGGCGTTGCTTGTCTCCTCCATCTTTCTTCTGTTCTGTTTCGAATGCAGGGTTGCGTATTCGCTGCAGTCCTTCTCTCAGTTGCTCATCTGATGCACTTACTGCTTTGATCATGTCCATAACAATTTGCTTCTCTGAAATAAAAACAAACATTTGTTTTCTATTACCATTTGGACTAGCCTGCATTCGATTTCAAAGCGGTCTGGTAATCAGGCTACAAGTAGACAAAAATGATCAAGTCTTTGGACTTTGGGGGCTTCACGAGTTGTGCGTTTGCCCAATTTAGCACTCAGGTTTCAGGATTTACATTCAAATCGTACGGGTTGTTGGGTTTTGTGATGTGCCATTTTGAAATTTGGGTTTGACCATTTTTGTTCTAGGGTTTCGGGTATTTCATTCAAAATTCCTATATTGTCGAGTTTTCGAAGTCATACAATCCATCATAGATAATATGAGTCCATTTAGTTAACTGTGATCGAAAAAGCAGCTTTCGAAAGCTTGAAACGATCCACACAGGGTCAGTCAAAGTGAAAATACTCGAAATAATCGAAGATTACTGATGAAAATCGAAGATTGTTGTTCAGAAGTGCAGTTTCAGGGTTTGCTATTTTTGTTTCCGCGTTTTCGGGTTTTTGCTAAGTTTGGTCCAGCTTTCGGGGTTCTAGTAATCCCCCCAAAGCCCCCATTTACGTTTCATGATGCAGCAATTTTCAGACGTCACAACTTCATAATGTAGCAAACCACTGTTTTGAAAGAAATGGCAATGAAATAACTTAAAAGTTTCGTGGAGACAGACACAACAAAGACTTATGACCTGGAACCCATTGTTTCCCTGTGCTCCTGTGACTTGATGAGGGCACTTCGGTCAACAGAGACTCATGATATTGTTCTGAAAACGTGACCCTATTCAGGCCCAAACTCTGAGCTGCCTAGGGTACCAATCAGATGGTGAGATATGTGAATTACTATGGCTCCGGCAAATGTGGTAGAATTTTCAATTCGATTGAAGAACTGATAACATTCGGACGAGATTCGAGATTCTATGCTGTGATTCCATCATAGCTCGATTGATAAATGCAGAAAATAAGGCCAGCTTTTTCAATGTTCAATTATGGGTCTTTTTGAGCATGGTTTATCGCTGGGATACAAGGGACTCATCGTCATAAGTCTAGATTCAACGCCTGTTCTCCCACAAGCAGCAGCAGGGAAGGATAAACTTCATTTTTTGAAGCTCACCTCGATCAGGAGCATTTATCAGCCAATTTTGTATCGCTTGTACTGAATCTGTTTGCAGTATCTGAGTCAGTAATCCAAACACCTGGGAAAAAATTTTGTAGTATAATTTAAAAAGCAATAGTATTTTGTAATATCCGATTTAACATCCGATTCAATTGTTTCCATGATTTTTCTGGCTAAAATCAGCTACTTTGTTCAGATTTAACAACGAATTTTCTCGAGAAGGTCCATTCGAGAAGCCTTAAAACGTGCTAAAGTCAAAAACAAATTTTCCTGACAGTTCTACCTAACAGCAATGACTTTAGTACGCAAAACCACGTGCTACCCTCTTGGGTGAATAAAGAAGTCTACGCCCCTGTTAGAAAAGGCTTATTCCGGAGGATTCCATTCTGCTAAGAGAACAAAACATAAGCCATTTTACATATGTATGTATGTGAAATTCGCCACAAATTAAGATATTTACTATGGTTGATAAAATATATTGCACAAAATAGTTACAATACAACTTGCATGACAACTTTAATAAAAACAAGTCAAAAACACCCTAATTGTAGTGGCAGGGATAGCAATAAAAGATCAAGTTGATCTTATTTCCACCATGATCCCGTTAGAAGTGGCTGCGCATAATAACAAACAGCAAAACTTTATGTGCTTTTGGTTACATGTAAGTGTCATTGTTGTCAGGAAGGAAATTCAAGTAAAATTTGCTCGTCAATTGCACCCGATTTTGCAGGTGTTGAAGGGGCTTTCTGCAGAAAATCTCCCATATTCCTGGGAGAGGAATGACCCATCAAGCCGGGTAAATTACTGAATCTGACTGAAAATATCTGGAATCAAGCAAGACAGTTTTCAATACTATTGCTTTGCTTTTCAGGGAGCAGTAGTTTTTCAAACGTCATACGTTTGTTATTTATTCAGCCGGTACAAAAAGGCAAATGTAAATAAAAACAGCTCATTACTTACAAATTCTTCATTCGCTTGTTCTACAACATTCATATTTCCATCTCTTGTCTCCGAAGGCCTTGTTGGCGGTCTTTCGCCTTCTTGGTTCGTCACTTCCCCAGATAATCTTTGACCGCCGCGTGAAAGTGAGTTTCTAACAAATTCATTCTCCATTTTCCGAAGTGCATCTCGCGACGCTTGCCTCGATCCTTGACGGGACCCTTGCCTAGTTCCTTGCCGTGAAGGAAGGCCTGGCATCGAGTTTGCAGGCTGTGCCTTTGGGAGTGAAGCTGGGAGATTGACTGCTTCTGTTAGTCTTTTGAGCTCTTCTTTCCAATTTGGTATGATGGGAACTACAAAAAGAAACAGGATACCTTACATAAGAAAATTTGCAAAGAAAAATATCATTGAAGGTGGGAAAATGATATGTTCCTTTGAAGATACACATCAATATTTGAAAGATAAAGCTGTTGTGGTACAGTTGTGTAATCCTCTGATTTGCAGCCACAACAGCTAGACGGACATGGTTCGCCATCCGGTAGCGCCCCATTTTAACCGAGGTCAAAATTACAAAACACATTGCGATTTTACATGCGCAGACACGGAGCCAGAAGCAGACGTTGTTATGTGTAGAGAAGCTGTCTGTGACGTTACGTGTAGTCAAACTACACCACCCGGGGGAAGAGGGGGGACGGGTACTTGATTGTGACCGTGACTCGACGTGAATCTGGACTTTGACAAAAGGACCTATTTGAACGAAAGAATTTTTCAAGAATTCCGAACCCTTTGGCATGAATTTCAGAAAGTTTCGTAACAATTGAATTTTGTCGATTTGAGGATGCAAGATCTATTCGAAATTTCTTCTTTTATGGCAAAAATTCTAAAAAGCTACCCATCCACCAGAATTAAGGTTAAAAACAGACCAATATATACGGAAATTCAGGTGACAAACACACCCATATGAGTGGCACATCCATTACCACTTAATAATAATCAAGTTCCCCCCCTCGGGAGGCCCAACATTTTAGCGCCAAGACAAGGGGATGGCGGACTCGATTAGGCCTTCTTCTGGATTCCAGCGTTTGGCACTAAGCATCGCAACTTCGCCTTCATCAGCAGGCAGAGCATTCCTCCAAGGAGCGTACGACAGCTAAGTGAGGATTCAGGGGTTCTTGCAAAACAGTCTTTGCCAGAAAGCATTTCGCAATGGTTGGTACCTTGCTTTTTCGAAAGATGAAATGCATATTTATGGAAAGTGATTGCAGATTCAATTGAAATTCGACAATGGACGCTATGCATCCCGGGAAAATGCCCATCTACGCAATATTTCCAATAATAAGTCTTTCCAATGGAAAGACTAAGGGTTATACCCAAGTTTCTGATCGTTTGACTTCTTTTTGTTCTCAAACCATCTCCTTTTAACGAAACTCATCTTCAGTACAAATATTTGACGCGATCCACTTGCTAAAATAAACAACTTGATCTGGTTTGTTTGCCCGAAACAGGAGCTTTGCATTAGGTATAGCAGCAACCATGGGAACGTTGAATGTCCGTGCTTTGTTGATAGTTCAAGAGCAAAAAACTATTGTGGTAGCATGAGACTTTTTGAGAAACGGAGGTCTGGGTTCTTAATAGTCTCAATGTTTCACCGACAATGGAATGCTGCACTCTCAATGGAAAATGGTGTAGTGTAAACAGGGCCTCGTACAAGTACCGGTGTGCCTCGCTCTGATGCAACGCAAACAATACGAAGTTTATCTGCGAAGTGAAACATGTGTGCGTTACGTCAGTAGGTACCTGTGGGGTTTCTATTTCTTCCCCATACTCTCGTTAGTTATTTGCCATGGGTGTTAGCACCAAACGGATATTACTTCGAAGAATCAGATTTCATGTTCCAATTTCTCCCATGATAAAAGATCAATAGGCAAATTATTCGCAAGTCCAAGCTTGTTATAAACTTCTAACGTCTCGAAATACATGAACCAGAAGTAAAATAATTTCAGTGAGATTTCTTGAATAATTTTTGAAAAATTTCACAAAATGGAACTTTGATTTACTAATCTTACTTTGATCTTACCGAGTCCCATGCTGGGTACAGCTTTCTCTTTCAATCGATTACTCGCACCAGGCAGTTTCAGAATCCCTTCAAGCTGCTTTCGTTTCTCAGCATCAATGTTGGGTGTCGAGACAGAAAATCTTGATCCTGGTCGATCCTCTCCAACATTTGCATCCAAAACTGTGCATATTGGAACATCGAGTAACCCTTTCATGTGCTTCACACGTGCTGGATGGGGGCTATTTCTTGCAAAGTACGAATTCTTGTTTGATCTAGCAGGGTAGCTGCCTGATGACGAATTTCGACCACTGTTCATGCTGTCTGTAGGCCAAGCATATCGACTGGTATTTGGTAGATTGCCCTTTTGCTCTGCTTTTTGAAGTAAGCCTTCCAACCCGCCAGTGTTCAGGTTAAATGTTTTCATCATCTTTGCTAAAATAACTGCGGCACACTGCTTCTTGGGAAATTTGATAAATAAAACGATCAAAATCAAGGATACATTCTGCGGTATCCTTGGTGAAGAAAAAGTTGTGTAAAACATACCGTTCCCTAGCAACTAATTCATAAAGCGTTGACATCTGTTTTTGCGGTCTCTTTGTTTTGGGCTCCAAGACAATCCCCCATTTGTTAATAAGAAACGAGAGATATAAAAAAGATTAATTCGAAGGAATTTTGCCGTTTGAAGAATTGTATTCAATTGACAAAAGGAGAATGGAACAGAAAATGCGAGTCACTTCCTTCATTGCCAACCTGACTGCCAATGCAGATATGAGGCTTCAACTCGCTGTTAACGGGAATAAACGTACGGGGCAAGGCTACCGTGAGTACAACCAGAGCCTAATTTTCTGGCTCTGAAACCCAGGGTACGACTAGGCAAGTTTAAAATTAGCCTGTCATATTTGAAGAATTCAACAAGTGCGTAAACTTCAACTGAATGAACGTCCGCAGTTGTGGGCCAACCGTAGAACAGGTCTGAAGAGCAACATCATGTAAGAGTTTGGTATGTCGCTATTTTCAGGCAAACAGGGAACAATTTTTATGGGACACTCTGTATTAGTAGGATAAAAAGTACCTAGGTACAGTACACCATCGTGTCTCTATTTTGCACCAGCGTCGCAACGACATCGCTATGCATATCATAATCATAATCATTATCGTTATTAAACGTTAGTTTACAAGATCGCATTTATAAATACCAAATTAGAACAACCTACACATAAAACTAAATATCTAAATAAAACCTTGTCCTGTTTCGTTAACGGAACATTCTACAGGTGCAAATGTTCTCCAGCCCCATTTCGTATCTTGTTTCTAAAACGTGCGAGTGTCGATTATTGTTTTACATTTAATCATCAAGGGTATTCCAAAGGAAACTGCCCTTGAAAGATAAAGATCCCACCATGGGAAATGTGGACACAATTTGGGTGTTAATCGTGTCCACAATACCTGGCCTAAATTATCTTTAATGATTAAATGTATTTCGTTACCTTGCTTGTCTTCAATTCACTGTTTATCTTCTCGTTCTTGTCTGGGAGCACATCAGCATGCTATCACGGTTCTACATGGCCTAAATGTTTTGAACTGCACTGCGATTCGAAAGCCGTGACCTGAGAACTAGCTCCCAGATCGACGCAGCCTTCTAACGACTCATCCAGTAAATGCAAATAGAATCACGGCTTTCGAATCGCAGTGCAGTTCAAAACATTTAGGCCATACAGAACCGTTGACAGCAGGCTGATGTGCTCCCAGACAAGAACGAGAAGATAAACAGTGAATTGAAGACAAGCAAGGTAAAGAAATACATTTAATCATTAAAGATAATTTAGGCTAGGTATTGTGGACACGATCAACACCCAAATTGTGTCCACATTTCCAATGATCCTACTCCACAAGATATTGTATTTGCCTTTGAAAGTTTACAAAGATTATTTTTCTCAGGTCATTGACAAGGTCAGTGCTAGGCTGAGTTTTTCTCGTGAAATTCCCATACAAGCGATGGATTCATATTATTCAGTGAAATGTACTGTATATTTCAATCATCAATTTTTGCAAATTTCTGCGTAGATGGTAAAGCTGTTTCTGCCGGTTTCTGCGAGCGAATAATGACTGAAAAGAAGAGTCATGATCATTGTGGAGGATCTTTAGCGCATGCTTATGAGCGAGATCTATTTTGTTGTTTGCACATTTACTGCAGAACAACCATATCAAAGGGCAATAATTGAAATTCGACAGATTCACCACATTGCATATGGATAATGCTTGCTCTCTGGAAATGTACATATCAAAGGGAGAACAAAGACCAGCAGCCTTTGCGATCGTTTGTTTTGGTTTTTGTGAATTTCGTACAGTCAATTATTCTGAAAGCTGTGGAGAGCAAGTCGCTGACTTTATGCAAAGAAGCTGGTCTTTGTACTCCCTTTAAGTGAAGTGCAAGGTGTATATAGCAAGGTGTGGGGATATAGCTTGGTGTATTGTGCATTGTGCATGATATGCGTAGTCTTTCAGGCAGAATTTTTGGCGGATGCGGATTATTCCGTTTCCGTTTCCCGAAGCTTCCGTTCAAACGCATGCGCAGGAGACTTTTGATGATACCTTTTAGCGTTTGTCTTTCCATAGCGAAAACGTAGAAACCCTTTCAACTCTTCCGTGGTGAAAAATTCCGCTTCATGTTTTCACGGTAGTTCGGAAGTTCGATTTTCGGAAGTTCAATAATATTAGCAAATACTGCTTAAAAGCTGACATGTTTCATTAGAGATCTAAATCTATTCCGCTTAGATTGGCGACTCCTTTCTGAAATTATGTGGAATCCTCTTGAGCATAGCGGTAGGAACTGAAGGGAAGGGGGCGGGCACTGGGGGCACGTACCCCAAAGATTCAATAAAGATTCAATAAAGAAATCAGTGCCTCTTTCATTTTCAGGAGAAGCCCCTTCTTGAGCTTAAGAAAAAATCACTCTTGAAGTGTCGTGCACCCGGGGTTGTGCCGCTAAGTTTGAAATCTTTCCTACGGCACAGCTCTTCAGAAGGCTCCCGTACCCCTAAGTAAATATTTCATACTATCAGGGATGACCTCTTCATTCTCCCAAGGGATAGTAACCAGCACTTGCTAAATCGTGCTCGAGTTACAGTAGTAAAGTTTTGATCGCGATTTTAGCACGTTTTTTAAGGTTCTCGAAAGGTTTTTCTGAAAGAAATCCCTTACGAAATCCTTTAAGAAATCCTTTAAGAAATCCCTTCAGCCACTAAACTGCTAATTTCAGCCAGGAAACATTCTGAAGAAAAATTGAACGTTGGCTTAAACCCATACTAACCGGTTTTGTGTTGTACACGAAAATATAGTATAAAGCCCGACCGAGCTTGCAAGGTCTGTGTCTGAAGACCAAGGGCTTGATATTTTCCTGTACAATACAGAACCGGTAAGTATGAGTTTTATTACCCGATAGCTTCTAATTTTGACTCGTGTCATTTAGTCCAAAACACATTTTGTTACTGTCTACTGTCATGTTTTTTGAGCTTATTGTAGTTAAGGTAGGACACCTATAACTTTTGGGCAAAAAGTGATAAATTCAAAAAAAATTTTAGTTATCACATCCCAATAGGAAAATATCTCTGCTTTAAGATTTTTTAAGAATTTCCTCTCTAAAAGTGATACTTTTTGCAGAAATTGTGAAAGTTTGAGGGGCATATTTTCCATAACTCCCTAGCAACACCCTTAGCAACCGATTTTCAGTGGTTTGGGGATCGTTTGTCTGATCTGAACCCTCCCAAGGAACTTCAAACATCAGATCTATTATGTTTAAGCCTCTGCGAAGGAGCAAAGAAGGATTCATACTGAGGTTGTTTAGAAATGGCTGAATTGTTGGCGATTGCACGCACTTGAAAGAAGTTTCTTTAGATTCTCAAAATGGGAAATAGAAGGTCAAGGTTAAACAGTAAGAGAAGGCGAATATTTAAAGGAAATCGATACACAGCAGTTCAGAGAAAAGAAGAGTTAGAAATACAGAGAAATGTTTGTCCTGCAGAAAGCTTGGACGCTGCCTGCGAGAGCAGTAGTAGCAGCGGTTGCTCATCCTCGGTTAGGCTTAGGCCTAAGCCTGATTTGCCACGTTTCACCAAATCAGCTGTTGCTGGCAATCACCTGAACAAAGATATTATCAACGAAGAGGAAGACTTCAACATGATAATCTATTTTCCAATCTTAGTTTCAATGTTCTGTCAATTTGCCCGATGCAATCAGGAAGACTGCAACTCTCCACTCCAGGTTGGAAAACATGTATGAATTTCCCTACGCGTAGCTGCGAGCGGCTTGACTTGGCAAGGTGCGAGCTGCGAGCGGATCCAAAAATCGGATGCGAGCTGCGAGTTAAATTGAAATTAATGCGATAAGTGAGGAAACACTGGATTTTATATACATATGGAATAAATAGATTCGTTTCCAACCACACTGAATTCCACGTTCGTTGTTTCTTGCACACATACAAGGAGATTGTCTGCTTTCTGCTTCCGTTGTTGAACATGTTGTTCATCACAATTCAATTCAATTGCATAAAAGCGGCAAAACCAAGGAAGTGAGGAAGTTGGTTTAGCAAAGCCCACGTGGTCGCGGAAGGAAACTTTATTCTAAATTTTGTCCTCAACTTCGGATCATTGCAGAGACACGTACAGGTAAGTAGTTTTTCTTTTTATTGACTTTTTTCCTTCCTAATGTAATTTCTTTATTAATGAATAAGTTGCAACTTAATTCATCCATTTAAACGAAGAATCATAATGAATAAATATCGATGAATGCAATATTTAGTTTAGTATTACAATTCCGATTTTCGATGAAATATCATATCGAAGGATTAATACTTGGCCTATTTTTCGTTTAGTATTACAATTTGGACCTTCGATCCAATTTTCGACGAATCCAAGATCTGAGTTTACCCCTTCAAAACCCACTTGTAAAACTGAATGTGACCTGATTTCGTCTCCAGTGAAGAATTGTGTTTAAAGGATTTATCTTTCTTAGGCCACACTGGCAATTATGGGAATTTGAGCATGTCAGGCGACGCAAGTTCCTCTGAAACGGCTTCAGCAGCAGGTACAAAGATAAACCAACATGTTAAGAAACTTTTACTTATCATTTAAAATCACGGAGAAATGCTAATGTTGTGAATTCCATTCTCAGGGGCAGAAAGTAATCTTGGTGTGCAGACTGTCGGACTGGACGGACGCAGGCCAGAGTTTTTAAAGCTTGCGAAGTCATATATACTCTATAGTCCGGAATAGATAGGGTGGGTGGAAGTTTTTTGGCAAAATGATAAACGGAGATGACAAAATGGGGTGGAAATTTGATCTGCAGTTCGGAATCGAGATGAGACGCACTTGTTGTTTTCACTATAAAAGTGATTTAAAAGTCGTAGAAACCAATACAAATCAAACTGCCGTCGGAGTCACATTTCAGGAAAAATGAGATTTACATTTCACAAAACTCGATGTTAATCATACACTGGATTAAAGATATCCTGGGTTGACTTTTTTTAGAAAAAATGATAATCAGGGGAGTCGTTTATTGCGGACTCGAGAGGAGTAATATATTTGAAAACCATTTTGCGGGTACCCCCATTGTGGCCTGACAAGGGGTTCCAATCAGGTTTAAAGAGAGCTAAAGCAAAAATGTTGCAAAATACCCTCAAATGGTAGTTTAATGTTGCTAAGACCCTCAAGTAATACTTCATGGACTTAAAACTGAAACATTTGGTAGCATCTAGTGATGAAAATTTTCTGCAGTTTTTCATAATTGATGATTAATTATTAATCATTAAAAACTGATGGAACGAAGGGAGAAAACTTCAAATCCATTTGTGATTTTTGCCGTAGCAACCAAGCTAGCATGCGGAGGAGCATACCAAGTTGAAATCCTATAATTGGCCAGGAATCTTAGAACACCCCAATTGGTAGTGTGCGCCATTTGGTAGCCATTTAGTAAGAGCCTCAAACCGACTGGACCCCTTGTTAGGCCATAGTGGGAGTACCACCGGGGGATAAAGAGCTACACCAAAATTGCATACAAAATGTGCAGAATATAAAAATGTTGTTTGGCTCATTAATGATCAACAGCTCAGTGTATCTTGTAAAGTGACAAGAAATTCAGCCTCTGAGATCACCTAAAAATTAAACGGCGGCATGTTTCCTTTATCATATTACTCAGAAAGTACTTTTATAATGTCTAACCATTGGAAAGGCTTCAAAAGACCTTGTTGTGACACAGGTCTGATAATTTTAAGGAATTTCTAGTCTTGGCCCAAAATCTTAGTTTCTTATGCAAAATACGTGTATTTTAAGAAAAATAGAAATGCAATTCATTTTCATTACAGCACCTTGGTGGTTGAACTCAAAGCAGAGTAGCAAATCAAACTCAAAATCAAAAAAAGGGGCCAATGCTAAACAACTGTTTTGTAAAGAGTGTCTCTTGGGTAATAGAAAATATTACACTATTTCAAATGGAATGCCCTCAGACATTGAGAGACATCGGAAATCAAAACAACATTCAGAGGCTACAATAACAACTGTTTTGAGTACGTCTGAGGAAGGCCATGATCTCCTTGAGAGGAAGAGATCAGCAACTGGAGCAAAAAACGACCATCAAACGATGAATCCATCGGTGTGTCACCACCTAAGCAAGCTAGAATTGATGTGGAAGTGGAAAATGTGGAAGAAAGTCAATACCCACAGGATAAAGGAGGCATCTCAGCAGATGTGGAAAATCCATCACAAAGAGAGGACACCCAAGAAGGAAATGGTTTGCTCATAGACGATAATACCATCTATGATAGCATTAACGATGTGCTAGATACAGTTACCTCTGGATCGGAATCCGAACTAGAAATGATATCCCACAGCAAAAGCCAAAGTAATATCAAGGATTTTTTAGCTCCACAAGGTAAAAACATCAAACATAACATCTGCGTTAACAAGAAATCAGACATGCAGACAGAAGAAGGAAGCAACATAACAGCAGCCAAGAGTTCTATTACTTTGCCACACCAAAGCAATGAAAAGACGGCTGCACCTGACGTCCCATCAGCAACGGCTATTGCAACAGAAGTCGTAAAACTAATGAAAGAGATGAAATTAGCTGATGAATGTGAAGAGCAACCAAAGAAACTCTTAGATAAACATCAGATTGCCAATGATCTTGACCAGTGGAGAAGAATTGGAAATATAACCGACCTGGTACACAAAGTGCCATGTTTAGAATTCTTCTATGATGAAGTTATGTCTGAAAGCGTAATACGTTGTGGAGTCTGTTTCAAAGCTTTTTTAGGCAATGAAAGAAGGATAAAAGATTTGTCACCATATGAAATTGCTCGGAAAGAGAATCCATCAGGTCATGGAGATCCCATCTCAGGACTATGGTATGGAACGGAGAAGACAGAGCTATACCTGAAGGGTGGAAATTCTTCTTGGAGATTGTTAAAGTCACTTCTGAGATCGCACTTGTTAGGCATCTCAACATCGAGCCATGGAAGACAGCATTACCTAGCTATGAAGAAACTGGAGGAAGAAACTGAGCGTAAGAGAAAAGCACTAGAAATATCAAAGAACCTCGTTAAGTGCATGGTGACAGATGTTAAGCTTAAAGCAGCTTCAACACACTATGAGACACTAGTTGCCTTTTTGGATGACTGTGGTGTTGACACTGGGCAGCGGCAGCACAGTCGAAAACAAATGCTGCCATTGCTCGTTGCTGCAGAAAGCTTCCTTGATGAGCAAACATCAAATGTTCTTAAAACAGAGCTCCAGTGCACTCGAATGTATCCTCATTTCTTTGGCGTGTTGGATAAGGGCACTGTCAATAGACGAACAAGCCAAGCATCATACATTGTCTTTATGTACGATGGAAAACGCCGTGCCTATCCTGTTGGTGCTCCACTTGTGTACTCAGCATCTGATGAAGAATCATCTGGTTCAGACGAGGATGAAAGCCTCGATGAAAGCCTTGCAGATGAAAAGGACCAAGCAGGATTTCCAGAAGTTAGTGGTGGAAGTGCTGCAGACCTTGCCACTAACTTGCTGAACACAATAAAGCTGAAGCTGAACCTCGACCAACAAGATCTTACAAGATATTGTGGAACATCCGCTGATGGACCTTATCAAGCACATGATTTCAGCTTTACAATACGTGAAGAAACAGGCCGACTCAGAATTCCAGAGGAATTGCAGTTCTGCCAGGCAGTTATTTGGGACGCAACCCATTTATTAAACTTAGCAGCAACAGACATCAGAGATGGCAAGTTTGGAAACAGCAAAGTATTCTTCAATAATTTCATCAAGAGAGCAAATGAATTCAATCACATGATGGCAAGAGGAAAAGGCTTCGCACAACTTGAAGTCAGTGCCAAGAGCAGCTCAAAACGTGCTTCAGTCATTGTTCCATTTGCTGCTCAACGTTTTTTGAGCTCTGCAGTTGGTCAATGGAAATCAATTGAAGCAGCATTCCCCGTATTGAGGAAGTCTTTCCAGACCATTCATTCTAATGCTGATGATGATTTCCCATTACAGTACAGAATGTTCGGCCAAGATTTTGTCGCAGATCTGCTTGGCTTGTTAGACATCACCACTCCACTCTGTGAGTTAATGGTGTTGTCACAAAGTGTAGATTTCCTTCATTGGAAAATTGTGTTTTGGGGGCAACGAATGCTCCATTGGATGGAAATAATAGTTGATAATCTTGCAGATATGCCACGCTACAAGAAGCATTTGCAAGATCTGAGCAACTATTTGTTTCAAGAAGTTGAGCTCTTTGAGGGTTGGCATTTGCTGAGCCAAGATAAAGTGGTGCATCCTGATCATGGTGAAGAACCAAAGTATACCTGGATTGAAAGACCATTAGATCAATCCATGAAGGAATTGCAAGAGTTTGCAATCGATTTGAAAGATTCAGCAGAGAACAGATTAGGCAATGGTACAGCAGAAGTCTCAAGACTGCTGGCTAGATGCTTTGACTTCGAGGAGCTGCTGGTCGCGCTTGCAGGAAAAAGATGCTCCGAAACGGCAATAGGCTGTGTTAAAGATAGAGCAAGGTATCTCGCCATGGGAAGGAAGGATTTCAAAATTTGGTTCAAATATGTAATTTCACTCCCACATGTTCAGAGAAAGAAAGCTGAATTACATTACCTTGATGAAAGCTGTTCAGATGCCTTGTACCATTGCTTTAAAGAATGCCTGTGTGAGATGTTTTGGGGTAACCTTCAAGAGTACGGTGCTGCATGTATGCAGTCGTCTGGAAAGCACCTAACACAGCATTTCACCTCATTGGAAAGAGATAGCTCTGTTGGTATTCGCCAAACGTTTACCTTGACTCTCCTTGACGGAAAGAAAGTTAAGGCAGTATTAGATGAACCAATGCTAATAGAGAAACTGTATACAGTTGAAAGCATCTACACAAAGCTTGGTCCCGAATTCATGTTGTCGCTGGACATTGCAATCGCCTCTGGAGGCAGTGAAGCTATAGCAGAAAGTTTTTATGCAGTTATGGATACACAACGCCAGCGATGCCACCAATCCAACAAGATAATGGAGTTGCGAACAAAAATTGATTGGTTGGTGCCGTACATCGGCAACTGCACAGACAACCTGGTAGAAGGCATTGCACAGAAGTATTTGCAAAGACACAGTTCGCCCCTGCTCCGAGATCCAAGATCGATCAGGAACTTTTTTAAAAGAGGCAGAAAATCTAAAGTTATTGATAGAATAAAGAACATGCCAGTAAAATACCCCTATCTCCTGTGAGATTCGACTATCTTTCAGTTTGTAGCACATAAATGTCATAAAGTTTGACTGATATCCTGAACAAAATGCACGATGTTTTGTTAAGTCTGAATAAAAGACATTGCTTGCTTTCTCTGTCATAACCATCTCTTGAATGTTGAACCAAATCAAATTTTGATCAAAAGTCTGCAAAATAAAGCAAAGGGTGTATCACTCCTTAGAAAAGTGTACAAGATTTATCATAGTGGTTTTTGACTCAGAGTCAACGGTGTACAGTAGTGGGCAAAATTCTCGTGCTGTGTGCAGTGTGGACAACGGGTGTAATTTACGGAATCCAGAACTGGGGAACTTAGTATCAGAGAGTTCGCTCCCACCCTCAAAAGTTTGCCAAGTTGCTTAGGCCAAGCATCCAAACGCTGTTGGGAAATCGCAGATTCTTCTGTTTTCTCCTAATTAGATATGAAAATATACGCTTGTTAGAAAACAACTTCCAGTATGATCAAGGGAATAATATGTTTCAAAAGACTTCACACTTCGTTTTGTTTATGATTGTCATAGATGAAATAAGAGCACTATTTTATCTTGCTAAGACAGGTTTTCCTAGGGCTCTTTGAGTCCCCCCAAGGGCTCTTTAAAGAAGAAGGAAAGGAATATCACCGCAGACAAACGAGCGCGAAGCGCGAGGAAAATTTTTTGAGGTGCGAGTGAGGCTCATTTTGGATGCGAGTGGGAAAGCTCACATCGCTGCGTAGCAGCGAGCGAGTGCAGGTTTTCCAACCTGGTCTCCACTCAAAATGGAAATTGATATGCAAAGGAAGAGTGGCTTATGCCATGAAGTCAAAGTTTTTTGTCCAAATTGTAATTTTAGCCAATATTTTGATACATCGGTTCGACAGTCAAAGCTTACTAATGCCAAAAGTGGGAAGCCATTCTTTGATGTGAATTTGAGAACTGTTCTTGCCTTTCGAGAATTAGGGAAAGGATATGAAGCTATGGTGAACTTCAGTACAATAATGAACATGACAAAACCAATGACTTGCTCAAGCTACCAGAACTGCATTGATGAAATTCATAAAGCTTTTGAAGAAGAAAAAACATTGTCTCTAAAGAAGGTTGGCTTAATGGCATCATATACAACAACAAGTAAAGAAGCAAAAACTGCCAGTGAAGTATCACAATGTACAGTGTCCTTAGATGGCACATGGCAAACACGGGGATATTCATCAATTAATGGCATTGTCACTTGCATGTTTGGAAATAAATGTTTAGATTACCAAGTCCTCTCTAAGCACTGCAGAGCTTGCTCAAAATGGGAAAAGACAAATAAGGACTCTGTAGAATATATTGAATGGAAAAGTAGCCACAAGTGTCCAGCTAACCATAGCGGATCATCATCATCAATGGAGTCAGCTGGTGCCCTTAAGATTTTTAAGCGATCAGTTGAAAAACACAGCCTTCAATACTCAAAATATTTAGGAGATGGTGACAGCTCTTCATTTTCCATTGTTCAATCATCCTATCCATATGGGCCAGGTGTGAAGATTGAAAAGCTTGAGTGCATCGGTCACATTCAAAAGAGAATTGGAGGCAGGCTTCGAAAGCTGAAATCTGATTGGAAGGGGAAAAAGCTTGCAGATGGAAAAAGTATTTCAGGTGTGGGTAGACTGAGTGACAATGCTATAAACAAACTTCAAAACTACTTTGGAATTGCTATTAGAACCAATTTGGATTCTGTGTATGGAATGAAAAAGTGTATTCTTGCGTCTCTATTCCATAATTCCTCGATAGAAATTAATAAGCGTCACCAATTTTGTCCACGCACAGTGGACAGTTGGTGCAATTGGCAGAAAGAAAAGGCAGAAGGCAAAGAAGCAAAATTTCAGCCAAAACTGAATATCCCAGAGATCATCTTTGACATGATTTTACCAATTTACAAGGAGCTATCTGCAGATGAGCTGTTAAACAAATGCCTCCATGGCAAGACGCAGAATTCAAATGAATCGCTTCATGGATTGATTTGGCAACGGTGCCCAAAAATAACTTACAGTGCAAGAAAAATTGTTGAAATAGCAGCAGCAAGTGCTGCTTGTCATTTGAATGATGGCAGAGAGTGCATAAGAAATCTTTTGAACAGAATGGAACTAAATGTTGGAGCTCATGCAGATAGAGGTTTGCAGCGTAGTGCATTGAAGCGCAAACACCATAGTGAATTGCGTAACTCAGAAAGAGCCAAAAGAAGAAGAAAAGACTTGAGGAGCATCAAAAAGGGTTGGAATGATAAGATAAATGAGGTAGAAGGTGAATCATATGGTTCTGGCAAGTTTTAGGTATGACAGGCTTTGTTGCAATTACTGGAAATATAAAAAAACTGTGTAAAAACTGTTTTAAAACTTTGCCTTTTAACGGATGCATCAGAAATGTGGACGTAAATATTTCAGAAACTGTTCAAGTTATAAACTTGCAACTTTTACACAATAAACTTCATTTCTGTTCCTTGTGTATGGACTAAAATGGGCTAAATAAGTGGTGTTTATGTTGCCTAATGATGATGAGGATTTTCTGCAAAATTTGCCAAAACGCATCAATTTTTGCAAATCCTTCAAAAATATTTCAAAAAGCATCTCAAAATTTATGTCTTTAGTACAAACACTAAAACAACTCTTATATGACAATTTTATCAAAACCCCCCCTGTTCCTTGCTTATAATTTCAGAGGAGAATTAGTCCAAAGTGTGTTATTTTTCTCAAATGTATTTGTTGCTATGGCAACAGCTAATTTGCATATTGAATATTATTAATCAAAATATTTCATAGAATCTCAATATTTATCATATCAATGCTTTCAGCATTAAATATATTAGGTATTCTAGAAGTTTGGAAAGTTATAGGTGTCCTACCTTAAGCAGTTGCTGTATATAAGGCCACAGGAAACCCGCCGGAAGGCGGGAATCTGTGTTGACTCGTTTTTGAAACTTCAGTCAGGTGACAAGATATCTGTAAATTGTTTTGATATTCAGGAACAATAACCTTTCAAACAGCATGAATTATTTCCGACTGGCCCTGTATACATGCTGTCACATTCTCAAGATAAGTATCAGCTTCATTGCCTTTTCCTCTCTCCTTCAAATATTTTCTTCTTGCTGGGTGAGCAAACACACAAGTTTACATTTGTCGTGGGTTGCAGGTTAAAATGTATTTAGCCAATATTCAAACTAAAATGTTTATCTATCAGTCAAAGGCAATAGGGAACTTACTGTAGATGCAGAAGATTCTCTTTGTAAATGGATTCATCTTTGGACACTGAAATTAGGAAGGGGCTTGTATGAAAAAGAGAATTCCAGTTGATTCGGGTTCATGATGACATTCAATTTCTGAAATTTATATTTCACTGGCAAATAAATCCATGGAGCATTGTGGACACCTTTTATTTTTGAATGAAATGTCCATTGGATACTACTACCTTAAGTTTTAGTCAGGCCTACTACCTTAACTGCAAGCTAAGCAAGCCACCTCTCTATGGAAGTGGGCGAGGCACTCCTCCGGAGCTGTATTTCAGCCACTACACTGCTAGTTCAGGTAGTAGCCATGGATAAACCTTACATAGATAATTTACTCAAAATAAAGGTGTCCAGAATGCTCCATGGTAAATCATTGACCACACCTAACCAGCATTTTCTAAATTTCCAGGTCTAAAAGATCAATGTTCTTACCAAACAAAATTTTCACATCTAAGTTAGTCTTTGACTGATAGATTGACAGTTTGGTTTAGAACATGGACTATTAACAGTTTGGTTTTGAAAATTGGTCTGCTTGGTAGATCTCAAGCTTACATAAATTTTATCATCTCTGTTTTCCACAGTTCCAGATGTAAAGCTTATTCATTGAACACCAAGCTCATTGAACTGTCTTCCACCATAATGAGAACTATCACCTTGTTTACTTGTGTCCCAATAAGGATTTGTCACACACATCTGTGGCTGATATCTCCATACAATGTTAAACAGAAACCACTTGAATTGGATATCCAAATCACAGGCAACAGAGTTTGTAAGAAGAGTTTCACTTTTCAAGTCATACTGGCCTCTATGTAGCCATAAATTGCGCATCGTTTTAGGGTAACTCCCATGTACTCCTACATAATTTTTGCATACATCTGTAGGGGTTTTGAATTTTGCTAAAGCCTCTGCAGGGGGGTCATGGTGTAGTCTTTTATCAGTTCTATATGTTATTGGAATCTTTGTCTCTTCAACCCAAACGCCGATAAGCTGGTCTGCCCAGGGATGACAAAATGTCTTATTCTGCTCCTGTGATAAGAATGCTTTCACAACGTCATATGAAAACATAAGAATGCTCTCTTCTGGTCTGGTGATGCCTTGAATGCAATGCGTCCACCCCCAATGAAACAATGGCAACATTGGCAATGACAATTCATTCAGGATTTTATCAAGGCACAAGAAATAATCATCATCCATACGAACAAAGTAATCAAAGTTGTAATTAGCAACTGCCCAATACAAATGATACATGTATCTTCTGCCAAATTCCACGCCTCCTTGCAAATCTTGCAGTGCCACATCATTATACTCTTTAATCTCTTTGTTAATTGCATCATAGTAAATGCTGTCATTACTTTGTTTGTCAGTCATGAAGATGCATTTAACTGTTACCTAGAATAGAGAAACCTATTCAGTATGTTTAACTTAAACAGAAATCTATTCGCGAAAAGTTGCAGCTAAAAATTCATTATATCCATCTGAAGGTTATGAAAATGGCTAGAGTGCAGTTTAGCGGGCGGCCCCTGCGCAGTAACGTC
Organism: Aurelia sp. 4 Dawson et al 2005; assembly: GCA_964019985.1. NCBI lineage: Eukaryota > Metazoa > Cnidaria > Scyphozoa > Semaeostomeae > Ulmaridae > Aurelia > Aurelia sp. 4 Dawson et al 2005. The sequence goes on along the minus strand of OZ026507.1, from coordinate 16,687,052 downwards.
GTATTTGACAGGATTTGAATTCAAATCAAAAGTCAGTTTGAAACAACCTAGGGTTAGGGTTAGGGTTAGGGTTAGACTGATTCAATGCTAATAAGCTATTGTATTATTGTTTACGATTATCTTGTTTCCCTGTGATCGCCGCCCGCTAAACTGCACTCGTCCCATGAAAATAGTTTGAGTTTGAGGAGTACATGTTTTCTCTTTCAAGAAACTTGGATGGCACCTACTACTAACAATTTCTTACTTTATTCCACATGAAAATTTCAGCTTTTTAGCATTAAAAATTTTCCTTGTTTATTTCCTATGTTTTGGTTGAAATAAAGCACAACTTTCATCCAGAAAGAGTTCTTATGGGCTCAAAACAGAAAATTATTGCATATGTTGCTCAGAAATAAGGCTTATTCACATGACTTCTTTGCATTTGGCTTTTAAAAATTGCTCAGCACTTCCAAAGTACACACATTTTTTTCATTTGAAACTCAGAATTTGAGCCATTACTGAAACAGTCGTTCAGACCCCAGTTTCTAGAAAAGTGCTAATTATGTTTCGTAAGGTGAGAAATGGGGGTAACTATCCAGGCAGGCATGCCAATCCACAATGCCCATGCAAGTTCAAACATACCAATTTACGGTCTCTCTCCCGCATAGTATTTCTGCACAATGTCCACCATGTTTCTCGAATGCTTGCTCTCCTATCTGATCTTTTTGGGGCTGAAGAAACAACAAGTAATAAATTGACTGACTGCCTCTGCTTTTTCAGCTTCACTCCAAACGATCTGTATATAACATTAGTCCTCAATGCTGCAAAGAACTGCGATTGAGACTGGCCTAAACTGTTGAAGTAAAAGTCATAATTTGAGACATTAGTTTGCCTGTCAAGCGCCACAGTAAAACGATTGATTCCCATCTTCCAAGAGTATTTCTCCATGATTAGTAAGATCAGGCACATCTGAATTAATGCAAGGATCGTGATTGTCAGTTGTTTGGCTGTACATCTCGGTGGAAAATTAATCGTTGCCATCTTCATTTTGGTTGGGACTCTCCCGCTGATGATGCATTGTATCCCCGGTGATTGTATCAGAGCATTGTTATACTTGTAACCACAAACTGCCACAAATTGGACGTGCAACAGCAATTTTGACAGCTCTGTTGTTTTAGTCTCTTTCCCAAGTGAAAACATGTTCTGTTTATTCTGTTCTTCTGTTTTACTACATGAATGTCAATATTGAAATTGCATTGAATGGTTCGTTTTCATCGCCATGATTGTACTTCTTAGAATTCAATTCAACTCAATTTTGCAACTCTTCACCGTCTACCACATGCATCCACCTGCCAGTGCATCTTGCTATCTTGTTTTTTGGCAATTGATTCTCGTGAAGCAAGGGGAACGATGCCATAAGCATACGAGGCGGGGGGGGGCCAGCAGCCCCCAACTTTGGAGAAAATTTCAAAAATTAGCCTTTTTCGGGCAAAGTTTTGCCCATAGTCGGGCAAAAATGATGGCAAACAATGGGCTTTGTGTTGGGCCGCCCCCTAAATTTTTTCTTCCCGTATGCTTATGAACGATGCACACTAAACGTATATCATTTACTTTACTTCATGAGAAGCACATTTTTCATTGACCATGATAAGCACATTTATCTGTCTAAGAAGTTGAAAATTTTCCTTAGACCTTACTCAAATTTATTGTGTAAGGGGAAAGGTGCATACTTGATACTAAATGTATTCCCGTTAATTTATGCGAAGCACATCTTCCATTGACCTTAAAAAAGTGCAAATTTTCCTTGAAATCCAATTCAGTTTGTAATAGGAACGGTGTATGCTACTATGCTAAATGTATTTACACCGTTTCCGTTACTGCATGAGAAGCAGATTTTCCATTATTAGTTCGACTCGACTCTCGCTGCAGGTAGAACGATGGACACTTTTCGTGCCAAAAGTGTTGCAATAGGTCAGGCATGCCAGAAATAGTTAGACCATTGAAGTTGTTATTAGAGCCACAATTAGGTTGGAAATTTTCGAACTTTTATCTGGCAACTTGCTTGACAGGAACATTAATGATATGATGAAAATTAGCTGTTAACAAAGTTCAGCGAGTGCAGCCCTCAAGAGTAGGATAGAAAGACTATCGTCTGCCAACCTGTGTTCACTACCATTCTTCGCTAGGAATTTGAATGATTCTTCTCACTTGAAATCATATGTAAGTGCAATTGCTTTCCCTTCAGATTCTTCAAGCATTTTTTCAAAACACTGCGTCATATGTGGTGTTTTTGCGAAAATTCGACCCCCCCTTCGTTCCATCCTTGACTCTTGACAAAAGAGGAAAAGTCGAGAAATTTATCTTAGGGAGGAGATTTTCACTCATTTAAATTTTTTCATTCATTTTAAGATATTTATACAGGTATAAGTTTCATATATACATGTTTTTCAAACTGACCTGTTTAAAATAAAAATCAACAGAAAACAGACTAAGTTAAGAAACAAAAGAAATAATATGCTAAATTTACAATAAAATATAATAGAAGTGAAATAGAAATATAAATTAAAGTTACATCGCCTTCTATAGTCGATCGTTGAAAATTTTCAGGGAAGATGCAAATTTTACTTCTCTTTCTAAACTGTTCCAAACTCTTTGCACCGCGACAAGAAAACACATTTTGCCCATTGACAGTTTTTTGCAGCGGTAGCCTAAAGGCCCATTTCCACTTCAATCGCAATTCGCAAATCGCATGCGATCCTTTGTTTGAAATTCGCATGCGATCGTTCGCAAATCGCATGCGAACGTTCGCAATGCGATTTTGACCTGTTCGCAATGTTTGATTTCTTGCGAACGTTCGCATGCGAATCATTGTCCCGAATTGAAGCCAGCCAATTAGAAAACAGCATTACGAAACAAAGAGACAAAGGCGCCACGCGCTATCAAAAGGAGACAGATTTCATTGGTTGAATAAACAATCGAAATTCGTGCGAATAAGTTTGAAGTGTGTATTGAATTCGCAGGCGTTTGGAATGCAGAACTCGCAAATCGCATTCGTTTTGCGAATTGCGATTGAAGTGGAAATGGGCCTTAAGATCAATTTCTGATGAGCGCAAAGACCGTTCTCTATTATCAGAAAAATTTTGTAAATAGTTTTCTCACGCTGACTGGGCAATCAAACTCAAAGACTTATAAGTTAGCGTGGCGGTCTCTTTTCTTATAAGATTACTGATAATCAGCCAGCCAAGATTCTGAGTGGAGCAGCAGAAGCATCGAACGGGCTATTTGTTACAATTCTCGCAGCTCTATTTTGGACTTTTTGCAAGATGTTAATTTTGATTCACTTCAGCAGCCCCAAACAAAATTTCGAATCTATTCAGCAAGTTCGAAAGTGGCACGTTTTTGATCAGAAATGAGTTTTTACGCATCAGAATTTGCACCTTACGATTTTTACGAGAAAATGGTGGTAAAATAAGTCACATTCTAGCGCCTGTGAATACTGAAAGCAATCAAATTACTTTGCCGCTCATAGAGAATCTGTTACCAGCAAGAAGACCAATTTCAAAATAGGCCTAAAAGAATATTCTCATCTAAAAGTTTGAACAATTATTTTGCAACAATACTACTAGTTAAGCTAATATACTATCAGTTGATCAAATCAATTCTAAATACATTAAAATCGAAAACTTTCGGACAGAAAAGTTTCGGCAAAAAAAGTTCGGACAAAACTCTCGAGCGATTTTTCGGGATTTCGGACAAAAAACCTTCGGACAAACATGACATCGCAAAAAAAGCATGTTACCTGGATATAAGTTTAAAACAAATCGCGATTTATCATAAATATCAACTTACAGCGGGTACATGATGATCATCACATCAACAAGGACATTTGAATGTAATTTTCGTTTGATTGAACATTGGCAACGTAACCTAACCCTAACCTATACCAAATTAAAAGGTGCTCCCATAAGTGAACTATTTTCAAGAAACGCTTCAAGGAAGCAAAATTTCAGATACAAAATTCAAGAAAACGAAACTGGCAAAACATTAATTGATTAACATTTCTATGTTACATTTCTTTATGCTTTTCTATTTTCAATGACTTTATTTAAACTTTCGGACGAAAAACTTCTTGACATCACCAGATTTCGGACCATTAAACGTTCAGACAAAAATTTTGTCCGCAAGTAAAGTTTTCGATTTTAATGGACGTTCTCGAATTCTCGTCACAAAACTTCTGAGGAGCCAATGATCACCCTGGTCCAGTAGTCTATGGGTTATTTAGTAAAACTGAGGCTGTTCAGTGCAATGGAGAGATACCATGATGTCGTTAGATTGGAAGGATAACAAGCAGTAAATTTGAAGTTTTTCAGTTATTTAGAGGGATAACATACAGCAACTTTGAGGGGAACATGTCGTTGGAGGAATAACCCCAGATGATTTAGGTTTATTCGGTAAGTGAAAGGGATCGTATGATGTCGTTGGAGGAATAACATGCAGTAAATCTGAGGTTGTTGAGTTATCTAGAGGGGTAACAGGCAGTAAGTTCGAAGGAAACATCATGTCGTTGGAGAGATACTGTAGTTTTTCTGCCAATTCAAAAACCGTCCGTTCAATAAATTTCTAACATTATCTAGAGACCTTTCAATGAATGAAATTGTCACATAGGTTTGCAATAAGATAAAATGTGATAAGTTAGTGCAAGAGTATTTCGTAAAGTATCATGGACAACACGTATTTATTCAGGAAAATCTTTTTAATTAAATATAATACTTTATGTAGCATTTTAAAGAGAATAGGCATATTATGTGGATTTGTTTATATCCATCATCATTATTTTCATTATCGTTTTTATCATTGTTACACATTTTTTTATAAGAAACTTGGATCAGGCCATAGTACTAAAATTTCTTGATTTAACATGAAATTTTGTCTATTTTCGTACTGAAAGTTTCTTAATTGGTTTCTTATTCTTTGAAGGCAGAAATATCAATGTGGTCCCTACAACTGCGGCAAATATGTTTCTTGACATTAAAAACATCATTCTGGAATGAACAGTGTTCTGTTATGTTGAAAACACAAATGGTTAGTTAATATTGCTCAAGAATAAAGGTCCAACGATATATTTGCTATGATATGCATCCTTTTCACTTTTAAAAGTTCCTTAGCACTTCTCCGACAATAGTACTTGAGTTTCTTAAAATTTTGGCCATCTTAGTACTTGTTTCTTATAAACCAGTTTCTTATTAAAAAACGTGTATGTTGTACACAGAGCCATATTTTCTCATTTACACCAAACTTGATTTTCAGATGGTCTGATAATGCAGTGTGACCGCAAAGGATCCTAGGTGATATTAACTTGCGAATTGCAGCAAGCGATCTTTACATCCCCAAAATGACAACTAGCAAATGACAAAAAGCGACATCACTCGTGGCGTTAAAACTTGGAATCAATTTTCGTCGGATATAAAAGAAGCAAATTCGCTTAATTAAGTCGTTAAAATACAAGCTAAAACACCATTTGCAGCCTACTGTTTGAATGTAATATATTGTCCCATTCACCAGTTTTGATTTCACTCCTTTTTATTTTTTATCATAAGTACTTAAGTTTGATTTTTTAGATACTAACACTTGCAATTACGTTATTTTAGGCTTTAGCTCTTATACTGAAGTTATTTTAGCAAGATATTATTAATTTTGTAAGTTTTTAACACGGCCTCCTGTAAAGATCTCTTAGACTGATGGGGCCACCATGTACAAAAATTTAAAAATGAAATGAAAAGGTGACAATGGCTCTTTAACGAATGCGAATTTTTAGGAAACAAACATGCATATCGGGTGAGCCAGAAAATGTATCCGCTGTTTAAAAAACCGGAAAGGGAAACCTATAAGACCCTTTATTGGGACACCCGAGGTATTTCATCAATATTGCACCCGCCAGGGATATGAACTGGGTCTAATCAACTATTACCACGTTTCCTATGGCCCATGATTCAAAATGCAAACAAACTTCTCTTTTTTCTTCCAAGTCCTTCTTGCCTTCCACCGAAATTTTTTCCACCACCTTGCTTCGAAGTGTCCCAAACAGGGTTCGTGTTGCACAGTCTTGGTTCATATCTCCAGAAATCGGTAAACTTGGCCCAGTCAAACAACAAATCTGACTTACAGATATTTGAAGTCTCCAAGAATGTTTCCTTTTTCAATTCATACTGTCCACGATGACTCCACAACGTTCTCATAGCATTAGGATAGCTGCCGTGGTAACCAAGACGACTACATGCGTTAGGGTCGTTCAGGAAATGTGGCAAATTTCTAACTGGTGGATCATGATGTAGCCGGGGATCATGTCTCCATTTTAATACGTGTGTCCATCCTAAGTCTTGCACCCATAATCCAATCTGTTGATCCGCCCAGGGGTGACAACGCATCTTCTCTGGATCTTGCAGTAAAAATGTTTCGATGATGTCTTTTGATAACACGATAACACTCTCCTCAGGTCTTGTGATGCCGTTAATACAATGCACCCAACCCCAGTGGAATAACTTCAAGGGAGGCATCGGTAGTTCATTTATTACTTTATCAAAACATAAAAAATAATCATCATCAAGTCTCATGAAATAATCAAATTCAAAATTTTTTACAGCCCACAACATATGATAAATAAACCTCTTTCCAAATTCTACTCCTCCGCCTAACACCTGATATTCCATATCGTTGTGCTTCGCAGCTTCCTCTGCTAGTTGCTTTTCGTAAGGGTCTCCAGCATTTTGGTGGTCAGTCATGAATAGACATGTGACTTTAACCTGATCGAGAGGAAAGGGAAATTATCAGCAGAGAAGAAATGAGAAGAAATAATGTGCAGTGTGCAGTAATTTGAAACTCGCAAAAATAACAAGGCTCCCTACAGTCTTAATTTCCTTCTTCTAAAGTTAAAATTTGGAATGGTATATACAGAATAGAAATTTTGATTCAAATGTCTCATAGGTATCTTCTAGAAGATCAGCTGACAGGAAAATCGAGTGTACAAGGCTACATTAGAGCATTGCAGCATTAGATCATTGTAGGTCGATATTGCACAGACAAGTCAACCGAAGTCAAACTTTGCCATCAGATTAAATACAGCAGTGTTGACTCATGTTTTTGCCCAGTTAGGCTAAATTTGATGAACAAGATCTTCGAGATTTTTCATTTGAGAGGCCCCCTAACGGGTCTTGGGTTCCGAGTCTCCAGAGCATACTTCAATGGGCTCCAGGCTCCCAAAGGCAAAATTGCCCTGCTGCAGGGCTCCATAGCAAGCTTTTCAGGGCTCCAGGTTTCCATCTCTTGAAATTTGAAAAAACCACAATGGGAATTCTTTGGGCTCCAGGGCTCCAACAACCCCCCTTTGGGGGCCTCATTTGATATTCGTTCGATTCTTCAAAACATTTAGCAAAGCTCTTAGCAACAGATTCGTGTCAAGTCTCACGCAAAAGAAATGATGAAATTCGAAAATGCGATCGAACTCTATGTTCAGAATTTCATTTAAGTGTCGTCTTTTTTTTTTTTTTTTTTTTTATACATTCCATTAAAAATTTACAATACATATTACTGACTACACTACTTACATGATACACTACCCTACTACTAAGACAATACCATTAGGAGCAAAAAACTATGTCTACCTAAAATGTTTATCATTTTTGCAACCACCTCTAAGGGGAGCATTATGGAAACAAGGTCAACTCGATCTTTAATGCTATCCCTGCCTCTTTGATTAGGAGTGTCGTCTCTATGACAGCATGGATTTTAGCAAAAATTATGTGTTTTACAGAAAAAGTGAAAATGCAAAACAAGTGATCTATTTGAACTGATTGCAGTTGATCAACAATGCGTCGTTGGAATCAATAATGCCACCTGCACGATTAATACCCTATCTGTTGATACTTCTGCAGGATTTACCAAAAAAAACATGTGGCACATGGATGGCTACTGCGAAGGAGCTATCGATAAGATCCTTTTCCCCATTTTTCAAATTCATGAATAGAAGAGATTTCAATTTACAGTTTGACACCAAGTTTGAGTAAATCTGATGAGAAGTTTAGGTAGTAAGTAAAAATTTTTGACACAAAATAAAAAAGTTTACAATGGAAAAAAAGAAGAATAAATAAATAAATAGATAGATAGATAGATAGATAGATAGGTAGATAGATAGATAGATAAATAACATATTTACAACATAATTTACAAAACGATCTACTGATAATGTCTTAATCTTAATTTATCTTTATCACAATGATTGTTATCGATTGCCTCATCCCTCGATTTCTCGTCAAACTGCGCTCTCCACCCGAATGTACAATTTACATATCAAATTTGATAAATGCAAGTTGAAAACACTCCTAATCAAAGAGGCAGGGATAGCATTAAAGATCGAGTTGACCTTGTTTCCATAATGCTCCCCTTAGAGGTGGTTGCAAAAATGATAAACATTATTCTATATGCTTTTTGGATGATGCATAATTTGGTTAGGCCAAATCATAAATGTGAGAGGATGCGCAATAAAGTTGCTGATTTATGGAGAACGAAATTCAAAATCACTGGCTACTTCAAAACCAGATTGATGACGGGCTATGCTTGAAATGTCATGCCTAACTCCATTCATATCAGCGTGCTTTTATTTTACTTTTGGGACTTCATTCACTTATTTATCACAGAATTTATGTTAACCTTAGAGCTTGAATTTTGGCATCAAATTTAGTTCAAGTTTACAATTTCACCAAGCACCACATTCGGAAGTAAACCAAAGAACATTTGTCAGGAATCCTACAGAAAGCAACAGTAATTCTCGTTTTATTAGCAAACCCTGGTGGTGAATCCGAAAACTACCTTTTCTAAAATTACTGTGTTTGATTTCAAATCAAATTTTCGTTTTTGTAAAGTAGTCTACTCTTTTCAGAATTTGGTAGGTTTGGAATTGCCAACTAAACACACCCTTGAAGGGAGTTTAGCAGTCTTCTCTGTTGGTTTTTGTGCTTTGAAACAATTTCCGGAGTTGTGCCACGAGGATCTTCTTGTAAGTTTATCAAAGCTAGAATTACTAGACATTTAACTTACCATTTTGGTGCTCTTACATAAACTCCACCAAGTTTCCCTTATTGCATCTCTCCGGTCAGCTCTTTTGGGAGCTGACGAGACAATTAGGAGTAAATTCGTTCGCTCTCTCTTCCCTCGACTTAAAACATTAAAATGTTTGTAAACTGCATTATCTTTGATTTTCGTAAAAAGTTGTGATACTTTCGATATGGGAACTTCCCTAACATCATTCTTCGTAAATGAGTCTTGTTTCTTGGAATCTTCCGGGACCGGAACTTCTGCAACATCGCTATTGGTAAAGGCGCCTTTTTTCGTAGAATTAATAATCAATTGTGTAATATTATGTTTCTTGTATCGGCCAATAAATTTGTTCCTAAATCGAAAGATGTGAGCATTGCCGCTGTCTAAAAAATACTTCCCCATCAATGCCACCATAGAGAGTTGTAGAATAACCAGAATAGTGACAAGGGCCTTCTTGTCGCCGACCTCACAAACAGCCATTTCAAGATATGTTTGTGATTTCAATCAATTTAGCGTTAGTGGCTTGCTGAATATGGGCGATGAGCTGGAATAAAAATACCAGTAGAGTTTGTGCAACATGTTTCAAGCTTCATGAATAAATAATGAAGTCTCCGGCAGTCGCCAACGAGCTGAATTCTTCAGCATAGTCAGTTTGCTTCTTCAGCATAGTCAGTCTGCAACATCTATAACAAACAAATGATTTGTGGTACAGAATTCGAAAAGCCTTTGAATAATTGACTCATCTAGCTCAACCCATCAATGCAACAACAACATTTAAATCTAAGGAAAGATACCTGTTAACTCCTGTAAAAGGACAGCAAACTCTCAGACTCTCAGACTTTTGCGGGCTAGCCACGTTAAATATATATACCTACCTACCTACTTACCTACCTAGCAACCAACCTAAACCCATAACTAGGGACAAAACTGTTGAATCCTGCGAAGGAAAACGAACTACTCCTTCACCCTGAATGGAAAGCAAGTACGTTATGTTAGTAACTGCATAAAGAACAACGTTGTATGACCAAAAACGCGTTGCACCGCACACTCGTCAGCTCGGTTTGTACCAAGAACACATTAACGATAGAAACAAGCTGCTTTATCAACGATACAAGCAAGCCGCTTTAAAGCAGCTTGTTTGTATCGTAAATTTGTTTTCGGCACAAACCGAACATTCAACGTTGTCCTAAGGACCGTGGAGAGCTGAAATGCATACTACAGTGTGCCCTTTCGGAAGGGCGGTGCGTGCTGGTTGATTGGGGTGATTGGGGTCGGTCTCTTGCGCGTGTTGCGTTCGGCGCGTGCGGGGGATCGGTCGTGGTTGCCTGGCTCGCGCTGTTCTGTCGAAAGGGCGTGTTTCCATGATATGTCGGAGTGTTTCATTGACAATCTGCAGTAAGGTGGAGGAGCTCCTCTTTTCGAGACGCCCGTTCGAGTTGCTTTTCTTTCTTTTATTAAATTATTTGTACATATATTTTGAAATTATTGTGAGTGGCTGTCGTAGTTGGAACTCGCTGACATCATGTCCTTTCCAGCTATGGCAGCCATAGAATATTTGCGTTGTTTAGTTGCAGTTTTAATGTTTTATGTGATAAAAAGAAAACGTTGTTCTTACTGCTATTACCAACATAACGCATTTGCTTTTCTTAAAAAAAACAGCAGAAGAAGAAAGATTTGTTTTGTCAAATAACACCAGAAGAACAAACTAACAAAGGAGAATCCAAAATCAAGTGGTAGTAAGACACAAGCGACGATCACCTGAAGTCAAAGGATCAACACCAATTAAAGGTTTTAGCAACAGATCAAAACAATTATACGTACTGCGAAAACAAGCTCCTTCCGTTAACAGAGAGAAGGATCTCAAGGCCCTTGGAAAGATCTCAAAGTTTGATAAAAACCACTTTTAAAACCTTGAGGTGGAAGGCTGACCTTGCCCCGAGACTCGAAATTCAGAAACAATCATGGCTATTATTGTTCTCACACTCATTACCACCCAGTAAATGTCAACCAACTGTCTGGGGGGGGGGGTTCTTGAATGATCACCCTCTGATCAGATGGGGATGTGTACCAGTTTTGTGGGGTTTTGGCATGAAAATTCTGGTAATGGCATGTACTTTTTACAGAAAAGCTTTAGTAATGGAATCTAATTTTTGACAGAAATTCTGGGAATGCCCTGGTTTAGGAAAATTAACAATTTCTCAATTTTTTTGTGCAACACTGGTCAGACGCCACATTCATTTTCTGGGATTGGGTCTCCAAATCCCACCAAACTTCTGGGTTTGGGCCATAACAGAAATTCTTGGAGCGCACACACACCCATATGACCAAATAGCAAAGCGCCCACCCCCAGGTACCAATTGCAGAATCACATTCTTGTTTAGCGGGGCCAATTTTACATCCACAATAAAAAGCTGAATTGAAAACAGCATTTATCAGGTGAGGAAAGAAATCTCCGTTTGAGGGGCCATTGTTCCTTGGGTATGACAATGACAATATTGTCAAATAAGTATTTAATGCGGGACATGTTCAAATGTATTTTAAAACTCACCTGACCAAATCAGTCACTCCATTATGAAATAGCGCAGGATTTTGTCATGACAGCCCCTGCAAAAAACCTTCAAACCATACTTAAAGTCATGACCACATTTTTCTAATAGTTCCACCCCACAGCAATGACTTCTTATGGTTTTAGCATATGTTATCCTCTTTGGAGGTCAAAAAATTGCCCAGAATAATATCATGCTTCCAAAGTTATTGCTATATGAAAGAAAATTTGGTTGTGACTTCAGGCTTGTTTTGTCGATTTTCTTGAAAGGCTTTTGCAAGAAAATTCTTTATATATAGTTTCATAATAGAGTGGCTGATCTCAGTCAAGTGAATCTTAAAATGGATTGATGCTGAAGGGCAGTGGCTTAATCAGGGGGGTGATTTAGTTACTACTTTCGTTTTGATAAGAAACTTTGATCAACTAATAGCAACTGCTTTTTGTAAACTACAGGGTGTCCTCATATAAATTAATTACAGATGTGAGCCCAAAGGAACACATTGCAGCTTCACAGACAGGCCCTTGATGGTTCAATTAACTCAAAGAAGAGTAAATATTACATGTCCTTTAGTTTGCCCATTTGCCCAAAAGCTCAGATGCCTCTGGAAAATTCTAGGAAGTGCCAAATTTGAATGGCAAAATGATATTTGTGAATAACTAAGGAAGGTGTAAATGAGACCATCAAGCATCATTTCTGCAGCAATGAATATTTGCCCAAGTTCCCTAAATTTCCAACTTGGCTTGCATAAGACCTATTGCTTAGGGTTCTTGGTGTTGCTCTATGGATTTGTAGCTTCTTTAACATGGCATGTTTTCCAGCATGGGGTATCAAATATATTTCATGATATGTTAATCAAATTAGACAAATTTTCCAATTGGCATAAAACTAAGGCCAACTCTTAGTGTGTTGCCATGAAACTTAGGCCCACTGTTTAATGATGGTTAAAGTTAGGATTCTCTGTAGAGATACATACTAAACAAGTTTATCTACTAAAATGGTTCTCACAAGAATTTAATGTTCTAAAGTGTTTACTTTGGCTTAATTATACTTTTGCATTTGTCCCAAGCTGTCAGAGTTTTCATTTTGTTTACAGAGCTACTAGAATGAAAACTTAAGCAACTTTGGTAAATTCTAGAAAGAGCTTTATTATGTTTTGAAAGGTAAAGGATATTTGTGACTTCCATGACCAAGGAAGGCCTAAATGATATCATTAAAACATCATTTTGCAGCGGTAGACATTCACCCAAGTTTCTTGAGTCAGCCAAGGTTCCAACCTGACCATCTATTATGTTGAAACAACTTTCCACCCTTCTTTGTTGCTTCCTTGGTACTGTGGGTTCAAATCCCTTCATGGGAGGGCAGTACAAACCATATGCCAACATGCAACTCATGTCTGTCCTTCCAAGACAAAGTTCTGTAAATAAGCACTTATGACGCGACTCTGAGAGCACAAGCCATATAGTGCTGCTGGCCCACATCAGCTGTATAGCAGTCAGAACAGAAACCTAATCTGTGTTGACAAATAATTGCTTGCTTGCTCCTGAGTAACTGCCACCACCCTCAGCATACAATAAAGTTTGAACTGATAGTTCACCTCCCGAGATTATCAATATTTCATGCATTATTATAGACACATGTGTCGTAGTTATAGGAATGGATTCTGCCCTAAAGAATCTTGAGAATGTTGCCTGATTCTTTGGTTCTTTTGATAACCTATTTGTCTTGATTTCATCATTTAAACTTAAATTTGATAAATTCTTGATCCTTTTCTTGAACCTACATAAGCTGGTAAATATTCGTGCCCTGTTGTGCACTCAGTTTTCCCAATAGGCCTACCTTTGGGCAAGGCGCCTCTCCACTGCTATTATGAATCAGAATCACATTTCAAGAGGAGGGCCTAGGAAAGGCCTGTTGCCTCCGTTCTATTTGTTGGTGAAAACATCTTTTTGGTCATCGAATACAAAGAGAGCTCATACATACCTACGAAACCATAACTACGAGCTGTAGATTCCTTGTGGTTTTCTGCTTCGACCGCTGTGGGCCTATGTACTTGCTACTGTTTGACGTTGTGGCATCTCATTCCGTCTTATTCTTACTGATCCACAGGGAGCCCAGAAGTAGATTGGTAGGCAAACTAAACAATAAATTTCTTGAATAGGAGCTGCGTAGGAAACTGTGAAGGACTCCTTCGCAGTTTCCTACGCAGCTTTCACTGCAAGGTTTCTCAAATCCTTCACAGTTTCCTACGCAGCTCTTATTCAAGAAAATTTATTGTTCAGTTTGCCTGCCAATTATTTCTGGGCTCCCTGTGACTGATCTCTAATAATATGACATTGGTTTTCAAGGTGTGCGAAACCATGAGAGGGCGACAGAGCAGAAACTGCGTAAAATAACGTCATCGAGCAACCTGAAATAAGGAAATGTTTAGATAGATGAGCTTTTTGAAATTTGATAAATCAAGAGTTTAAGGCCCTAGGAACAACACACCTAGCATAGAAATGATATCTTGTGTTACCAAATTTTGGAACTGTTCCATGGAGCCACAGGGGACTCAAAGTTACTAGTTTTTGCGCATGCGTGCGCAGTTTCTGCTCAGTCTGCTAGGGCGCATTTCCAAATGACCAACATTTTGCGACGTCACATATGCAGTGTTGGCAAGGGACAAATTTTGATTAGCTCCGCAAATTGCACCCTAAGTGCGAGAGCCTCTAAATTTAACCAGGGTATGCAGACCGACAAGAGAGCGAGATTTTGAGAAACCAGACATGTTTTACAAACCAAAGAGTTAGGGAGTAAGAAGATCATCATTATCATGCGTTCGGAAATAGACCAATGGGACAATTAAAAAGGAGACTGGGGAGAGTGCTTTGGAGGCTACGGAGCGTTAAAGAACAGCAATATATTCTACCATAGCAAGAAATTTCATTTGACGAATACCACATAAGAATTACAACTGCTATCGTGAAATAACATTATAACAATAGAGCACTGGTAGCATTTTTCTTTGGAGTGGCTTGAAGGAGTAGCAAAGCATCGAACGGGTGAATCATTATGCATTTTGCAATGCAGGTTAAAAATGACAATCCGAGATGACTGATGAAGACCTATAAATGATCTGCAACCAGTTTTTAATGTATCATTATTCTCTTACTAACAGGGTCTCTTTTAGCATTTCTTTCCTCAGTAAAAGTCAGTACGCTTTCAATGGTTGTCAAACTAGGCCTATTTCCTTTCTCTTTGCAGTTGCCAGCGTAAAAATACGACAAAGCATCAAGAAGAGGGATCTTAAAAGCGATCAAAACTCTGCAAAAGACCGATCAAATTTCGTTAATATTGATCGAATACGCGCGAAAGGAAACAGTAAGCTACAACACTACCGTAGCAAATATCGAGACGCATGGTAAGTGCTGCCCAGGCAGGTCTTATAGCTTCTTTAAACATTTAAAAGTGTACACACAACGGCTTGAAAGTATTTTGCACTTATGGAAGTCAGCTGTGTTTAACGATTTCTAAACTCCTATTTGCTCAGATGTTGCAACTTATTTCTCTTTGAAGAGTTTGTGAACTACAGAGTTGAAAAAGTGAATAGGACACTTTTTTGAATCATAAGCTTTAAGAAGTTTAATTAGTTGCTAGGACGCAGAAAGGCTAGATATCGATAAGAAAAATGAGAGGTTTTGCTTTTTGTTACTTCAAATTAGAAATTGGTTGATGTTGCGAACGTGGATATCCAAATGCAAGCTATAAATGAGATACAAAGGTGTCATGGACCTAATCTGCTGAGGTTTTTTACCAATTTCAAGTCATGTGATGTGATCATATTCTTGAAAAGTTTTAGTATTATGCTACTTTTTGCACTCATGAACAACTTTGCATGGCAGGAAATATGTTAGAGAATTGAAAAATGTTTTATCAAGAGATTGATCACAGTGTCGATCACATGACTTGAAATGGGTGTAAACAAACCTTATCCAACTTTGTGTATTGCAACATCTTTGCTTCTTAAAGAACCACTGTCCCCCAGAATCCTTTTCGGCACGCTGCAATTTAAGTGTGTCTGAAAATCAAATCTTGCGGCCCAATAGACCAATAGACTAACTACTTCAGTCCCAGTTTTCGCTTTGTTAAATGAAATCAAGGAGTGAAACTAAGAGGATTTTCATCAGCCTAGCGGCCCAAGCACAATATATGGATCCCATATGGATCCACAATACTGCAAACAGACAGAGCAGTACACGTAAAGTACGACTTTTCTATCAGCTTAACAATTATTGTGTGGCTCTCGGCTTTTAGCTTGGGCCAGATCTGATTTTCAGACAGTGCGAAATTGCAGTGTGCCCACAAAGTACCTTGGGTGAAAATGGCTAGTTAAAGATCAAACACAGATGAATGCTCGTTGCTCAAACCAGATGTCTTTTTGCCATTTCATTTCGCTGTAAGCCAAAAGTTGCTTCAGTTTTTCCATGGTTTTGGAATTGAAAATTTGTTGGAAAGGGAAAAATTAATAAGGAAACTAAAAACATTGGTAATCATTTTGTGTAAAGTCATAGCAAATGTGATAAAATGGAACAATGAAATATATTAAATTTTGCTAACATCTTCAGACAGGAAGTATGTAAAGAAAAAACTGACCTATCTGATGCTGTTGACTCAGGTGTTTGGGTGGTAACATTCATTTCAATGGTAAATAAAAAGTAAATAATTGTCCAGAAAAGAACACTTATAAACTTACTGTCGTACAACTCGTTATATATGCTGGTAGACAGAAGGCGGAACGCAATGTATCAAGGAAGAAAGCAGATGTCTTATAAGGTGGCCTACTGATGCTTGAAAGCAAATCGTGATAGAGAGAGGGCAAGTGATAGCGATTGTGAAGAAATCCTTTCGCGAAGAACCTAAAATAGGTAAGTTTGCCTTTTTTTAAACAGTTAAAAGCTTGGCAAAATAGACATTAAATAGGTCTTATTTTAAATATTGCTCCACTTCTACTGGAATAAATTTCCTTCTGACTCTATAAAGATTAATTTTTGTGTTTCTTATTTCAAAGAATATTCAATATCAATATTTTAGTAGAAATTGAGAGAGTAATTAAGCCAGCAAGGGACTTTTGGTGATACCATGGACATATCCTTTTTCCAGACATAACTCAAGTGATCCCAGAGGACAGGGACCAGCAAAAATTTAATTTAGAGTTTTTTAGACTAAATGACAAAGTTTCTTAAACGTTTCTTTCCCAGTACTCAAGGTTCCTACTTCTGGGGGTTTAGTTTCTCTTAAAAAAATACGCCAAGCACGACTGACAGATTTTTTTCTATCAATCATAGAATTCCACCTTGCAAGACGTTTGCACATAGACAGGGCATGCGAGAGACACGCCTTTTTGCTGTGCAAAGTAAAGTGTCCAGTTAAAAACAAGCGTTCTTTCCCCTCTGTTTACAGGATCTCACGAAAGCAGAAGCACAGGATGCTCGTGGAGCCTGGAGCAGTCTAAGGATCCTAGTAAGGGGTCTGGAACGAGTGCCAATAATCGAAGTTCTCTGTGACAAAATGCTATCGAACTATATTCTTTGGGGCTAAATCGAAGTATTCTGCCAGGGTATAACACTTCTAAGCAAAGCAAGAAACACTCATTTTACACTGATTACTTCTATCAACGAAACGCATTATTACCGAATTATATTTGTGTGCCTAAATCGAGGCATTCCGTCAGATCTTAACACTCAAGAACACGCTGAAAACACTGTTGTCGAAGTTCTCTGCGACATAACACGATGTCACCAAATCTCATCGCTTGGGCCTACTGCATTATTATTATTGGTGCACTTGGAATAATTACAAACATCCTTCAGATCGTCCTCGCATTCATCGGAAGGAAAAAGACATCACTTTATGACACCACACTGATCAGTTTGAGCGTTGCCGATATTATCTCGGGCGCCATGTCTGTGATATACGGCTGCAGGAAACTACTGGTTCAAAAAGGCATTCATGTTGATGTCCTTGTTTTACGATACGCCTGGACGGGTTGCTACTTCTCAACCGCATCTTCATTCATGCATGTTATTTTCATTGCAGTGCAGCGTTTATGCGCCGTAATCTATCCGACAAAATTCAACAAAATCTTCACTAAACCGCACGCAGTCCTAGCTATGGTCACGATCTGGGTCATTTCCGCCGGATTCGCGCTATTAAGCGAGTTTGAAGTCATTCCGCTGAGCAGCATGGAGATCGTTATGCTCTCCTATGGTGCTGCGCTAGTCGCCATGTATACGGCAATCTGCTACCAGATGTGGAAACGCAAGAAAATGCCGCGCGGCACAAACAGCAGGCATATGAATAGGGTAATCATCATGCATTCGTTCGTTGTCATGCTCATATTCGTGATCTGCGTTCTGCCCTACGCGATCACGCGATTTTTCTCAAAGAAATCTATCTTTTACGCGATTTGTGATAATTTGTTCGCACTAAATCCTTTCTTCGATTCGGTAATTTATTTCTTCATTAATCATTTTCGCAAAAGGAAAGCAGCGTATAAACCTAGCGATGAGGAAAAAGATGAGAGGGAAGGCAAGCGGCAAGAAACCTCTTCATTCAACAACTCTTCAAATCTTGCGTTGATCTAAATAATGGCGGGTGGTGTAAACAGTGTGTGTGTCACGTGTTATAACGTTAAATACCTTGTGCTCCCCAAGATCCTTTGCAAGCGCACAAACCAGCGAAACATGACATTGACTGTAAACAACGCACTTCGACCACAGAATATGGGGCATAACTTTCAGGAGAAAAGCTTCCCTGATCCTTCAATTACTTTTGGGAATGTCTTTTGTTTGCGTTCAAAGCGATGAATTCATAACGTTCATTTGAAAGTTGAAACGACAATGCACAGCCTTGCGATTGCTAGGCCATAATCTTTTTCATACAGTATGAAATTCATTGTCAGACCAGAAAGGATCATGGGGAGCACAGGGTCTTTAAGTCCCGCTTTAAGAAACTGCATTATAGGAAACTCAGACCTGATTTCGCTGAATAAAGTACCTCTTTACAAGAAACTATCCAGGCTGATTCGTGTTCAGTTTCTTTTACAATGGTACACAGCAATATCATAAGGCTTATATTTGAAAATGTCTCCAATAAGTCTCCATTCTCTAGAAACATGAATGAAATTTTCAAGCCCAAATTGTTATAATTTCAAGAAACCTTCAGTACTGGCTCAAACCATTAGATCCTCGCACAACAGCGCATATTTCAAAAACATTTTCTTAACAATTTGACAGTTGTTTGGAATAAAAAAGTGTTTCTTATACCATGGTATAACACACCCTGTTTTGAAGAAGTATATCTTGATATCAGAAACCAATCAAGCTGTCTTTGTGTAATGAGTTTCTTAAAGGCGGGACTTTACTGTACTTTTTCTTGGGCTTCAACCTATCAAGTAAGTGTAACTAAGTGTAAATTTCAAATGTCGAGTGAGCCAGACAAATAAGTTTACTCGTTTGGCGGGCTGTGGAATGAAAATTATGTGGTTGATATTCAAAACTAAAAATGTAAATCTATAAGTCAAAGGATAACCTAGATGTGAAAATTTTGTTTGGCAAAATCACTCATTTCTTAGACCCAAAAATGAGAAAAATGTTTGAAAGAGGTTGTATGGGAGGGAGAAACCATGTTCCCTTCTGGTCCATCATTTATCTGAGCATATGTGACATTGAAATATACATTCTAAACAACTGTCAGCTTCATAAAAAGAATTTTAATTTCAACACCAAGTAAACCAGGGATCATGGACCAGAAAAGGGCTTGCTACTATAGATTCACATACATGCTCCTTGCAGCATTTTTCTAATTTTTATCTCAAAGGTAAGTGATTTTTAAATTAACCAAAGAAAATTTTCACATCTAAGTTGGCTTTTAACTGATAAATTTACGATTTAGTTTCAGATATCAACCTCAAACAGTTTATTCCACAGCCTGCCAAACAAGCAAACAAGTCAACGTTTTACTCACTTGGAAGAAGTCTGTGTGCAGCATCTAACACACACGATTCCAAACCAAATTAGCACAACGATATTACTTTATTTATCTATGTGAATGATCCATATTGATTTAGTGATCTGCTGATTAACTGATTGATCTACGTATTCAAATTTTAGAACTGAATGAAAAAAACACTTCGTTTCTCGGTTTGACATCTTCATCATTGAGTGGCAAGCCGGGGGGGGGGTAACTACCAAATATAACGGCAAGGGATGTGTCATATTTTGGGGCGCCGTTTTTCAGGCAAAAAATTAGGTTGTCAATTTTGGAAAGATACAAATTGGAAATAAATTTTTGGGTGCCATTTTAGAAAAATAACTCTTTAGGGGTGTAAAATTCGATCAATTTCAACGTTGTTAAGATTTTGGATTTTTGTCACAATTCTAGATATATATTTTGAATGGTCCGTAAATTTTGGGGCATGGTTTTCACAAAACTTCATGAATTTTGGAGTGAGTTTTCAGACGTCAAAATGGCACATCCCCTTCGTTTGCCAATTGATCTTACCCCCGGGGTAAGGAGATTACGTTGTTATTGCGAGGTGCTGCCCCATACAATATATTATGCAGTTGAAAGTTTCCGAAGAACATACGAAGCAAAACATATTGCTTCTGTGTAATGTTGTCTTCTTAAAATAACTTACAATATTCTAAAACAACTATTTAGAAGCATCACATAAACGAAGACGGAATACACATAAACATCAAGGTGCAAACTCTAATCTAAATGGTGTAAGATGACTGTATTGTCTTTTAATATGTTAAATACTTGACGAGTTAAAACAACTTCATGGTCTGTTTAATTATCTACAACTTATTTACTTTGTTTAATTACTCTTAACTTTCAGTAAACATGGCTTGCGAAATCAGATGTTCGTTAAGTTGCGAATAAAACTTGGACTTGAAGAACTGATGACACGGACTAGATCTTGATAAACAAGTAGATGAATTAAAATGTAAGTATTTTGATGTGAATTGAAATAAGCACTTATTTTATTGAAATAGTGTCAATTTCAATTTGCATCAGAGTCACTTATCTGTTACTTTATTGACTTGCTTATCTTTGCACAATTGCACTACACGCATCAAGAAGATAACTACATCATAAAGTCGTTATCCATTTTAATAATGCAAGATGGCTGCACAACAAGTTTTTCCCAAAAATATTTACATTGTAATTTGACTTCAAAATAAATATCCGTGCTGCTGTTTTCTCTTATCTAATTCTCATCATTTTCACCAAAACCTTAATGTCTGGGACAATGTTTCTCTCTAGTGGAGACTTCTAGAACCAAAAGCTAAAACGTCCTTTTGAAAAAGTCAAGCAAGTCACTCTGAGAGTGTTACCAAAACATCGTAGCTGCATACGACTGAGTTCAACTGAGGAACCAAATATGGTAGCAAACCGACTTTAGTATGTATTTTCATGTCTATGGTATCCTAAAATCAGGACCGCTTGTAAGGGACCAGGACTGCAACTCCAAGCATCCACAGCAAGGCAGCCTACTTTTCTCACAACCGTGCATCCATTTAAGCTCATATTGTGCCCGCACTTATGAAACTGTGATCAATGGTGCACTTTTCGGCTCAACGTATTCATGCCTTTTAAGTTGTCCTATAAAAACCATTATAAATCTAACAAGGCCTCAGAGGGAAGGTTGGGGAAGAAGTAAGTTGACCGTGACATTTTTCCGATAAAAATAAGGGATTAGTCTGTCGCTAAAGATACCAAAACCTACTGTATCCCTCATTTCTAGCTACATCAACGCTTCTCTCAGCCCCCAATGCCTTCACAACCTCAAAAAGCTCATATGTACAAATACTAGGGGCCTGTTTATGCGAGGAAAAGCCTCACTTGCCAAACCCGGGACTGAGAGATGAGATTCCACCTTCCCATAGAACCCATTGTATTTTCATTTCGTGTTTACATGACGAACGCAAAGCCATTGGTATAGTGAAATCCCACTGGATGAGGTGAAATATTTCCATATAAACGAAACACCACCGGTATGGTGAGGTGAACTGAAATTACTCGTTGATTCTTATTGGTTAGTTCGTTCTGATTTCACGGAAAGATAGACTTTACTCCATCTCGCCTCTCAGCCCCGGGGCTGACAGGTGAGGTGAAAAGTCTCATATAAACAACGGCTGAAATTTGCCTCACCTTTGAGCCCCGGGTCTGGCAGGTGAGGTGTCTTTCCTCATATAAACAGGGCCTAAGACCATGTTTACACTGCAGTACCTGTGCAGTTTTGATCAGTCACAACGTTTCAAGAGCGGTTACAATGCTCAGAATAAATTGTGCTAAAGATGCAAAGACCAAAAATGTACCACATTAAACAAAGGCAGATTTTGTAATTCAAAAGCATCAGTTGCTTTGGTTCACACCTCAATTCAAAGCGATTAGCTAATGCAGACAAAAGAAGTTCTCTCAACCAGTAACTCAAAAAAACATAGCCACAAAATTGCCTTGAAACCAGTGAAGCAAACTCTCGCTAGGTGCGGGCGAAGGATGGTTTTTAAGAAAAGTTATGTGCTTAAGACGCAAAAAGAAGGACAAATCTAAAGTTCTTTAAGGCGGATTTTGTTTATGTGAGTCAGAAACCGAGCAGAGGGCATTACAATTCTTCTATATTTATTGCTCAAATGTAGACAGTTAATCCTTAACTCCTCAATGAAATAAACGAAATCCACCAGACAGAACTTTAGATTTACCCTTCTTCTTTCGTTATGAGTACATTACTTCTCATAGAAACCTCCCTTCGCCCGCACCAAGCGAGAGTTAGCCGTACTGGATTCACGGCAACTTTGCGGCTATGTTTGGAATTACTGGTTGAGAGAATTTCTTTGCATTCGCTAATCACTTTGAATCAAGATGTGAACCAAAGCAACTCATGCTAGTGTAAACGGGAGACATAGTTTTACACTTCGTTGTGGATTCAAACCTGTACCGGTACCAGTATAAACGGGGTCGAATACTCTTAACGCGTTCAAAATTTGACTCTGTCTCCGATGAAAGTCATTCGAGTTCACGATCAATTGTTAGGCCATTGAAATCGTTAAATTCGCTGTTGAAGAAAGTTCAGTTGAGGACATGTGACAAAATCCATTCATATGACTGACCTTTTTGTCTTCGTCACTATCGGTACTGCTATCGTTGTTATCGCTGTTATCGGCGCTGTTATCGACTCTGTTATCGGCATTATCTTCCCTTAACATCTCGTCTGTCTTTGAGAAAAAGAGCATCCCAGAATTTGGCACGATACTTGGCAAGATCCTTGGTGAAAATCCATCTTTTAACTCGGCAGCATGGTTCACTATGCCTTGCGTTGTGGATACTCCGTTCGGCAACTCCGACGCATCCATCTCCTCTTTCTCTTCAATCGTGACTGATCGTCTCGATAATTTGTCCTCAGTTGTATCACAGGGGATAACATTCAAAGACGGAGCCGAGATTCGTCTCTCTGGCATTTGCCACACAGGTGGTTCACTCGGGGATGCTCGGCATGAGCTACTTCTACCGAACAACTTGTTACAGAATGATAGTTTGCTTGAAGAATCGCTTTGTTTTCTCATGTTGGGAGGCAATGTGGAGCTTGTTTTCCTGCTTGGCTGCAGCGAGTCCTCGTTCTTGTAACTGCTGGATAGCTCATTCATTGAAGCGGACCACGCTGTTGCATCAAAGGTGTCTAGGCCTATGTGAAAAGACATTAGAGTAATTACTTTCGAGTCTGGAATAGAGCCCACTTTCGCGAAACATAGGTTTCAAATCTTTAAACTGATGGATGTAAACTTCTGTGACTTATTTCTGTGAGCTGAAAGAAACCTTAGCTATCTTACAGTAAATCTGCGATTGGACTTTTCTGAAATCTTCAATATTTTCAGAATTACAGTGTTTTTCTCCTTTTTTTAAGAATTCAAGAAAATTTTCGAAAAAAGCTTAGAACTATCGTAATTTCTAAACCGGTTGACAAGAGATCAAACGATTTTCAAGAAAACCATAGTTTATGGATGTCTACAAAATGGTATCATGCAAAACTCTCTTACTCTTCTGGCTTGTGATTTAGAAATTTGATGACGTCAAATCCTAAAATGAATTGAAATACAAAATAGGCTGTAATTTCGACGATGTTCAATACTTCTGAAAAGTCCAGCGGTAGAATCATAGAAAAATGGTTTCAAGTTTCTTTCAAACCATTCAGCTCAAAGATATAGGCCACAGAATTTTACAGCCACCTTTTTACATCGATTTAAAAATTGGAATATACGGTCTTTCGTGATTACAATTGTACGGAACAATGAACGTGTCAAAACCAAGTATAGCATCTTTTACTTTAGTTTCAGCGTTTAATTATGACTCCAAAATTCCCTTTTTTGTGTCAAAGTATTTATAAACAAATACAGATTTTATATATAAGATACTGGTTTACTAGCAACTAGTACTAGGATGGGGACAAATTTAAGAAACTGTAGCACCATGTTTGAGAAATTCTAAGATACTCTTTAAAGGCAAATCTTAGAAAAGAATGATAAATTGTCCTTGAGCCTGTATTCTTGAGCAATAGTTACAAAAACTTTATGTTTTGAGCCCAAAATCTCTCTCTTTCTTGTAAACATTCTGCTTTATGCCGAGAAACAAATAAGTGGCATTAGCACAGACTTCCGTGAATCCAAAAAATAAGAAACGAATTGGGAAAGTTTTGGTACTAAATAGCTGAAATCTTCACGTGGAACTAAGAAAATCCTAGTACTATGGGCTTATCTAAGTTTCTTATAAAAGAAACAAAAACGTGCAACACATCTCGCACCAGTTCACATGCGAATCCACCCCCCAAATCCATTTGAATTTGAACCCAAAATAAAAATACGTAAAGGCAGATCAACAACCATGATCCCTTATGGCATCAAGTAGATTTTCTTATGATACGAAAGTGTCGTTCCTGGCTTTTGACGTGCATTTTTCGGCGCATAAAGGTTCATCATCATTGACAGTAATGCGCCGTTAAACGCAAGAAGTTAGATTTTTCCTTACCTGCTGTTGATGCAAAGCTAGACATCGTAGTCACTGACTTTTTAGGTGCTGAAAATCCGCAAGTTGAGCTCTTATCATCACTCAAAAGTTCCCTTGAAGCAAACTTGCCAGTTCCAGATAGGGTTGAAACTGCACGATGTTTGGACATGGAGATCCTTGAATTCTCTGTCGCCATATCAGCGTTCTTGCTGAACAATAACGTAAGCTAAGAAAAGAAAGATAAGATCTAAGCCTAGTTAACGAGCCACTTTCGCCAGGGGTCTTTTGCCTCCCGAAGGAAAAATATTTGATTTTGATTAGGTGACTTTGTATGTATGTGTATTCTTGAAGGATTGCTGCGCACAAGTTTAAATATTGTTAGCTACAACGTTAAATCGAAATTAAATAAATTTACAACAACAACGTTTGCAGGCACCCTGAAATCAAAGACAAAATCAAATTTAGGGTCAGACAGTGCATCAGATTTAGCCTAAGCGGAAACGACGGGTCGACACTGCAGTCTATACTCTTACATAAGTCCCCTAACTTTCGCTTGTTGTTGTTGTTGTTGTTGTTGTTATTGCTTCTGTTGTAACGACAAGTCTGCAGGGGGAGTGAATCAAGAGACTTTTGCAACGGCTCTAGGCGCAGTCGCTGAAATGATAGCAAAATTTTACTTAAATAAAACTGTCCTCTCTCTTCAGCTACTGCACGGTAAATCTGAACGGTGTCCCAAAAAAATTGTGCCCAGTTTGTGAGGTTGCTGTGGAGGAGCTGTTGTCTTTAGAGTCTCGGATGTTACACCGTTGTATAGGTCAGGCTTCAACTTAGAGTTTGCGACCTTGCTTGAATCAATCTGATAAGTGGTTGATGATTGATGGGAGAGGAAGAGCAAGAGATGTGGTTACTTAAAAAACAGCACTTCTGTCGCTCTTCAGTAATGTCAAAAATAAATAACTTTGCAAAGAAAGGGTCCTAGTATTGTATCAAAATTTTTTCTGAATTCTTAAAAGGGTCAATACTGTTGTTTATTTCTTGAAAAGATCTTCATAATTTCAAAACGAAGCACCCAATTTCAGTAAGGTAGATTTCAAAACTCATTTGAATATGTCTACTTTTGAATCATATACTTTCCAATATCATTGCCTTGATACACAGTGAGCAGTGCCCTTCCAAACGGGCATTGCTCTTTATGCCCAGTCGTCATTAGACAAAAATAATATGGTGCCGTGACCCACAGCGACTTTCAAGTATTTAGAATGAGCAACTTACCTTTGGAAGGAAGACAAGGCACAGTGTAACAGTGTTACATAGGATAATGCAAAGACACACAATAGTATAACTGGCTTGGCTTGAAGAAGAATTACTCAACGCGTATGTGCATGTGACACCGATAGCTGAGATAGCGGCAACATTGTAAACAGCCATGCCAATGAATTTTGAATCGTTCAACGCAGGGACCTGAGAAAACGAATACTTTATCAATACAAGCCTCAAATGATAAGCGAGAATGGCTGGCAAAAGTCTTTGAGCTGTTCCGCAACGATAAAATCACAGTGAGGGTGGTTGAGGCGACTATGCAAGTACGGTAAGACGATGACCTATCAAAATAGTTTGCGAAGGTTTTACGAAACCACGACGCAAACTGCAAGGGAAACGCAAACTTGCACTCGTTTCAGAACATCAGATTCAAAATTTAAATTTTTCGCATGAATTTACTCCCTTGAGACTATGCAGTCATCTTTTAAAACCGCTCGACGTAGAAATCCAATGTCTGTTGTTCAGCATTTCAGATTTAGGCCTCCGAAGTAACGCACACTGATTTCAAATTTTACTTTGCAAGGAAAAAATAATCGCTGTCTGACATTTAAATGCAGAGGCAGGTATGGTTTGGCTCTTTAATAATATGTAAAGGTAGTGTATCAGCAAAATACTTGCTTTGCAGGATGAAAGATGACGTCCTGGCTGGCGTTGTAGTCTCTGTTCGTAAACTCTGTATAGCATCAATTATTTGTCGTCATGAAATCAAGATAAAATACTAGGATTTTCAGTATATACGAGTTAGAAATTGTTGGTGCTACATCTGAGTATGGGATCAAAAATTTCAAAATAAAGAAAATGAAACCTGGCCTTCCATTGAAATTGTAGAAGATTAATTGTGCAAGAACCAATTTAAAGATCTGTCATGAATTAAAAACATGATGCCCTTTCAAACGGCAGAATAATCTTTGCAGCACATATGTTACAAAATACAGCATAGAGACAGTTTGATTCAATTACCTCCACATATCTTGTTTCCCAAGCAAGAAACAAACCAAAGAGCAGAAGGATTCCTTTATATGCAAGAGCAGTCGACGAAAAGTAAATTCCATAATTCGCTGAACATTGATATAACTGAGTCACTTCAATAACATCTCTAAAAATGTTTTCCTGCAAAGATAGAAAGACACATGGGATGAGTACAAAAGCGCGGAGTAGGTACAAAACTCTTTTCGCCTATTTCTTTGGCCTTGATATGCATTTTGAAAATTCTGCAGTAAAAATTTTTGCTGCACCTTTCAAGTAGGGCCTTTTAAAAAGATCCTACTTAGATATGGAACTTCTCGCCGGAATTGTTGAATTAAAAAGATCTTTTGTTCAAATGTCCGTGCCCATCTAAACTTAAGCACAACATTACTTTGGAATTTTGCAAAATCGAAAGTTACTCGTCACAATATTTTCGTCCAATTCCAGAGTAACGTTTTGAATCATAGAGAAGGGATTTCCATCCACTAAGACTATTCTACTTAGTAAAAATCAGTGCTGTTCGTGAAACAACCAATAGATTGAACAAGAGAACTTTTAGCGTAGCCGACAACTTTGGGAGATATGAAATAGATCAACCTTGTCGTTTGACAAAAATTCATCCACAAAATGGACAGTATTTCTGACCAATGAGATCGTGAACCAAACCCTTACCTGACAGCATACGTGAAATATGAAGAGCGGTGGGGACTCTGGAGGGGGATCAGTGGCGGTAGCAGTTAGTGTCGTTGTTGTTCTCCCATCCGGGGTTCCTATTTTTCGACATCATGCGCCTATATACTGGCCTGACACCCATTGTGGAATAGATTCTGGTACATGTCAGTAGCTAATATTATCTTGCTTAACTTTTTCTGTTTACATGTCTATATATTAATGGCCACAGGTTAATCATTGCCTCTTGTTCCTTGTGGTCGCGTCCCTGCAGTGTTATATAGTTGTATAGTAATCATAGTTTACTTTACTTTAGCGGCCCAAACAAGATAAGTATTTGAAGGAGTTCTAATTTTTGTAGTAGCTTGTATACGAATAAAATTGAATTGAATTGTAGAATGTAGATACAGCGTGTATTGTAATTTTTATAGATATAAAGAAAAAAACTCCTTCATGAAACACATGGTATTTTGACCAGAAAGCTCTTAGTGCAGTCGATAACTTTAGGCGGCACCTAACACTCAAATACATGTTCGTGAAACACCAGGCAGATTTGACGGGGTAGCTGATAACTTTAGCAGATGCCTTATGAATGATTAAAATTGTTTTAAATATAAATTGAAACTGAGTGATATGCCAGCTTGACGCAGGACATTTCATAAGACAAAGTGGTAACGGCTGACACTTTAGTTTTCAAAACTATCTTTATAAATGTGTCTTTAGCTTACTGGTGGCTCTCTTGATTAACGCTTGGTGCTATGTTATTCAGCACTGCTGAAAATGTATGAAATCTCGACTCTAGAGGAGTCTTAGAAAGGAATTTGAAAAGGAGTTTAGTAACAAAGGTAAGTCTGGTTGTTGATATGCTACTTCATTCCACTTGAGTCTTTGCTACTTAATTCTAGTTCGTGTCCTTTTGAACTAATAAGGACATCTCAACTTTAGGCATGTTTCTCATAAGGTGAGAGTCTGGTCCCCCAAGGGGCGGGGGGGGGTACTTGATTGTGACCGTGACTCGACGTGAATCTGGACTTTCAGAAAAGGACCCATTTGTATGATAGAATTTTCAAGAATTTCGAGCCCTTTTACATGAATTTCGGGAACTTTCGTAACCATGTCTATGAATTTTGTCGATTCAAGGATGCAAGATCCATTCAAATTTCATTAATTGTGATAAGAATTGTAAAAAAGCTACCAATCGACCAGAATTAAGGTTAAGAAGAGACCCATATTTCGGGAATTTCAGGTGAAAAACCCACCCATATGAGCGACAAGTCCAGTATCATTTAACAATGAAGTACCCTCAACCAAAGAGTTTTTTTCTTTATATCCATGAACAATTACACTACACGCTGCATCTACATTCTACTATTCAATTCAATTTTATTCGTATACAAGCTACTACAAAAATTAGAATTCCTTCAAATACTTATCTTGTTTGGGCCGCTAAAGTAAAGTAAAGTAAAGTAAACTATGATTACTATACAACTATATAACACTGCAGGGATGCGACCACAAGGAACAAGAGGCAATGATTAACCTGTGGCCATTAATATATAGACATGTAAACAGAAAAAGTTAAGCAAGATAATATTAGCTACTGACATGTACCAGAATCTATTCCACAATGGATGTCAGGTGTATATCTCTGTGGTCTGGTCAACATGAAGTCATATCTTCACCATAGTTTTTATGCTATCTATTTGCTAATGGGGGAAAGGGGAAGGGGGAGGGAGGAAGCGAAATCAAGAACTTGTGTATATCTTTTGACATGATCTTATTGTGATTGATTTGGGTTGTAGTTAGCGTATGGTGATTAGTTTGCACGTATTCTTTGTTTCCTTTTTGTGTATTGTCCTAGTATAGTGTTCGTTGTATTTTGTTTGCTCCTCATGTTATTGTCCCTGTAGTGTTGTGCAGTTGTATAGTATTGATATGCAGAGTAGGTAGTATGATGTTGATATGTAAACATGTATTGTAAGAAGTTTATATGGATATAAAATAAGATGATCTTATGCGTTTGAGCGAACATATCTAACTTTTGTACGAACATTATCAACACAGAAAACCAAATAAAAAAAAACAAAGAAATCTTACCACTCTTGAAACTTCAAGGGCTTTGAGACTGTAAGGTGATAATGTCATCCATAAAGTCAGCAGGATAACGTCAACACCAAGGAGAACAATGATGATTCCAAATAAATGTCGATCAAGGATTGCCTGTTAGAAAATAAATTACAATTAAAATTAATAGATAATTTGGGGGTAGTCATCGTTTTTCTTTATCCAATACAAAAATGTGCAATAACGAAATTACCTAAACAGCATCTACAAAATACTTTACTACACTACAAAGATGATGCCATGAGGAGCAGAAGACCATGACTACCCCATGGCCATAATATAGAGACAGGTAACTAAAGTTAAATCTAAATATATAATAAAATACAAACACAAAACAAAAGGCTACGCACAAACAATTTCAACAGATAAATGCAGGAATCGGGTTCACATTGGATGTCGGGAAATTGCTGTGTTATGGATATATCAGTTTAGTGTTACGTCGGAAAGACTCTAAAATAGTCTAAATATTGATCGCTTTGCATGCCTTTACATTAATGACCATAGGGTAGCCATTGTCCTTTGCTCCTTGTGGTCATTTCCCAGTGATGTTTAGTAGGATGAAGATGTAACATGCATTGCAATAGTTCATGTGAATACATAAAAAGAGCACGTTTGTTTCTGTCAAATGAGAAATTTCGTGATAAAAGTTTGCAGATCACGCATGGGTGCTGCCAAATTCAGCGGGCAACATTCTGACAAAAAAGTCTTGACTGACCATTGGAAGCCATTACACATACAATTTCAGACCAGTTAAAACCTAAAACACTAAACCTCAGCATCACTAAAAACCAACGGTGAACAAAGAAGGTGCGCCTTCCTACAGTAAATCAGCAAAAATAAATTTTTCAAAGTATGCGCCGCTTATTTTGGTTTCAAAAGGCTAGCTTCCAGTCAATGGAATTTCTGATCAGATGAAAATTTTATGGTTTTCAGAATAAAATGCAGCTGCAAAGTTCTTTAAAGGAAACAGACATAGCTATTTTTCGTAGCCGCATTAAATAAGCTGAAGAAATTGCCTAAGCATCCATTGTTTCGTTGGCTCCATAATGAAGCCACACGTGTCAAAAATATCAAATTCAATAGATATGTTTTTAACTTGGCCCGGGCCAGCCCCCGGTTTCTTCTTTGGGATATCCAGGGAAACTACATTTCTCACAGTTCCCCTGCAGCTCTTAGCACCCCGCAAATCCTTCGCAGTTTCCACCACAGCTCTTACGTCAGAATACTTATGTTTTAAGTTTGCTAATTATCTCTAAGCTCCACGTGAACATTATTGCTCAAACTTCAAAACTATATGCATGATTTCAATAAAATAAATTTTCACGTCTAATTTAGCTCCTTTACTGTAAAGTGATCTACGATTTATTGAAGTTAATGGCTAATCTATGATCGTGAATGTCGAAAAACAGTAAACATGTTTTGACTGTAAACCCCGTCCAGGTTCTTGAATAGAGCGCCGCCTATTTGAGAAGCTCTTGACAGAAGCGATCCTAAAGTAAGCTGACGCAGCTTTATGAGTAAAATCGATCTCATGACTATAATTAAATTGTTAGTAAAGTAAACAAAGTTTTAATCTAAGGTGACTTTTGAGTAATCAATCCTAAATAAAGATCATACGAATAAAACAGGTTAGGTAAAAAAGGTTTTTGCGTTATGACAATTTTTGAGCAATTGATCCTGAATAAGAATCATACGTGAAACCATGGTTTCGTCGGCAATTTAGAGGTGCACAAAAAACGATGCAAAATCTCCTACTTTATCTATCTTGTGATTAAAATTCAGGTAGAACGGAAACTCAAATAATAAAAACCTCGTCAAAGCGATGGGTGTTTTTGTAAACAAATTCAGTTTTTATACTAAACTTTTATGCCTGATTTTACCACAACGTATAAAGGCTCAAAAATCACCTGTCATAAGTAAAACAAAGATTTCTCAATCTATAAATATAATTTCTCCAGTTAAAAGCATTATGTGCCTCAAAGACGTGTGCCTCTTTGGAAAATGTATGCTTCTTTTGGAAATGCTCTTTGGAAGAGAGATTTGTACATGCTATTTCGCTAGTTCGTAAGTACTTCAAAGCGCAGTCTTGAGTGGAATCAAGTAACTTTAATGAGAGTGCTCCGTAAGTATTTCGAAATGATCAGTCCTCACGTCAAGCTATTTTGATAAGGCAGCTGCTAAATACCTCACCCATATTAAAAAATTAGATATTCTTACTCAAAATGACGATTAAGAATTTTCAGATTAGTGAAAAATGCCTGAGTAGGTTCCAAGTGATCAGTTCTTTAAGACAAGTCATAAACATTCTAATTTTGCCAGTTTTTGGCCTACTCATTTCGGCAAGAAAGCTCACGCAAGTACACTAAGAACCTGCAAAGTAGAAATCTTACTTAAGCAAGCATGCAAGGTATAGCGGCAGCTCCCCGAAGCTAGAAAGATTTTCGAAAACTGTACACTTTTGTTGCATTTGCATGAAAAAGCCTGTTCAGTCTCCCATTGAAGGTTATAGCAGTTTCTTACATGAGAGTACCATTTTTCAACAAAATCAGCGCGAGGTCTCTTAAACAGTGGTTTCTTTTCTATTTTGCGGATTCATACTGTATTCAAAATGATGACTTTACCAGACGTCATTCATTAATTTTTCAGCGTTGATTTTTCGTAGCTGCAGGGAATCCCGTTCAACATGGTTCAAAGTGATGCGAAACGATAAACGATTCAGATTAACAAGAAGTTGAGCTGATCTGAACAGTGAGAAAAAACTGCTAGTGTGGACAGAAAGAGAGGAGAAAACCTCAGGAAAAGATCTCTCAATAGGTATGCTACATAATACAATAATTTGGCTTTAAAGTTTCGAAAAGACGAAATGAGCTTAGCTTTGTTTTAGCTATTTAAAGTCATGTGACCATACTCTTAGGAAGTTTTGGTGTTATACTTCTTGTATTCATGACACACAATTC
The DNA here is from genome assembly GCA_964019985.1 of Aurelia sp. 4 Dawson et al 2005. Classification (NCBI taxonomy): domain Eukaryota; kingdom Metazoa; phylum Cnidaria; class Scyphozoa; order Semaeostomeae; family Ulmaridae; genus Aurelia; species Aurelia sp. 4 Dawson et al 2005. The sequence continues at coordinate 16,654,357 of OZ026507.1, read as the reverse complement.
ATGGCAAAAAGTGCAAAATATCTTTCACATTTTGATACCAAGCAAGCAGGCAACACTTGTTTGATATCCCTTTTGGAAGTCCTTATGGTAACATTTATGAATCAGCATATCGGCTGGAGCTATTAAAGAAGCGATTGAAAAATGTGTAGGTTATGTAATTAGATTTGAAAACGGTACTTGCAGATGAGTTTTTAAAGGGAGTTCAAAGAGCAATATGCCTGGCGCAAAATCAGCGACTTGCTCACCATATCTTCCAGAATAACTGACTATACGAGATTCATGAAAACAAAGACAAACCATGGCAAAAGCTGATGGTCCTTCTACTCCCTTTAAGTGAAGGAACGTTTTAGGATTGTTCCATGAAACTGATAGTTTCATATGAGAAACGAATACAATTTGTTGATGATGACTATGGAAGTTATCTGAAAACAAAGAAAAGATTCAACTTACGACTCGTTCCATTGATTTTGCAGCAGTGAATATTTTGTAAACTCTCCATGTTTTGCTGAACAGTGCACCAAACGACAAGGTGAAGCCAAAACTCAAAACCCAGACAAATACCTATGAAGACAAAAACACGCATCAAGTGTCTGATATTCAATAGATGGTAATATTCTTTCATTGAAAGAAAACTCTTGTAAATCTTGTTCTGAGGTTTTTGCAGTGGTCAGTAGAATCTCGCAAGGTATGTGTGAGATAGTCCAAGAACGCATACATGTCTGAAAAATCGTCAAAATTTTGACCTGAACATCAACTTGAGCAACAAACTATTCTTCCAACCATTGCTTCTCTTTGTGACGGCTATTCCAAAATTACAGAAATCAGGAAATTTTCCAAAGGAGACTGTTAAAACTTGTTATCAAAACATGACCTTCAAAACAAAAAATTCTGTTCATTTCTCAAAAACTGGATGCTTGGCAGTTGCCTGATTTTAAAACAAAAGAAGAAAGCTCATTGTCTCACAATCCTTAGTATATTCGTGCTTTCGCTCCCATTAAAAAGTGAAAAATGACCAAACAAATAAGTCCAGTCTAAGAAAAGGTATTGCAGACAATGGTTGCTTGGTATCTCAGAACGAACGTAACAAAGCTTTATAGTGGTCCAAATTAAAATGTGCGAGTAGATAATCAGATTTTGAAATATCCCTTGAAGATCAGTTTTCCAATTTTGGAATGTTTCGGGAACATACTACAAAAGTAATGGGTTCAGATGAGAAAAGAATCCCTAGTGGAAGCTCAATATAACGGACAACTGTGGGACCAATGTTATTGTCCGCTGTAGAGGTGTCCAATGTATGAGGGGTGTCATCTTTTTCATACTGCATTTTAGGACGGAAAAGTTCGTCGGTCGTTTTGTTCTTATTATTTTTGTTTTTCAATTTGTTTTGAGTGAGCTCGTCGGGATTTCTAGCTACTGAAAGCTAATTTAGGCACACTGTGCATGCCGCATCCAGGCATGGGACCCCTAGTTTAACGTCCCTTCCGAAGGACGACGAGATGAGTTGTGAGGTCAAGCCTCCGAGGTCACCCATCCAGAGTTTGACCTTACTCGACCAAGCTTAACTTCAGTTACCTGACGAAAACTGTTTAAGCCACTCGGCCACTCACCCCGTTGAAGCGTTGTTCGGAGCAAATGCTATGAGTGATTAAAATGATAAAGATTCTGCACGTACATTACACATCCTTGGTATGAATCTCTTGGCAATAACCCTTGTGTCCAATCCAAAAAGTATCACAGATACGTAACATAAGATACATCCGATAATGATGACGTTGTTGATCATTGGAGATGACATCTTGATTAATCTACAAGAAACAGAGAAGAATTTCAACACCAAAAAGGCTAGGAGCGATTCTTGCGGGATCACCTTCTTTCACAGCTATAGCTTACGAGAGACAGTGAAAGAAAAAAGTTTGCAGTTCCATGCTATGTAACTTTTTCAAATTCCTGAAGGGAATATCGGCAGAAATTATGAATCAAAAATGTTAAATTGAAACATTGGATTCGACATCTGTGGCACAATCACTTCCAAGAAATCTCTTGAACTTTTCAAAGACATCTATATATTTGCTTTCCCAAGGAATCTTTTAAAACCCGCCAGATATTGTCTCCCAGCAAATCTCATCCGCTTATTGAGCACGTGATGCATTCATGATTTAAACGAAACTCGCATCTGCAAATTCATCAGTTCATCTTAAAATCTGGCAAAGTTTGGAGTTATGTACTGCTCAAAATCCAGAGAAAAAAATTGACCGAAGAACAATTATGTATCGAAGTAATCTGAATGTCCATGTAGGAAATGGAAACAAAAGGATAGTAAAACAGGGATTTAACGCAAACTTCCATTAGTTGCTGTTTCTACTTTGTCTTTATTCTATGTGATTGGCCAAAATCATGGAGATGTCAACCAATCAAAATTTGAGACCAATGTTTGGCTGAAATACCGTCTACTAACCTATTTTCGCGATATCTGATATTGAAATAAAGAAAGAAACATGCAGCGGCGAGACCAAACACAGCTAAACTCCACATTACTGCAATGACAGCAGTGGGTAACTCTTTAGCAATGTATTCTACAACTGTATGATCCAAAGGTGGCTGTTTACCTGTAATGAAGAACAATGTCAAGTGAAAAACTGAAATACTACTGGTTTTGCCTCTGGTAGCAATTTAAAAAGAAAGCTCATATTACTACCCGTTGCCCCAGAAGGAGCAATTGGATTTAGTCCAGTCCAGCGACGTGAACCTAAACCAAAGTTACTTTGTCTAAACCTAGCTATAATAACATATGTTTCAAATCTTTAAAAAGCTTGGTGTAAAATTCAATAACCTATTTCTTTGAACTGAACAGCCTCAAAGAAACTTGAACTATTTTAGAGAAAATCTGCCGTTGGACTTTTCTCAATTCTTCAATATGGTCAGAATTACAGTGTTTTTCTTCTTTTATAAGAATTAAAGAAAATTTTCGAAAAAAACTTAAAACTGTCGTTATGTTTAAACCTCTTGACGAAAGATCAAATAGTTTTCAAAAAAACCATAGTTTATGGATGCCTACAATATGGTTTCAAGCAAAACTCTTTCACTCTTCTGGTTTGTGATTTAGAAATTTGATGACGTCACATGATAAAATGAGCTGAAATATACAGGAAGCCGTAATTTCGACAAATAATTGAGATTTCTGAAAAGTCCAACGGTAGAATCATAGAAAAGTGGCTAAAATTTCTTTCAAGTCATTCAGTTTAAAGAAAAGGGTCATTGAATTTTACACCCGCCTTTTTTCGTAGATTTAAAGATTTGGAACCTATGCTAGCTATAATCAACGAGTAATCTCTTTCATTCAAAATGTTCCTCTATGGTTGACTTGAATATAGATACCAAGTGGATACCTCGCTTGCTGATGTTACTGCTGTCAGTGTTGAAATATTACCGTTGAAAGTTCAACTTTGTAGTCACCACAAAATTTGAGCATTTTCCTTTGGACTAAGCAAATTCTTGACTGACATCGAAATCAAAAATGGAAATTAAAGAAAAATCAATAAAAAGGATGACTTCTTGCAAACAGAGTATAAAATGATCCAATGCTATTAAACTTTATTAAGACTGTTGTTGATTTACTCGCTATGCCTATCGAAACAGTGTCTTGGTCCTAGACTTATAACCAGAAGTCCCTTGTTTCTCTGTGCTCCTTTGACTTGATAATGGCAATTCGGCCAACAGAGACTCATAACATTACTCTGAAAAACCTGACCTTATTAAGGCTCAAACCTTGAGCTATCTAGAGCACCAATCAGATTGCAAGATTTGTGAATTACTATGGTTACGGTAAATATGATAGAATTTTCGATTCGACTGAAGAACTGATAACATTCCTACGGGAATCGAGATTCGAAGAAGTGATTCCATCATAATTCCATTGATGATTGCAGAAAAAAGGGTCAGCTTTTTTAAGTGTTTCAATATGTGTCTCAGTTGAGCAAAGTTTACCGCAGGGATACAAGGGACTCGAAGTCATAGGTCTATCTTGGTCCTTCCTCTCGAATTGATCATAACTCGTGATTCTTTCAGCCTGGTATTACAGAAAGTTGGCGACACCCCTCATTCTAGAAAATTGACAGAAAATTTTACCATTGAAAAGCTTTTCTCGTTGGCCAGGATAAAACGTGATATTAGCATCTTTGGAGTAATGAAGAGCCACATCATATTTAGTCCCTGTTAAAAAGGAAAAAGGTTATCATTAAAGTAAAATATTAGGGAGGGAAACTTGGTCAAATTTGTAGGTGAAATTTGTTCATCAAATTTGCAGGTGAAATTTATTGGTGAAACTGCGAGACTAAAAGCATAACTGCAATGTATTATCTGTTATAGCTTTCATCTATTACAAAATTATTACGTTTAAGAGCATTTACACTGCTCCAGAACAAAATCATTCTGCGGTACTGGCGGGATTTTCAGGCAGTGAGATGCATCAGACATTTTTATGTCTCAATGCCCAGTAACACCCCCTGAACATTTCAAAAACAAATGCAAAGTTACGTGAACCTTTCAAGACCATTACCCTTCCATATAATTTTGATTGTTTCATGCTTCTTTTAAAAAAATTTTCTCAATGAAGTAGCTTTGGCTTAGGCCAAAAGTCATTTTCAGCCATCTTCTTTTTGTCACTGCACATTTTAAAGATGCATAAAGCGTTAAAAATGGTAATCGTGCAGATTGGAAGCAGAGTGGTGATGAAAGCTCGACCGAAAATTGCGTTTGCTTTGAAAAGCTTCAACTGTAGATTGAAAGCTAAAGCTATCCAATATATCCATTCTGCTGCCTGATAAATCCCGTTAGTACCCTACGGATAGAAGAAACAAAAGTGCTACAAATAAGCACGAACACTGTTAACGGGAAGCTAATTTGGACATTTTTGTTACGGATCCACAGTGCTACCGGTACACCGTACACAGGGTTTAATTTAGATGCTTGATTTTAACCTAATTCTGACAAATATATCGAGTCTCGACATTATGTTCGTGATCTATTGAGAAACGACTAAGAAAGGCCTTTAGTTCACGAGTACCCTGCATCTTTTCATCATACGAGATTTGATTTGACAAGGAAGAAGATATCATTGAAAGACGTTCTGTAAATTCTTTAACAAGCATATCGAGTTTTGGCATCAAGTTCGTGATCAATTGAGAAGAGTTTAAGAAACGATGTTAGTTCAAAAATAACCTGCATGATTTTATCTTAAATGAGATTTGATTTAACAAGCAAGAAGACATCATTGGAAGATGTTAGCAATCAAATCAAAGTGTGGCGTCTGCGATTAGATAACCTCGTGAGAAAGTTCTGTTGAAAACATGCAATGTTTTTAGTATCAAGCGTTTGACACAACAAATTAAACTTACAACGCATCATCGTTTCTCAACAAGGACACTTTCATCTAGCTATTAGTGTAAACTCAAGGAGGGAGGGGGCAGCCTGATAACCAAACCCGATTTCAAAGGAAACAGTGTTTCCTGTATCTCAATTATTTCCTCTGAAATCGGGTCTGGTTATCAGGCTACAGGGGGGGGGGGGCTATTTCAAAACTAGAACGTACCATCGTTCTTTCAGAAATCAACATAAACAGAGGGAAAGCAAACATTTTGGTCAGCCAACCGAGCTAGAAAGTATGAAGTCCAGTAGCAAGTTTTCATTCAAATCGTTTTACATATTGGACATCTAAAGCTTTTTTCATCAATATAAAAATTTTACAATACATGCTACACTCTACTATACTCTAACTACTATGCAACACTACGATGACGATACAATGAGGAGCAAGAGACAATGTCTACCCCATGGCCAACACATAAAAATATATAATTAAATAGACAACTAAATAAACACGTACAAAAAGGTACACATACGATACGATCCTATAAATGGTGGAAACTGTTTCACATTGGCTGCCATGTCAGCGGAGGCGAAAATTTCACTGCTTAAGACATCGCCTCTAAGTTGTCAGGGTTTATAGATCACAAAAAACGGAGGTAAAAATGTTTGAAACTTTGTGTGGATGAATTTCAGGCCTTACATCCAATGTGAAACAGAAATTAAAGACAACAGAAGATTTTCTACAAATTGCCATTAGTCTTGTTGACGCAGATTCGACTTACAACATAACGATTTAATTACTGCAGACATTCATACTTCAACGTGTTAATTTTATTGAGGCCAGAACAGCTCCGATGCTGGTTCTTGCATTCAACCGAGTGCCGGATTCATGGCTTTCAAAAACAGATATGTGTGTTTCTGACAATCGCATTCAAGTGTCCTGTTGTTTACTTAATGTTAGGTGCGAATTAGATAAAATACAGTCAGACAATAGCTTAGCAAACTTTTTGATAAGACATCACAGAATTAACCAAATCTATCAAATCTAAGCAAAATAACCAGTAGCTCTCACTAGTTTGGTATGGCCGAATTCAGTGAAATAATTTCTACATCTAAGCTAGGCTTTCTGCTACAAAGTGACTTGTAATTCATAATCAGATTGGTCCATGATTTAAGATAGCAAATTGTGTCAATCGCCGAAACATCCATCATTTTGGAACACAAGGTGTATATGGAGGAGAAATGATTTAGAATTCAAGAGCTTCAACTTTCGTTGCAAATCTGAACAGCCGTTTGTTCATCATAAACACATGAACACTCTCACCATCATGTTTTAATATCATACATTTCACTACACTAAATACGACTAGCATATCACAACAAGGTATTATGGTAGTTGATCTTAGCTGGCAGTATTTATGAGTCTAAAAATATTTGTGAAAGGGGGACAAAAAAGTGACAAAATCTTAATACAATAGTTTCGTGGATCCAATTCCTCTGTTATTTGCAAAAGTTAATTAACGCTCAAGGTCAAATTCTTTAGCACTTTTAGAACCAGCTAAACAACAGATCTTTAAATATTAACAAAACATTTTAAAACTACACAGGTATTCCATTGTGTGATGAATATAATTAATAATAAACATAATGATTTAATTTTATTCTAATTCCAGCAGAGAGAATAAACAGCAAATCATAAAACATATAAAAGAAGGCGTGGAGAGAATCAGCTGCTGAGAAAATGGTGTCAAAAATCATAGGCATTCTGTTGGCTTTGGTTTGGTTTGCTGACATAAGCAGTGCTAGTAAAGGTACCAACAAGTATCTCCTTATCCTTTCAGTTGGATTATCAAAAAAGGCAATCTTTCATTGAATTTTAATTTTAACTTTCTTATATTATCTATCGCTTTAGATCAGTTTACTTTGTATATTTGTATATCAATGTCCCAGAAAGATTGTGCCCCGTCTGTGTGGGTGGGGTGCTGTGGAGGAGACGTAGATTCAATTATCTCGGATTTTACACAGTTGCATAGGTTAGGCTTCAACTTAGAGTTTGAGACCTAGTTTGAGTCAGTCTGACAAATGGTTGCTGATTTATGGCAGAGAAAAGGCAAAATAAATGCTTCCTTCAAAAACAGTACTTCCATTGTTCTCCTGCAATGTCAAAATAAAGTAAGTTTTCAAAGAAATGGTTCAAGCGTTGAATAAAAAATTTTGCTAAATTTTTTAAAGTGTTGGCAGTGTTTTCTGATCACGAGACAGCACTTTCTACCTTTTACAAAATGTAATTAAAATTTTAATGCGATGCTAGAACCCTTGCTTTGAAAAACTGTCCAGGAGGTTGATAGAGCTTTATGATAGGTTAATCAATTGGACGAGGATTTATCTTATATTAAACTTGTCTTCCTTGCAAAGATGCGTTCGCAAAAAGTAGATTCATGAAAAACAGAACGGTACCCCTTCCCTTCCTAGGAGACCCTCATCTTGCCCACGGAATCGTGTTTCATTTTCTTGCATCCTTCAGGCAACCATAGTCAAGGAAACGAAACTCATAAAGACTACGAAAATCTGCTGGTTGAAACACTGACAAAACATTACAAGAAAGGAGGACGACCAGTCAAGTCAAATAAACAACCTGTTATTGTTTATTATGATCTAAAAGTAACCAAATTGGAGAAACTGGTGAGATGGTTTTTCTTCCTTAGTTCTTTAATTACTTTACCGTTTAGATATATAGATTTGATTCTTGCAATCATTATCATTTTGAAGTATTACAACAACTCGTTTCACTCTCTGAAGCATTCTTGCAGCAAGAAACCTCATTGCCCAAGATAACCTTAATAAGCTATTTTGATCCTCTAACATGTTTTGGAAAAAACAAGATTTGAAATTCTAGTTTCTAGTCTCCATTCAGCAAATTCTTCGTTGGCAGATCTTGAAGATAAAATGAAATCAAACTGTACGGTATATTTGTTCTTTTTCAGCTCACAGTAAATCAGCTCCTGATTATACACACGTATGTTATGATGGTAGGTTAGTTTACAACTTCTTTCGCAACTTTGAAGATCTGCGTAAATCTCATGGTTGTGGTGATGCTAAACTGTTTGCTATGAAAGCACTGTGCTGTCATTTCTTGATATTTTCCTGTACTGTTTTTCTGATCTCTCTTGTTAGTCCGTCAAAATTTTGGTAAATAGACTGCAGCATGGCCTACTCCCTTTTTCTTACATGATTCATTTATGATTACGCTCAGACAGAGCTGTATGTACAATTTTAAACTTTGGGGGAGATGAAGCTTCAAGGGCACCTTTTCATACGCTAAAGGGGCACTTATATCATTAAGCTTAAGAGACACTTTTCTTGGGTGCACGTAACCCCAGTTCCTCCTGGTCCCTACATCCCTGACTACACTATGACCTCGATGATTAATTAACAGGTCTGGAATGATCCTCACTTATCATGGAATACGACAGAATTCAATGATACAGAAGTTATCACATTGGAACCATCTTCTATCTGGACACCAGACATCATGCTGTATAATACGTATGTATGATTGCCTTTTTTAATCATCGATTTTATATTTCTATCACTGATTCACTGATTCACCAGACATCACGCTCTATAAAGCGTACGTATGATTCCTCCACTTAATCACCGATTCCTGATTTTGTATCTATCAAAACAGAAGCATTGATTATTGAATACATTTTCCCGCAGACGATGTTTAGATTTACTGCCCTAAAAAAGTTCAATATCCAATCTACCCTAGGTGCCAGAGCCTATAGCCTTAAAAAGGTATATCCAATCGTACTTGCTCTTGATAGAACCTTAAAGAATCTTTGTTTGCAAACAATGATCTCTTTGTCTTTGTACGTCTCCAGTCAAAAAGAAAACAAATTCCATTGTAAGAGAATCCGTGCTTATTCTCAAGTGAAATCTATTCACTTCAAAAATCTGGTTGAATGTTCAATGTTTCACATTATGAATTTTCTAGGGCCGATGATGAAAATAGAGGTACCAGTGACATATACAAAGCACCGATCAATGTCTTCCCAAATGGCACAGCAGTTTGGTACGTTCCTGTGGTATGGAAAAGTTCTTGTATGGTAGATATCACCTGGTTCCCTGTGGACACTCAGGTATCAGCACGTTTGATTTAAAATGATTCGTCACAGCCAGTCTCGCATTGGATGTCTGTGAGATTTGCGATAAAGCAAATTGACTCTTAGAAATCTCAGTAATTGTCTTAATTTGCGGGCATTTTCACCCGACATTCAACGTGAGAGAAACATTAATCTTTTTATACTTTCGTTGCTAGTTTGTTACTTTTTTTACCTGGTAGACAAAAGTTCCTCAAGGCTCTAGTTTTGGTCTCCTACCGTGTAATATCGCTCCTCTTGGAATCGTCCCTGTAGTGTCGTATGATCATAATTAGAAAGTAAAGTAGAACGTAACTAACATTGTAAATTTTTTATTTGAATGTAAAAAAAAAGAAAAAAAAAACGGAAATAAGAAAGAAAAACAAAACAATCAAGAGATACGACAAACGTTCTCACGTGCAACCAGACCTGTTCAGAATTATTAAGTATGCCAACAACTTCATCGATAAATTGAACTTACAATATCGGAGTTTTGAAATTACTTATTCCAATTTCAGACTTGCAAGATGATCTTTGCCTCATTATCCTACACAAAATCGAGATTGCAGCTTCGATATCATTCCCTGCCAGAACATGCTGATGAAACTAAGGGTAACGACCTTTTTAAAAATCTATCATTTCTACTGCTGTACAAATATAATACTCTGAACTGAACGATGAACCTTCCAACTTAAACGCATTGCATGGATAGCCAATGCATCTTTCTTTTGATTTGATTGCTAAAAAGGAAGTTCTGGTACTTAGCTATTATCGAACTTTCTTGAAATTTATCTTTGACGTCAGAAAGTACGGCATCATAACGATACAATGACACCCGGTCACAGTGTACCCATCCCGTCTTTTGCAAAACTGCCTGAGCTGTGGCAAACTTTTTTAGCGAAAAGTAATCATCACGTGATTACCTTGGCAAATCATGATTGGCTAATTTTGTTAAAGAACAGTGTAATTCAGGTCAGCACTTTGTTTATGCCGTTGTTTTGGATACTATAGTTTTTAAAGACTCTTGCCTAAGGAACGAAACCTTGTACATGTGAACAGGAAGAGCAGTCATAAACAACAGCGTTATAAGCCCTTTGTTTCGAAAGGAAACAACGGGATACACCACCTAGTGTGACAGCATCCATTGATTATCATCACAATTATACACTGTTTTCTTTCTGTCTAAACAATAGTTTGAAGTATGGTAGTTATCATGAATCCGTAGCTCTTCTGGTTTAAGATTTAGTTCTTCTATCTTTACAGGAGACCATCATGTGACCAATGGTGAATGGGATTACCAGGGCGTGAAAATCTCCTACGCAGAGACCCAATACGGTTGCTTTCATGAGCCTGTACAAGAAATCGTTTATGAGGTCAAAATAAAACGCAAGCCACTCTTCTTTCTACTGTACATGATATTTCCAGTCTGTGCTGTTGTGCTGCTATCTTTATTGAGCTTTGTCATCCCTACTGACTCAGGAGAGCGGATTGGCTTTGGAGTGACCATGCTTCTCACAATGGGTGTCTATTTGATGGTGATTTCAGAAGATCTGCCAAAGACAGCACAGCGAGCACCCCTGATTGGCGTTCTCTACGTTACCCTGTTTTATATCATGATCATCTCATATATCTCATCTACGGTATCTGTCGCATGTGCGAACAAAGAGACGAAACCGCCGAAATTCTTACGAATGCTTGCGAAAGGCCAAGCGAAGCCGAGTGAACACCATAGAACGAATTCGTTTCGAAACAGAACGAGAAGCTCGCATAGCATTGAAAATGGTTGTAACGGAGGTCAAACATGGCGCGCTGTTGACTTCGAAGGTGGAAAAGGTGACGGAAAAGATCAGTTAAAAATGGCAGAATACCCAACACATAAATCCAAAGATGAAGAGAAACTGTTAGTGAAGGAAGTGATTCCTGATGATCATGAAGAGCGTGACAAAAACAACGAAGAATGGAGAAAAATAGCTGCGTTTCTGGATAAAGCATTTTTCTGGCTCTTCCTTGCGTTGATATTCATATCAGCAGGGACGATCTTTCTTGCATTGGAGATCATGCATACTTAGGACGGGATGGATTGATTGTCGTCACATTTATCTGATCATAGACTGAAGTTAGGTTCTTGAAAGGGGGTAATCTAGAGTAAAATGGAGCCGAGATTTACTTGGGTTTGGGTTTTATTCATTTAATGGGAAATAAATCCAATCTCCTTGTCAACATTGCTTGACGAAACTGTTATAGAAAGGCAAGTATTGCATGGGTAAAACTGGGTAAGCTTGGGGTGAAATGGTAGAACCAGGAAAGCATATAAATTTTGCTCTAAGATTTAGATTTCCAGATGTGAAGAACGTATACCCTGATTATTGGATGTACCTCATTCTATAAGAACCCACACAGCCCGAGTTCAAATTGTTGGTTCTTATGTACGAGGTTTTATTGTACTAATAGGTGACCGTGAAATCAAGGACATCCCTTCAGAACCTTTAACTTTACCACGTATACACATGATACTCAATATGGGAAAGCCTTTTCCTCGCTTCAAAGTAAGATGCGGTGGTTTTAAAAACTGCAGGGAGACAATCATATCTCTGCACTTATGCGCACAAGAAATGTTTTTGGCTAAAGGACACAAATCAGCAAACAGAACAACTTATCGTCATTCAATAGATCAATAAATTGATCGATCGATCACTGAACTATTTCAGTCAACTCTTTGAAAGCTTAGCGGGAAGATTGTCGCCAGCCAAAGGATGATCTCATTACAACAAATAATTTTCCGAAACAAATAAACGATGTTTATATTATTTAAAGTCATTAGGAGCACTCTATAACGCCTGGTTGATTATTTACTTAGTTCATTGATAGCTTATTACTCGTTAGCACTTCGTTTTATTGTTAGTTAGTTTGACATTGACTTGAAGTTGTTGTAGTGTATTAGCTAAGAGTTGCTTTTCATGGTTTATTTGTTGCTCGAATTAGCTTAATAAAAGCATCAGAAATTAGATATGCCTTTTGGACTGTGTGCTTCACTGCTTTAGCGAAACAGAAGGGAACGAGAAGTGATTTCTCAGAGCCAGCCTAGCTGGGGGAGGGGGGAGGGCTTCGCTAGTGAAATTCTTTTGATAATCAAAAATACAAATACAAATAAAAAAGTTGCAAAGAGAAAGTCTTACCATTTCTGAATTGACCAATTCGCACATAACCCATTCTTTCGCGCTCTTTGTCAAACCTGAGAGGTCCCTGAAAAGAGGGAAAATTAAACTTATAAGTGAATAGTCGCTAACAATGAAAAATATCTAACACTGATTGAATCTTCGAGGTGGCTTAGTTTTATCTTGATTAAGAGAATGGTGTATCTGAAACTTCTGAAAAAAATCCTGACGAACAAGGAACATATAGACTTGGCTAAGTCTATTTC